>OX393570.1:143505-236005 GCA_947652115.1 Blastomussa wellsi
TCAAATCCCATAACTCACTGCGCACTAACACCCTCCCCAGACCTCTGATACGTGACGGCAAAATAGTAATTTATGATAATACGGTGCAATCACAAATTACATTAGTCGACAAGATAACACAGTTGTCGATAATATATTGATTACGAAACACCCTCAACTTGCTTTTTGTACATCCAGAGATTAAAGTGGAAAGCAAGACAACAATTATTGTCACTGCTCTTTTTTCTCGGTAGATTCGAAGAAATTGTTTGTAAATGTACTTCTGTTCTGTTTTCGTAATACGATCTATTTGCTTCATAAACTAAATTTGGATTTACGGCTCCTTTGCTTCACGGAATTAGACAAAAGAAATTATCTCGATATTCATGGATGAAAACATCCTTTTTTGTTCTGTTTCTTGACTGTTACCCTACGTTTAAGTTCTAATATTAATAAATGAAACTGGTTTATGATTGCATGTACACGTTGATAACCCCTGAGAATTCATTCTTACCTTCACAGACAACCAAAATAAGTAAGCCGGCAAACATTACCAGTCGCTGAAAATTCTCCATCCTAAAATAGAGAGCACATGTTTTAGAAAGTCTGTGATATTAAATCGTGATAAGAACAGCAAACATTGACAGCACGTAGAATGCTCCATCCTAAGAAGTCTAAAATACGTGATGGCAAAAGTTGTGCGCCGCTGTCGTTCATTCCGCGACCTCTGAAGTCCACAAACGATGCTATACATTAAATTTGATTATTTTGGCCATGGCAAGAAACCACTAATCACGTCTTTAGTTTTCGTGTCTATTTCTGCAAGTCAGTGGCGTTGCGAATTGGAAGTCAATGTGTAGTCAAAAATAATTTATATGTAGTTCAGCAAATTTCTTAACTTCTTTAGCGAAAAAAAAAACATTCAAGTTCACATGGTGGAAAGGATTCACAGAATGTAAGAAAGTACTGCTTTGAACTGACCTTATCTTGAGATGCTGTGACCCCGTCTTACTTCTCTCTGGAAGGGCCTTTGAATAAGAAAAATTTTAAACACCCTTTAAAAACGCTTCACTCGTGGGTTTTTGACAAAGGAGCAAAATTTTCAAAGGGCGTCAATTAAGATTAGTATAATTGCGATTGTATTGAATTCCTTTTACACGGCTATTTATCGGCACGTTTACAAAGAAATTGGAATTCCATTTTTGCATTACTTATTCGCTTCCCTTGAAACTGAGTATAAAGAATAACCACGCGGCGCGAGAAAATGTAAAACATTGTCGTGCATAGTGGATTGTTTAGAAAGAACAAGAAAATGTACGTTTATGGACCGAGCATTTAATTTAAAAAGTTGTTAAGAGTCTCTTTAATTAATACCTTCAGTCATAGCACTTAGAAAAGGAGCAAAGTTTTCAAAATTCGTAACTTCAAATAAATACTTAGAAAAGTTAATAATTTTAGAAATTTCAAAAAGGGCAAGAAAATGGCAGCACTCAATACCAGTCGGAAAAAGAAGGCCCGAGCTGTGTTGCAGCTCTCGTAAGCTTGTAATTCTACAAGCTCTCCTAATGTAGCAGTTGCTATTGTTTTAGGGGCTAGAGACATTTTTCCTATTGTTTCTTTCAAGTTTTCATAGAGATAAGCGAGCCATTCATATGAAACCTTACGGTAGCTTCTACATTGAAGTATTCAAAGGCCATTGCATCCTTTGATAACAATTCTCAATAGACCATTTTACAGTTCTGTGAAACGTAACTAGCCTCTGTATGAAAGCGAGGTTTGTGTTGACCTTGCCATGATAAAGACCAGAAACTAGTTAGCATAAGGACACAAGGATTTGCATGGCAAAAGAAAGAGGGTTTGTATTGACACAAGGTCACCTTCAGCCTCACTTCCACTCAAAGGCTTGTTCACTAAGCACAGAACTGTAAAATTACCTGTTGGCTCAACACGTTCAAAACAAATAGGTCGACAACGTGACAATCTTTAACGTCTGTTCTCAATGGAACAAGAGGATACTTCTTGAAGCGTAGCACTCCACCAAAGAAGAGAACTCAATAAACGAACATGTCGAGTTCCCATTCCCCGTGTTTACTTTGTTTTACGGACATAGTTTTCCTATTATTTCGTGTTCACACATTATCATCTGCGTTTTTTTAAGGCAACCAAAAAACGTTTAATCAGTGTCAGCCACTTTTCTATCGTTCTGAAGCTAGAAAACGAATTAAAACAATGTTTTAACGCTCAGCTATTTTCCCCCAGAAACAAAGCTGTAGAATTTTCAAAAGAATTCCCTCGTGTTTAGCATAACAACGATTTTATTGAATTCTTTCCTCATTAGGAGCTAGTCAGCGCAATACATAATTTAATCAGGTGATTTTAGAAGGAAAGAGAATATTTTTATATGCTCACTCGCTTCCGTTTTTAAAGTTATAACATTTAAAACATATGCACTTAACATAACAACCACATACGTTAGTTAATTACTAGGCGACTAGAATGGAAAATGTTTCCGTGCAAAATAAGAGGACGGACATTAATTCAATGTGCATTGAAGTAAGAAAGCTATTTGATGACAAATAGTGTTTGGCAGAAAGTTTGTTTGATAAAGAAGAATTGTCATGCAATTCCGACTACAGAAAATTCACGCAGTTAATTTAATTTTAATAATTACTATGTTGAGTGAAGTACAGTGCGGATATGATGTCAGTGTTTTCATGCGTCTCAGGGAAGTTTACCTTTTTTGCTGTTTTATCACAAATACGCTGTTATATATACTTATTAGCCAGCGCCTTAATCAATTATGATGTAAACAAGGCAAGATTATTTATGCATTAAGCTAATCATGCCCCTTTTTCCTTGAAATTACCAACACAATGAAAATTCCCCCATTTGTCTCTTACCTAGTTTGCCTGCTCCATGAAATTATAAGCTCATAAGGGAAGTGAATTCAACCGAATTGACACGCCACCAAAGAAAATTCATTAAATTCGTTGAGCGAAGGGCATAGAAATCTTGGTTATTTGGGTACAAATTAACGTATTTCTGGTATTTATTATTATTATCTTTATTTGTCTTCTATCATTAATAAAACCATTTTACATAACAAGCTGATAGTAAAGGAGATCTAGACCAGCAAGCTCTTTTCAGCTTTTGATAGGATCCTCGCAATATTATTTCAAATTATATTAGCATGTAATTAAATAGAGAAGGCTCGAATTGTATAACTAGTTTCGAGCTCATGGTCGTATCTCGCTAATTTAACAAGAAACGTTTTTGGAACGTTAAAATTGAGAGCGATTTTTCGGTTAAACAAGAAGATCACTGAGGGAAATCTTTAGCCGCGTAATTTTGCTTACACACATTTTCAGTGGAGAGGTGGCTGTTCTCTACCTATATTCGTATGATAAACAGACCAAGTTAAAAGGGTTTCCCAAGCGCAATACAGCTGGGTTATTTGTTTCCTGTTTGTTACATCAAATACAATTCTCTACCAGCATTTTTTCTTATTTTATTTATTTTTTCTTACTTTATACACTGAGTTACAAACATCGCTAATATTTTTTATTACATTTCTTACATCGCTTTTTGTTCCATAAACTGATATCTACTCAATTGTTATAATCTCGTACCAGCATGCAAGGTATGTACGGCTATCTTGCTGTTATTGAACCATGAATCGCGCGCCATGCGCCCGCGATTAATTATATACACTTTGTGGTACTTTCTACAAGAGAAAATGTCAAATTCATAACTCAATGTTTGAAAAGAGAATATCTCAAAAATACCGCTTTCTTGCAAACTTCCGGTTAATTTTTCCCCGTCTTCGATAAATTGCATTCTCTTTTATTACCCGTCAAAGGTAGAAACATTGAATTCATGATCGGCGCTACTGGGCTCATTCACGCACTATGGTTACAAGCTGACAAATGCAGGCATAACACATAATATATAGATTTTAGCCAAGCCTCTGTATAAATACTTGAGCCTTTAATCCAATTAAACATTAACGGCTCAGAGGGTCAAATTCCATAAAACACGTAATTCTTCTTTTGACAGCTATCAATTGACTAAAAATGCTGTAAACTGACGTTATCCATAATGTTAATTAAGGACTATTTCTTGAGTATGGGGTTCCCCTCCCCCTCCCCCAGAGTCTGCACAAAGGAAAGAAAATACGCAAACGTACCGGAGGATATCCGGCGCAAGAAAGCAGCGAAGAAAGAGATGGGGTCCGGGATGATGATGAACAAACGGAGGATCTGGCTAAACGACAATTAAAAGCCTTCGTCACGATAATCTCTCTCGGATCCGTCGAAGCAGCTTGTTCTCGTGGCGATGATTTGAGAATAGACCAAGTTCGATATTTTAATTTAACCTAAAACTGCCATTGAACCATCGGGAAATCGGGAGACCACTCGAGAAGCTAGAGCTGCACTTGGCTAGACGTCTAGCTGGTCAAGCAGTTCTTGTCTTACGTTCTAATTCGCTACGCTCAAACGAACGTAAATTATTTTACCCTTAAATTCCCGTAATAAATAAATCAGGCAAGAAGTATGGTAGGATGCGTAAGCGGATCCAAAACCATATGAAATCACAAAGTAAATTGTAGGCAATTTTTCTTACCACGAAAAAGCTGATTATCAGCACCCACAGCAGCTCTAGCTTTCTTTCCACGCTCGTTTGTGAGTTGGTCCTTTTGTCGTCTCTTTCGACTCGCCGTTTCTCTAGCCTTTTTGAGCCGTTTCTCATCTTCGGAGTCGGACGCCAACTCATCGGATTCGTACTCCGCCACAACTTGCCATCCATCCTTGCTCTTGTCGGCAATTTTTATTAGCTTTTGCCGTTTGCGAATAAGCTCCCTGGCCTCTTGAGAATACTTCTTTATCAGTGGTAAATTTGGTTCGCCGCGCTCAGACTCGGTTTCTATGCTTTCAATAATGGAGTCCAATTCTGCATTGAGCTCGAACTGTTTTTGATTGCCCTTGTACTTCAATTGCTCTATTTTGCTCTTTTGCTCAATCTGCTTTGTTTTAACCTCCAATTTTTTCTCCAGGTAATCTTTAAACATTGAAAATACCTGGTCAACAGCTGCTGAGTTGCCAGTAGCATGAACCGGTTGAGTCGTATCTGTTGAGTGGGACGAGCCTTCGGTTTGCTCCTGTTCGCTGGACATTAGTAGCACACGCTGGTGGGAAACACTAGCGAAAAGATGTACAAACTGTGAAGTAGGAAACCGCAAATGTGAATGATGCGCAGAAAACTGTACAGAGTATAAGTACTAGAAACCGACCAATAACAGCGTAGCAGGCACAATAAAGGGTGTGGCAGGCGTTAAAGCGAAACAAGTACGACTAATTACTTCGAATACCAGCGGAAAATACATTTTCAAACTTCCGTGCACAACACGATAGACGCTAAGCATGAAATAATTCTAATCTGAAAATCTAATCTGTCGGTATCGCGCTGGCTCAAAATTGTCCAGTCGCACTCTTCAAGATATAAAATTAGGTTTTATCAACTGGGTTGATAATGTCAATTGGCCATCGTAAAGATATTCGAGAGCTGACGTTTCGAGCGTTAGCCCTTCGTCGGAGCGAAACGTCAGCTCTCGAATCTCATTACGGTGGCCAATTTACATTTATCAACCCAGTTGATAAAACCAAATTATATTGTTATACTTCCCACCGACGCAGCACCACAGTTTCTTTAGAAACTTGCCCCCTCTCTTCAATACATAGTTCAATAAGAAAAGTGTGTTTACTTAGAAACGCTGTTCTTTTCTCTGTCAGAAAAGTTCATTAACTACTTAAAGCACACGGACGTACAAACGAATGTATTTTGTGCATCACATTGACGTCCTGTCTCCACACTTCTGCTCATATGTCAATCTTGCGGACATGTTGTCAAACTAGAATTCCGATAAGAATAAACTGATTTAGGCTTGTGCAAATTGTGCTCAGCTCGGCGTGGAACTCGAATTTAAGTCCAAACTGAGAGGTAACATACCAACGTAAGTATTCCAGAAGCATTCAGATTCCTGATAATACGGCAAGGTTTCTTAAGCTTTATTTGGATCAGCATGTTTACCAGTTGTGTTAATTTTTCCATGGACTCGATAACCCTTCCCTGGCACAGCAAGGTGCTGGCTTAACACGTTGAATTGTGAAGCACTTTCTCAGGTCTTATTGTACAGCCAGCCTTTTGATAGTCATATTTGATCTCAAGGCTTACGCGCTAGTTATAAGCATAACTTCTCACCATTACACTAGTGGACGTCTAGGATACAATAATTCGTAAAAGTTTAAGCTGGTAACAGATACTGCTGTCGATTGTAGTGAATAATAAAATTGACGAATACAGCTCGGCGAAAATCTTTTTTGAAAGTTAAAGCCCACCTAAACTATTTGTAGAATGTTATTTACAAACTTTTAGCGAGCAGAGGAAACCGATTAATCGATTAAGGGTGCGTTCCTTTGGGGTGATCCGGATGAGGATCAGTGACCCGAGATCACTCAGATCATGGTGCATCAAAGAAACCGAAGTGGATTCGCCGGCGCCTTTGATGCACCATGATCCGAGAAATCTTGGATCACTCGTGATCTAGCTCATCCCAATCGAACGCCCCGTAGTCAAAAGATGTGACTGGTTACGAGTTTAACCATTGGTAGTGTATGCACGGAGGCTTATATTTTCAAGCCGCAAATTATCATCATCCATGCACAAGTTCATCAAAAATCCGCTTGTATTTGTTTTATATATTCACTTGAATTAGTTTTAATTTAGTCTCAGTCGAAACAAAGCTTCACGAAAGGTTAATTAGTTTCTGAAATCAGTCAATTTAATTACATTTCATTACAATTTAGTCAATGAAATGTCTTTTATTTTCCTTAACGACCTAAAAATGTATTTATGTAAAGAAACGATCTGTAGATTTTTAAATTAACAACCATTTAGCGCCAATTTACAAAGACAGGAGAATAAATATTTAACTTTCTGACATAACAAACGTCAACGTCAATTTTAATATTATGCATGACGCAGGTCTCAAGTACGAAACACGTTATACGAAAGTAACCAGTGTTCGATTTCATACGAGCCTACCGTCCACGGCGTTCTTTAGATTTTTTTCATTTTTCGGGCCCACCTTCGAGAAATGGAAAATTGTCACGTTAAAAAGATGTTTTACAGGAGCTCAAAAACTGGAAACAATTCCTGTGCAACTACGAGAATATTTACTTGACTGTACTTAATTACGTCACGTCAAACTCGAGAGTATAGACCAACTGCAAGTTTTGTCAAATCTAACAAATGAGAGTCGAATGTAAGTGGGAAATGGGAAATAAAATGGTTTCATTCAGGAGACGTGTTCAACGCAATAAACTAATTACACCTTTAATCTCATGCCGCTCTGCAGACTTTCCTTCTAGCAACACCCTAGCTACCGCCCCGCTTATTCTTTTTTTTTCTTGTTCTCTTCTTTGGATGCTGTTAGCTCTACTGTTCTACCACCAAAAGCAGAAACTTTTACTTAGAATTTTGTAACACGGCATATTTTAAACGAAATGTTCATCATCAGAGAGGTAAACTCTGATATGCCTATCTATATTAAACAGAAAAAATGCCCCGATCGGGATTTAAACCCACGGCACCCCAATCCCATGAAAGGTGCTCTAACCACTGAGCTACCGAGATAACCACAATGGAGTGAGTTCAAATCCCGCTCGGGGCAGCTGATTTTTCCGGCATTTGTTCTGTTTAATATAGATAGGCATATCAGGGTTGACCTCTCTGATGATGAACTTTTATTTAGGAGTTTCATAAGACAAAATTTTTATTTCAGCAATAACACTAGCATTCCGTGCTTTCTTTACCTGTCATCATCCATTAATTAACCACTCTGCTTTAACGTTTACAAATTTTTTTACAGTAATATATACTTCTTTTAAAAAATTTAAAATCACTTGGAACTGATTAAGGATATCGATACCCATTAATTGCTTGCGACTAACAAGATTTTTAATTAGTTAAGCGTTTGGAGTCGTCATCCTGAGCCATCAATGTACGAGTGAAAGCAAACCACTTGGCCATTTTTACAAGGTGTGCCCTTGCGCCAAGCGTCTCGATGCTGACTCAGTCATCTGGAGATGCTTTCCGCTCAGTTTGTCGAAACATTAGTCGCAAACAACGGCCCTTTTCTGAACTTCTCCCACCCGCGTGATCACATAGGAACTGCAAATAAAAAAATGTATGTAATACAACAATGTTGACAATGTAATTATTCTTCACAGAACTATACTCAGACACTACACATGAATTCCTGTACGCGGCTGTGTCTTTTTATCTGTCTAACTGCTTGTGGTAAGACGACATTTGGTATGTAACTATACTTTGGTATTCTAAATTAAAAAAATAGAAACGGAAGTCACAAAACACATCCCAAGGTCTGGTCCAGACTTCACACATGCTCACATCCTATCCCTCGGGAAGTGGCGGCAATGGCCTTTTTGCGCCCCATGGCATAGCCGTCGCTGAACGCGACGGCTCGAAAGCGGGTGTACGTGCCCTTACTTCTAAGGCGGGTAAAAAGTACTCCTTTAAGCGCCAGCTGAATTCAAGCCATGTGGTAAGCTAGGGTTGGGGACTTCACGTCCTCTACAGTGTGCATGGAAATGGATCACTGATAACGTTTCACTAAACGAACATGTAAAGGGAGGTCACACATCCAACAGGTCACACATCCAACAGTCTTGCAGGCAGTGATATTTACTCTATTTTAATTTATTATAATTATTTTAACTTACCATTAATTTAGTATTTTACTCTGTTAACATATCGTGTTTGCAGGGTTTGTGAAGTCAGCGGATAAAGAGAAGCTGGGATTGGCCGTCCAATCGGTATAGACGATCTAAAGTTGGCAATAAAATTGCAAAATTAACAAATACTCTAACGTGAAATTTTAGTGTATTTTTAAATAGGACCCTTCACAAGAAGTCTCTTAAGCCTCAATGCTCGTGCCCAAGTACAATTTTAAATTACGTTTGTCTAAAATATAATATTGCATTTAAATTCTGAAAATATGCATTTCACATAGCTTTAGGCAGAACTGATGGAAGGGTCTGAAAAGCTAAGGCTACTAACTTGGAATGGGGACGGGAGCAGGAGGGGAAGAGGTGGCACAAGTTGTAATCTAGCAGTAAAAGACAAACTTTTGTCAAACGTCACCGGAAACTCATGTCAATAATTTTGCGGGTAATGCCACTTTACGATTAGGTCAATGATTGGTGTGTGATTGACACTTAGGTTTGTAATGAATATGAATACTTTAGGAGACATTGGGAGCTTAAAGCCGTGTGTTTATGTAACTCCTGCATATTTTTTGGCTTTTTGTTTTCTTTTGCGTTAGGACAATCTCCATCTACGTATGAAAAGAAATGAACTGGAACAATATTTTGGTGTAAGCTCCCACGAGGAAGGTAACATAGGACAAAACTATCGATCTTTAATCCTATTAACAATGTTTAGTTCTTCGATTCTGTCTACCAAGTTACAGATGCGTAACTTGGTACCCTATAACTTGGCACAACCATACGAATTAACACACGATGCAATACAACAAAAACAAGGCTATTCTGAAAATATAATTTGGTTTTATCAACTGGATTGATAATGTCAATTGGCCACCGTAAAGAGATTCAAGTGCTGACGTTTCTAGCGTTAGCCCTTCGTCGGAGCGAATCTCCACCGACGCAGCACCACAGTTTCTTTAGAAACTTGCCCCCTCTATTCTGAAAATACTCTGTAGATAAACTCAGGAACATCGTCATAAGTGTACGGGCAATTTTTTGCTAGGGGGGGGGGGGGGGCGGGGCGGTGAACCATTCTTCAAAAAATTCTCCCAAGTTGTATTGCCCAAATTTTCTCATGCTGCGCCCCCCCCCCCCCCAAGGCCCGTACGCCTATGAATATCGTACGAACCTTTTTATACGCAGTACCAGAATACGAAGTCACTTCACCCGTTCAAGTCGACGACAAAAGCAGGTTTCTTTCACACAATCTCAACATTCACGCAAGGCAGAAAAGAAACTCAGATGAGCCACGTATCTGGTACTATAATTTGCAAGCATTTGGTATGTCACTTCATCTCAACCTTACTAAGAACGAAGAACTCATGTCACCATGGCTGACTGTTGAACGACATGAGAATGGAACAGTCATCAGAGAGGATCCGCCCCAGAATTCCTTCTTCAATGGTCATGTGAATTCAAAACCCAGGTCTTCGGTTGCTGTTAGTAATGAGCGCGGACTGGTGAGTAGAAAGTTAAAAGGTCTCTGAAGTAAGCGTCAGATAGTCTAACCAAAAACTGATATAAAGGAAAGTTAATCAGTTTCACTTATATGAGCACTACACAATGTTACCAAATTGAATTAATCTCAATGATCCCTTTGTTTTTTTCAGATGGGCATAATTCAACTACTGGACCAGACCCTGTTCCTTCAACCATTGCCTAACCATCTTGTATCAGGCGGTGTTACTAAAGTCAACAGTCATCTGGTCTATAGGCGCTCACTGGACAACAACAATGCGAAAAACCGATACGAAGGTATTCAAATAAAAAATGCGAGCGAGTTTAGATCAGGATAGCAGTTAGAATTATATTTGCAACCAAATGAAAATCTGTTAATTCCTTCTGAAAACGACATTGTCTCTAAGCTGTGTAAAAAAAGAAGCTTCTCAAATGATATGAGCTTGGATACCTGTTTCTTTTTCTATTATTAATTAACAAATAGACGTCTAAGTCTTGTCTAGAATAACTAGTAAGACTTATTTGAGTTGACTCTTAATCAATGCCAAACGAAATAGGCATCCTACCGGATAGAAATCTTGACCATTTATTATTCAGTATTTTGAGCAAATGTAAGGAGAATTTTCCTTCAAAAGTACTTGTGCGTTTGTGGTTTATAACAAGAATAGCAACGAGCCACCCAGAGATGCAATTAGATTCATTTTTATATATGAAAAATATAGCACAGTCATTCTGATAAATTGTAAGAAAAATAGTCACGATTGCGTGTGTCATCACATGATTTGAAATAGGGGAACGCGGTAAATAGTTTTATTTGGGATATAGGGGATTACTGAATTGATCTTGATCTTGATTGGGAGTTACTCATATCACTGCGTCGGAATAAGCTCCGGCCTGATGGGCAACAAGGCCCGGTGATGGAATAGCATCCCATCCAAGGGGAGAAGAAATACTCTCTGTCGGTTCATTCTAAGGAACCGGAATAAGCTCCGGCCTGATGGGCCACAAGGCCCGGTGATGGAATAGCATCCCATCCAGGGGGAGAAGAAATACTCTCTGTCGGTTCATTCTAAGGGAACCGGAATAAGCTCCGGCCTGATGGGCCACAAGGCTCGGTGATGGACTAGCATCCCATCCAGGGGGAGTAGAAATACTCTCTGTCGGTTCATTCTAAGGAAACCGGAATAAGCTCTGGCCTGATGGGCAACAAGGCTCGGTGATGGAATAGCATCCCATCCAGGGGGAGTAGAAATACTCTCTGTCGGTTCATTCTAAGGAACCGGAATAAGCTCCGGCCTAATGGGCCACAAGGCTCGTATGCAGACTTTACCTTCCTTATCTAGCAGTTCGTTAAGACTCCATTAATTCGTTCTAGCTTATTTTAATCCTGACCTTGTTAAATAGAATTATTATCAACATCCCGTGAAAGGAAGGACTCTGACGAGGACATTCATGAGAGAATCAAGCGCAGTGACGGCGAAGATCTTAAGTATCTAGAGATGACGCTAGTCGCTGATAAATACACAATAGCATTCCACGGCGATACTACTGCGAAATATTTGCTGATGCTCGCAAACCTGGTAAGTTATAATATTCATTCCTGTGACTACTCTTGTATCTATCCATTCGATCTTTTTTCATTCAGTCATTCACAGTCAGTATTAGATGAATCAGTCAGTCCGGGTTGGCGGGGTTACGTTACTTAATTTACTTGCCCGAAAATTCAAACGCAAGTATCTTTTCTATAATTATAAGCTTTCTATCTCCTACTAATCGATTGTTGTATTCCTGGTTAAGGTTTCTGATTGGTTCACTACTACTCCTGTTATAAGCGGGTAACCGGAGTTTATATCTTAATTTATATGGGAAATTTCCAGGCGATAGGCTTGCAATGTTTTTCGTACCGGCAACAACACGCCAAATATGATACATAACAGAAATGAACTTATCAACTGTAGTTTTGAATTGGCATTTTATTACTATTTAGTTTCGTACTACACAACTTGTGCTGCACTCATTAGCTAGCCAACCATTTTTGATGTCATCGAAATTATGGAAATTGTATGATGAAGTGTAATCTTATTGCATTGCTGTAAGTTGTGTTAGTGGAGGTGTTTAATTATAAATTACTTTCCGCCAGTTTCGCAGTGATCTCTTTTGTTTCTAACACGCTCTACGTAATGTATAATACTGGAATTTTCCCTTGAAAGTTACGATAGCAAACTAGGCGTGGCTGACTAGGGCCCTTTAAGAAGCGAAAACAGATTTTAAAGATAAAAGTTAGGCTTATCGTATTCAGATACCTTTTTTAAGGGGGGGGGGGGTGGGGCATGAATTCGAGCGGGACAAAGCTTTCTCAATAGGGACCTTTAGCAATGATGACGAGGACGTGGACGAAGACTTGTACGGTCGATTAAGCCCTGGGACGAGACAGTCGTCCACGGCAGGAAACATAAACACTTTAGCAGACCGGTAGCGTGGACGAGTTTCGTGCTGTGGAAGTCAATAGCGAAAATATCTTTTAGATAGTTTCGTGGGCTGCTAAAACTTCTCTCCGCCGATAACGATATGTGAGAAGTACGCGTGTGAGAACAAAGCTAACTTTATCGTAGTTTGCATAAACCACAACTTAAACGAATAGTTTGTATTTTTAAAGCCGGGAAATCTTTCAAATTTAAAAATGAAGTCAAGATTGAATTGCAAAAATTACAATGTAATGCAGTTGACAGAATGTGATTTATTTCTTATAAGGTTACATACGTATCCCGGTGCAATTTTATCGCCACAATCCGCCGGCATTCCTCCACACACAGTGCGACCACAAATGCACAAATCATAAGCTTACTTTTAATCTCTGCCTGAAGATCTGTTTTTTCCTCGCGGTCCTTTCAAATATGTTAGGGACGCTATCTTATTCACTGACGAGCCATTTCGAGTGAAGAGGCCTGCGTAAAAATGCAAAAACTCCACGAAACATACCCTCGTTTCCACTCGTTCACTACAAGACGGCAAATGGCGGCAAATGACGTCCTGAACGAGGTGTGGACGACAAGTCGTTCTCCCCGGGGCATGCGTGGTAGTGTCGAGTCTCGTATTTCCAACTTCCGGTCGTTCACGTTCACGTCCTCGTCATCATTGCTAAAGGTCCGTAATAACTATAGAATACGTAACAGCAGTACATGTATAGCTGCAAATGTTTTGAAAACGTTACCAGAACTAGTACAACTGAATTAATGTGTCATACGATGATGAACTGGAATTTACTCAACTGAATCTTTGTATTCTTCTCTTGCAGTTGAACGCCATTTATCACCATGATACTATCGGCGAAAAGAAAATCACCATCTCAGTTGTACAAATCCGACTAGTGAAAGATGGAGTAAGAAAAATAATTTTTGGTATTGTGAGAACTTTTAGATTTTTTTTGTCTAAAAGGAGAATTTAATAATGTTCCAAGTAATTAAGGTTCGTTGTTAAACCTTTTATGTCGATAGCTCCAATACAATTGGCAAACTGTTGAAATATTCAATATATAAATTGTGCAGCTCAAAAATTGGATTTGGAACTCTTCGCTATAAACACAGTTCACTTCGTTGTCTTTTTTTATTTTCAGCTTGGCTATAATTCAAATTCTGGCAACCCAACCAAGCTATCAGTTCTCAAGCAATGGGCAACAGATGCCAAAATTCCAGCGTCAGATTCACATCTTAGTCACCCTGATGTCATATCATTAATTACTCGGTACTAATATACTAAATCTACAATTTGGTCTTGATATTTGAAAGGTTTTGACTATTTATTTATATATATTTTAGATCTAGTTTTGATACGTATTTTACATGACTGTATCTGTGACTCTTTAGAACAAAAATAGCATGTCGAATATATTGATAGACCTTATTCCAAAATGGCGGCCGATTAATGATTTCTTCTTACCTCGATAGCATCAGCAACATTCAAAAGAATGTTTTCTGAAAAAGGAGGCTAAGAGGGTCAATTTATATGTGCATAAATCAGCGGCCATTTTGGAATAAAGTGTAAAGGCCATGGTAATGCATTTGACGACGGCAGCTATAACAAAGACTTATTCATTCCCTGATTAAATGAGCCTAACTTTTACAATGTTGTTTTAAAATCCCTATCTCGTATCGAGTTTACTGGCATATCGCATGTTGCTTATTATCGATTTTATGTCAATTTAACCTGACAAAGTCAGTCATGCTCAATGTTTGCTCTAATGTTATTTCTTTGTTCTTATTTCTAAAGGGGAGGCACTGGAGGTAAAGTTTTTATTTTGTGCTAAGCTGACAGTGTTTTACAGTTATTATTTTTGCTTTCTTTTCGGCCTATCTTATCTTTTCATTTGTCTTATTTATCTACCTCTCATAACCTACCACGTTGCCAACCTCAATTAATTACATAGCTGTTTCTGTAGATTTACTCTGTTTTCGTATTTAATTATTACGTATTTGCATTTTTTTAGTGTGTATTTTCTTTTTCTTTTTTCCCTGATTATATATCCTGGCCCACCTCGACCTAATTCTGAATTCATATGCTCCAATTTATCTTTTGTTTAAGGTAAATATCCACTTTATTTTTCATTTTCAGGCTACGCGGACTTTAACTCAATATGTAAGGGAAGTAATGGAATTAGCTTCACGGTTAATAACGACATTGGCTTTGCAACTGTCTTCATACTTGCTCATGAAACGGCACACACGTAAGTTCAAGCACTATAGGCACAGGCCTGAAACGGCATTTGATTTAATAATAATAATAATAATGATAACATGACAACATGTGAAGTAAATAACCTACATAACTCCATTTGAATCATATTTTTGTACTGAGCAAAACACTTGGTCCAAACTGATGACAAAATTTTTAGGTTATAGCTTCATCAGTCTTTAAACCGAATATACGTCTTTACAATTCACTCATTTAATTCATTATACCAAGCGCCACAAAGTATTTTGACATCTGTCCGTGTACATTGTTTGTAAGATGTGAAAAAAAAATCATCAAATATTGTGTTTATATTTGCAAGGCTTGGCGTGTCCCACGATGGAGGTTCAGCTAGCTGTCCTAACTACCAAAATGTCATGGCTACCACGATTCCCGGCGGGAAAATGGTCGGAAAGTGGTCTCCTTGCAGTAAGCAGAAGATTCAAACTTTATTAAGGTAAATGTATCAATAAATAGTAGTCCTTTAGAAACAGATTGTGGAGCACAGTGGAAAACCCCTCAGAATTACTTATTGCCCTTGGTAAACAAAATTGTTGTCAATTGTGTTTGGAAACAATAGAGTGTCTTTCAAATTAGTTTGCATGTTTCCCACGTACTTACGTACTGGAAAGGGCATTGTTTTTGGCAACCTCTAGTTATCATCACTGTTTCACTCTTTCTTTTATCCTTAAATCTTCTGGAAGTGATGTACCTAGCTGCCTTGAAGACGTACAGCACCGACGAATTTCTTACATGGAAATCTTTAAAAGTGATCTGCCAGGAAGGCTGATGACGGGAGACGAGCAGTGTAAACAACAATACGGAGAAGAGCATCGGCATTGTAAACAAAAACAGGTAAACAAGGAAACAAAGTGACAAGACTAGGAAAGAAAATACTTGAACTAAAGTTTGTAAAATTCCGCTTAAGCGAAGAGAAATTTCATGCGATTTCAACTGTGACTATTGCGAATTAAAACCAGAGAGGCTACAAAACAAAGAAATTGGATTGTTTACTAATATAGGAAAACACATAACTTTTGCAAAGGAAAGCCACAAACTGCAAATGGTTTTCCGTTATAACTTGCTTAGCAAAAAGAACGTCTTTAATACGATTGGTTCAAATGTAAAACATCAAGGAAGTGAAGCGCGTTGCTCCGCTGGGTAATCAAGGTCCAACCAATGAACGGACGCGAACTAAAGCTGTCACATAACGCAAAGATGTATCTCCCAATAGAAAATATCGTGACAATTTTTATCCTGTTATTGATTATTTTCAGTGATTCTTATATTGAATCTGTATTATTTCGTTTTTTTTTTCCGTGTCTTAAGTCTGACTGTGGCTCCTTGTACTGCACGCGGAATGGTTGGTCCTGTTACAGCAAAGTTGCTCCTCCTCTTGATGGAACATATTGTGCACCAAGACACGTAAGAAGTTTTAACATAAGGAGTTAGATCGCAGTAGGAATCCTATTCCTTTCTCCTCCCACATCACTCGTTTACTCTCGATGTATTTTCTATTTATATTTAAGGAATTTTCTAGCAAAGGCATTAAAGTAAACATCAAACACTATTTGTTATCGACGCGCTTTATAAGCTAAGCTCTGAGATCAGGGTTTCACTGTTAACTAATAAATCTCCGAGAATTTAACTGGTAACTGCGATTCCATGGCCACCATCCAGATCGCCTGTTCAGTGTAGTTCTCAATTCTATTTACTCGCTCACTGATTGCCATTGTGTTAATAAGGGAACTGGAAGCTCCAAGTCCATCACTATACATTTGCGACCCGTGTCTCGACCTAACACATAGTCGCCTTTTCTTTACAGTGGTGCATAAGCGGCGAGTGTGTTGACGACGGTTCACAGATAGTAAACGGAGGGTGGAGCAAATGGAGTTCTTTTTCGGCTTGTTCACAAACATGTGGCGGAGGAATACAGTGGAGAACAAGAACTTGCACAAATCCACGGTATATCAAATGTAAAACTTACGGACTACCGTCCGACTACATACTTAACGAACTAAATCGACCATAGGCATCCTTGTCGGTATTTCACTTCTCATTTTAACTCTTATTGACGCCACTCAAGTAAACGCAATCCAAGTAGCTCTCGCAACGTTGGTTTTAGAACCTTATATCCGCCCCGTGTTTCAATGATGGATTACTAACACCATGGATGGAAAAAATGAAATCTTACATGATTTCTGTACCCTACAAAAGAAATATAATTTTGTGCGTACAGCACGTCCTACAAGTTTCACCGCCGAAGCTTCTAAACTGTTTGTCTTCCCATCATTCCGTCTGTCTCACAAAATCCCTGTACATTCTTTTCTATTTTAAGGGTTGCGTTATATTTTTTTCTTTTTTTTTAAGTCCCCAAAACGGAGGACAAGATTGCACGGGAGAATCTCGAAGATTTCCCAGGATCTGTAATGTAAAGGTAACATTGTAGTAACAATATTATTTATGTGTTGTCTATCACGGGGTTTCAAATAACGTTTTATTTATTACTTTGTTAGCGCCTTTTTCTAATGTGGCGTAACATGAATTTGTTATTTAATTTGGAAGATTTGTCCTCCAGAAGTAATTGCTTTTAAAAAACACTTGTTCCACAGCCTTGTCCATCTGGCTCAATGGACTATCGAGATGTTCAGTGCCAAGATTTTAACGTCGCGTATACTGCTTACTACAAGGGAGGAAATGGTAGGTTTGTTCACATAAGTATTTAAACTTTGAATAATTTTAATTTTCAGCAAGGGCTTTACAGTCAGATTTTTCTTGGCAAGCAATTCTGATCAGCAAAATTGTTGAGCAAGGCAATTGAGCAAGGCTCAATCACCAAATGGCGTCATCGGTATCTTGACAATTATAAACCTGTTCTCACTTATCCTGTGTATTTACATTTGAGGCAAGTTTTAAAAAGGAATTAATAGTAACTGTATGAAATAGTTCGCCAATCATGTTAACGTTCCTTTTACATTCTTCTTGTAGATGCATGTAAATTGTATTGTCGTAAAGGATTCATGTATTATCCCAAAGGCTTAGTAAAGGATGGAACAAGATGTCGGAAGGGTGTAGGAGAGGAGAATGGTGTTTGTATTGGTGGAAAGTGCATGGTAATATGTTTCAAAGTGATAGCTAAGTTTTCTAGTTTCCAACCGGTAACGGCTTGTAAATTCTACTTAGAAAAAACCTTCTGATAAATCCCTTATTTTTATGATGAGAGAAATTGTACTCTATCGGTTATTTGCAATGTTTACCAGCATTTCCATTTATAATGTGTTTCTCCTTATTAAAAAGAACTAGACTTCTTACTTACAAAATAATTTAAATTAGCCCGGTTACGTTTTCCACACTACCTCAACACACTGTCGCAGATTACACAGATTACATATTGCTACTAATCGTTACGTAACATTTACATGCGATATGTGAGGCGTGTCAATGGCGTGTTTCTTTTTACAGCTGGTAGGATGTGATTATAAGATCGGATCTGGACTGTCCTTGGATCGTTGTGGAGTCTGCAATGGAGACAGCACCAAATGTTCTCACGTGATGGACACTTACACGGATGACTGGCGAGAGAAAGGTAACGAAATAGACTTTTCCGCCATGCCTTCAAAGAAATACGCGAAGTGACTATGTCCAGAGAGTCTTCAATACGAATTCCGAGATACAAACTTTGAATACAGCCTAATATAATAGTGTATCTAAACGCTGACAAAATGCATGATCAAATGTGATTTCATAGGATACATTTATGAGTTATTGCCCAAGGATTTTGTAAATTTTAAACAATTCCTGTTTTGTTTATAAACGCAGGAGTTGAAAACGCGCACCAAGTATGCGTGGTTTCCAAGGGATCAAGACAAATCTGGGTGTACAAGAAGGTTTTTGATAGGAATGGTATAGGTGAGCAGTAAATTTGTAAATGTACACAGCGAATAGGCACAGCAAGCAAAATTATTTAACAATTGAATTGTACTTTTAGCTGTTCACTATCGAGTCTCCAGTGCAAACGGAAAGTTTGGGAAGCACAAAAGAAGCGTAAGAGTTCCTCTAGGCGATAACCAAGAGCAACTCTAGCTTCTTGAGTGGAGTGCTCCAAAGCTTCCCAAGTAAGCGATAACTCAGCAGTGCACAGCTAAAAGCATGAACCAACTGTCTTCTAGCATTTCAAATTTTCATTAAAACTGTGCAATAAAAGCTGCAACAAAACTCACAAGAGAAAACAATTATGGCGAAGAGGTTTGTCTACGTCATCAGCGTGTACTGCTGGTGTACACTTACGTATGCTGAATTTCATTGCGCGGCTCTGCTAGTTATGTTGTGAAAGTAAGCAGGAGGCGTTTGTGTTTAGGGTTTCCTGTATCGATATTGCAAGTTCATTTATCATCCATAGGTATACAAGACGCCAGGAAGAACTACCTAATAAAACAACCCAGTGCTAAAACGATCGATGCAGCTGGTAGCACAATCACTTATGGCAAAAAGATGGGCAAAGAATATGTGTACATTCCTGGGCCAATCAACCAACCTCTTAGATTCATGGTAAGACTGTTGATAAACAAGCATATGCTAATAATCAATATTCAGTTGGCTTGTAACTTATAAGCCAAAATAGGCCACGGAATGGCTGCTTTTTATACTGAATTGCTACATTTCATGGCTCAAACTATACCCATTATAACCTATATTTAAAGCTAGAAAATTATCAAAAACGCGTGGCACAAAGCTTATTACCTTCATTTTATAAAATTGTTTACACAATGCTATAAAAATAAACAAATCCGAATACAGGAAAGCTGTTGTATAGTCGCCGGACTGTATTACGCTCAACCTTCCCATCGTTTGTTGCGATCTTATTTCCGCCAAAATTTAGTAAGCGCATTTTCTATGGCATGGTATAGTCATGGAACGCTTTCGGGTGATATAAGGCCAGTGTGTATAAAAAGGAAAAGCGACAAATGAATTGGAATAAGAATATAATGCATATATATTATTATTAAAAACTAGCTATGGTATATTGCATTTCCTGAGTTTTGATTGGTTTAGAGGCAATGGTATATGAGCTCATATACCATTAACCTACAAATATGGTACGTGTACGCGTAAAAGAATGCATTTTTCCCAAAATGTTTGTACAATAATTTTTGGGGCGTTTATGGTGCGTAAAAGAATGCATTTTTCGCAAAATGTTCGTACAATATTTTTTGGGGTGTTTTTATAATAATTGTTAAATATATCATTAATCCTTTCCCTTAATTATATGTGTTTCGACTCGTTTAACTACATTGAATTTTCCCCTTTGTTATAGTTTATTTATAACGGTGACAAAAACAAAGGAATTGTGTGTAACTACCTGAAACCACAAAAATCAGTAATAAGCTCAGACGACGTCGAATGGGTCGTCAAAACAGGATGGTTAGAGTGCCGTGAGGACTGTGCTGGAGGTAAGAATTGAATCTGGTCCGGAACACGTATGTACAGTCGTTATTCACATTAAAAACACATTATGCCATATCCCTTATTAACTGGCTAATGCAAAAACGAGGACACATGGATCGAGGAACTGCCACCTAAATGCTTAATTCATATTATATCACATACACTCTAGCGAATTGTCAAACTCCGCCCCAATCCCTCCTCTCCCTCTATTCCCTCCACCCCCCTTTTAAATTTCACGACCGCACGGTAACATCACATTTCGATTTGTTGTTTTACAGGCATCTCAATTGTTCCATACTATTGACAATTTTATTCCCTATTCCTACTTGTTTCTTTTAAGGAACAAAAACGCGAATAGTGAAGTGCAGACGAAAGGATGATAATTCAATAGTCGCAGATGCGATCTGTGAAAAAAGATCCAAGAAACCACAAGATGAGATGCAATGTAACACCCAAGCCTGTCCACCAGAGTATGTGAATGCAACAAACACCCTCCTAAAACTTACGATTACTTTATCTTTTAAACTTATTGACAAACTGGCCTTCCTTTTATCCAATAATCAATCAGCATGTGCCCTTATTACAAACAGGTGGCACGTTTCTGGATGGAGCTCTTGTTCAAAGACATGTGGGCGTGGTGTCATGACTCGCGAACTCTCCTGCAGAATGAAAGTTCGTAACCCAGGGGAATACAGAACTGTGAGTGGACGCAGTTGCAAGGGACCAACACCAACGGTGCTCCAGAGAGGTTGTTTCAAAGTATCTTGTCCTCCTGAATGGGTTCCTTCTCCATGGGGACAGGTACGTAAACTGTCAAAGTTATATTGGACGGCTTTTACGGATCGCATCTGTAAATAAATGATAACGAACACGTATGATCACCTAAGGACTTTAAAAGGTTAGTTGGAATGTGAATGTGTATTTACTGAAATATAGATCTAAACAACATTTAAGAAAAGCCATTGGAGGAAAGCTTAGAAGAACTGTTTTCAGTGGTAACAACAAAAAGTGGCTAATATCAGTAAAACTGATATTTTTGGCGTTGTTATCGCTATTGCTGGGATTAAAAGGCCTAGTAGAATACCAGACACGAAACGCCGGCTTACAAATTATTTATGACCATGTCTACTTGGATTGCTATTTAAAAGTTATTTTAAACTATTACAGTGTTCAAAGACGTGTGGTGGTGGGATTATGACTCGATCCCTGAGCTGCAAAAGACCGAACAGTTACAGCCAATATAGTCCAGTACCAAAAATCTTTTGCCAAAATGCAGTCAAGCCACCTGTATCAGAGGAATGCAACTATGATGTTCCATGCTTTGGTAAGTGGCAAAAAAACTGGATTTATTTTTTAGCTTTCGATCAACCAAGCTTTTCTTGCATTGTAACCCCACGAAGAGGGTACATCGGAGGTCATAAATTAGACTGTATAGCGAACAAATCTCTCGGAGGAAAAGACTTGGAAAGTCTGTGAGATACGAAAGGAAAATGACAGTTGCTTCTTTATAGCAGCCGGACATGCAACTTTGTATACATCGATTTGGCCCATATATATACTTTCCCGTGAAATATATGAAAATCGTGTTTATGGACTTAAGAATACGCTAATAATTTTTCTCCACTTTTATTGCTGCAGTGGAGAAATATCGACCATTGGGCTGTTACAGAGAGAATCCATATAAGCATCTGTTGCCAGTTTTGGAGCACAGCTTTCGTTCCGGTATAAAATGGAACAAAATAGAAATAGTCGTGGAAGAGTGCTATCAGGTAGTCAAACATACGAAGTACAAGGTGTTTGGAGTCAAATTCTATGGTGAATGCTGGGTCGGTAAGAATCCCAGCCCAGCCTTCAAGACGAGTCTTGACAAGTGTTACGCGCGAGCCGTGGGGAGAGCTCACACTTATTACATTTATGAAATTTTGTAGGTAAGTCATGTCCCTTTCTCTACAGGTGTGTCGTTCGTGATCAGTATCATGTCGTCTGAGATGTTCCCATTATCTATAATGAGAGCGGGTTTGTTGAGTTTAACCTACACCAACCCTTGAACAATTGTTATATTTATGCACCCTACGTTTACAATTCGTAAGTTTTATTTTCGCAAAGTGGGTATGGCGTGACACTTATTGTCAAGTGCCATATAAGGCTATTTCTCTCCTTGCACATGTACTTGTTCCCACTACGGCCCAAAGACGCTGTTCAACCGACTAAACAAGACGGCGTTGTTTACAAGATTCCCTGCGAATGCGGAAAAGTCTACATCGGCCAGACGGGGAGACCCATGCAGGACAGGATTAAAGAACACGACCGAGACATCTGGCTCGCCCGTACCCAGACCTCCGCCGTTTCAGAGCATGCCCACACCACCGGACACTGCCCACTTTGGGACGAGGTTAAGTTTATTGATCGTGATAAACATTGGTACACTCGCAGGGTCAAAGAGGCTATTCACATAAGACTTCATCCTAACAACATCAACAGGGATAGTGGAATCGATATCCCTGAAGCTTGGATGCCCACGACCAAGAAACACAATAACGAGAGAACTGCACACAGGCGAACCGCCGAGGGAACAACTAACTGGTCTAGCATCAGCGAGGATCGAAACACACCAATCACAGCTGTTGAAAATCAACCAATCACAGCGGAGCACCATGCTTTATAAAGCTACACGTAGCCAGTTGACTTTATCGCCTGATGAAGGCTAGCAGTATGCAGCCGAAACGTCGCGGTCCACATCACAAGTGACTACATCGTGAGACAAACGATAACTCCTTAATTACTATATGAAATGTAGTTTAGCAGTTAAGGTGGTTGAAGGACAACAGCCGATCTAACAGAAGCAATTTCCAAATGAGTATGTTACCTTTAACAGTACACCTGTTTTCCTTTTTTGCTCATTACAAGCGATTTTTCCGTCTTGGAATCACGAACAGCGTCTAAAGTGTTTACAGCATTCTTGCATACATTTCACAGTTACTAATTGTCACAAACTGTTCTTTTATGTTTCAGGCGAAAAAAGTTGCATGCACGGAGAACGCCAAACTACGTCTTTACAAGTTCGAAGCAGCTCATAAAGCTAAACAGTGTATAAAGCGTACCCTCTTTATAGCATTTTATGATCAATAAAGATATTTTGCATTTGAGTTACGTCTTTCATATCATGTGTCTTTTATTCCACACCAGTTTTCCTTTCAACCAGTTTCAATGAAGAATCGAAGAAAAACAAGGCACGAGGTGCTTAACATTTTTTAATACTGAATTTTAATAGATAGCCTCAGGTGAATAGATCAGTGTTCGATCGATCTGTATTTCGTTTGTAAGGGTTAAAGTTTAATAACACTTCGTCATGCTAGTGCAAGTACATAAATTACAGAAAATACAAAAAGTGCATGACTGGAGAGAAACTGGGGGAAACTAAATTCCCATACAAGGAATATTAAATATTAACATTCTAAAATTTAAGAAATAAAATTTAAATGCGGAAATCGCAAATCCTCGGAAGGAGCCGATCGCTCACCGAGGATAATAAAGTGTCATTTTCTTAGAGTTCCGAGCAGGCTCCGAGCGATTTCCTTTCTTTCGGTTCCAGACCTCGCACTAGTAGACCGCGCGCGTATTAAAAATTCAAAATGGCCGCCAAACACAACAGACACGTGGTCAAGGTAGGTTAATCTTTTATTCATATTCTAAATTCTACAAGGATGTGAGGGCTCCCTGTGATGGAAACAGAGTCTTTCTTTGGATGATATTTCAATGGGACAGTATTCGCGCAAATAAGGAATATTTGCAAAGAAAACAAGGTTAAGAAATTTTACTTTAAGCTCCTGTATAGAATAGTTGTGTTCAAAAAAGAACTGTATTATTATGGTAATGAGAACACTCCTAACTGTAATTACTGTGGCCACTAAGACTCTATTGCACATTCATTCAGCTTGCTGACATCCATCAATGCAAATAATGCTACCTATACTTTACTTTAAGTGATTCTGAAATGTTATTTGGCATTTATGTAAAGTTATCAGGAAATTTAGTTACTGTAGGCTTTATGCCAAATATTATTTGTACAACCAAAAGCGTATAACCTGAAAGAGGTAAAGTTCACTGAATTTATAAATACATTTAATTGTTAGTATTATATTGGAAAGCTTAACATGTAATTATAACCAGTATAATTTTGCTGTAATTTGTTGACCTCACGAGGTTTTCAGACGAGGAAAAGAAACAAGAAAAAGGAGTTTTTCGAAAGTCTACGAAAAGAACAACAAGAGAGTATGATGGCTGATATTTCACTTATATACCATGGTCGGGCGCCATAGTCCAGGTCACGTTATCATTAACTGAATGAGTCAATAATGTTTTGTGTTTCATCAAACAAAGGAAATACATACCTTGATTATTACACCCTGCCGAGACTGATTAAAATAACCAAATAATTTGTCGCATTAATCGGTTACTTAACGTCATCTTTTTGCATAATCTCAATGCTCAAAGATGGAGTACACTAGCTATAAGCCAGCCAAAACATCGAGCAAAAGACGAACACGCTGCCTCATTTTTCTTTTTGTTTTCCTTGGAATTGCGTGTTTGGTTTTCTTTTTTGTCGGAATTGCGCTCATTGCAGAAGCTAAGAGAAGCCAAGGTGACTGCGAACCGACAGCGAAACAAAGCGACAGTTGTGAATATTCGGAAGAAGCCAAGAGAGTTGGACTCGATGACTTCTTGCAAAAAGCACAGGAGAAGTACTACGAATTGTATCCTAACAAGATTGCAAGCAGGCCTGGAGTGACAACAGATGAAATCAGGAAGAAATACCACTCGTATGATCCAGCACCTGAGCGGATTAAGAAAATCACTGATGAAGCGGAAAAAATCGCCGACGACATTGAGAAAATGACAATTGATATGAATAAGTTAACACTAAGAGAAAAACGTGGTGTAGCTCAACTTCTGCACTGGGCTAAACATGGCTTCCCTTTCATGTTGCCATATGCATACGATTACTATGTTGGTGATTGGATGATGGGAGCCGACATTTTCTGCTGGAACCCGATTTGCATGGTTCCGTCTGAAGTGAAGGCATTATCGCTACATTTCAAACCTTCGACAGTCAGTGAAATGGAAACACTAAAAGCTAAATTTAAAGAACTTAACCACACGTTTGTACAGTTCGTGGAGAACATGAAGTTCGGGGTTGCTGCTGGAATGGTTCGTACAGTCCTTGAGTGTCAAGCTGGGCTGGACGGTTTAAAAGACACATACAGAGATGTCGCTGTTGACGGTCCAACGGGTAAGAAATTTAACAAATAATAAAACTAAAGTGCTCCTAAGTACTACATTACAGTAACAATAGTTCGGTCCTGAAAGAACAGCTGTTATAATGAAGCAACACGCTTTCTGTTTGCACTCTACTTTGCGTGTAAACGTTAAGGCGAAATTACGACCAAACATTAAAGAACATTTAATTTACGCTTCATCACGCAAGGAAAGAGTCCTTCCTTACTTGTATAAATTCTTTGAACACTAAACAAAGGCAGCATAATGTCACAATTCTCAGTGAAGTAGTGATTAATTAAATTTAGCAAAATTCCGTTTACCACGAAACGAACACTGAAAATTTTTAACATAGTAAGAATTGGTTATTGTGGGGCTTGCTTTAAATTTGGAATAAAGGGTCAGTGATTCATGCACTTCATGAAAGCAACGAATTCCTGACTGAGAGATATATTTAAACGCATAACTTAAAATTATATTAGCTCCCTTTCCCTGGGGGAGAGGCTTATTCCTTTTTGAGATATATTTTGGGAAAGCTTTGTATTGCAAATCATCTTACTTTTTTTGTAACAAATTTCCAAAATAACATCGATATCATGTTGCTTATTTTTGTTTTAAATTTCGTCCCCATGCCATTATGATGTTAGAGGGTCTCAATGGGGTTAACCGTGAGCCGTAAAATGGCCAAAAATTTAGCCGTTAGGCGTAAAAATGAGAGGTTTTAACCGTTAGCCGTAAAAAATGTTAACCGTAAAAAATCTAATACAAAAGTAAAGGCCTCGAGAACTTTTTTTGAGTCTGATGTGTTGTGCGTAATTGTCTGCATAATTTGTCGCATATGTCGCGTCGTTGCGCGAGCTGACAGACGTTTTGAGAGCTCTTGTATTTTAAGAGTGTACACACACAAAAAAATACTTTTTTTATCTCAACTGGTCCGAAGACTTTCAGTATGTTTTACAACAATGGAAATTAATATTTAACTTCTCAAAACAATAGCAATTATTTTTTAACTTCTCCTGTTAACCGTAATGGAACAAAATTAACCGGTAGCTGTAAAAAAGCCAAAAAATTAACCGCTAACCGTAAAAGCCACTACCCCATTGAGACCCTCATGTTACAATCATCACAATTAGCATAAAAACAATGAATTAATTAAAAACGCTTTTGCACTGTGACAAGTTGCAAGTTAGTCACATGTACCTCATGGATTTACAGAAATGTAGTTGGATTTCATTCTATAAATTAGGAAACATGTTCCTGAATTGTAAACGATATAATTTATTATTCAATTCCGCCGGAGGACTTTACAAAACTTGAATATTAAAAAGTCAATTCTGTTTGCACAGTTTGGTACCAATTTTAATATGAAATTTAATATGAAATTAATAAGTAGAATTTAAAAAAAGCGTTCGCGGGTAAAAGTACTAAAACATATATAAGCTTTCGACAGCCAGTCTGTTGTCTTCGGTGGATAAACATGAATGATGAATAAGCATTTACAGGAAAATACGGTTCAATCGCCCACTGACATGAACGCGATCTCCCTAGAAGATAATACCAACGTGTCTACTAAGTCCTTTAATTTTTTTCCAGGAATCTACGACGCTTCATTCATAAAGCCTTTTCTTGTCAAAGATTTTCTGTCTCAGATGAAAGATGATCAAAAGAGCGAATGGCGTGCAAAGTCTGGAAAATCTGCCAGCGATTCCATTCGAGAATTCGCACTTGAGTATGTTGGCAAACCAATTGATTTCATGTTGAGGTATGGCTTTTTTGATTAATACAGATTCATTTAAATCCATCAATTTGGACTTTAACCAAAGGCATCAAAAACAAGCGTTGATAGTCCCCGAAGCGATTCGGGGAAAAAATAGAACTTTGTCCAATGGTTCAGCCAAAAATTCACTGCCAAACAATGAAAGAAGTGTTACTAATAACAGACAGAAGCTCGTTTGATTGGATTGGCAAGCAGTTTAAATTTACACATTTAACAAAAAGTTATAAAATAGTGAACTACCTAGCAATACGTAAGCGACTTTTTCTATTGAAACAGTTCGTCAAATATTTTAAATGATTTACTTCCAAATATAAATGCATTTATTGATCTTTGCTGTCACTATTTATGAGGGAATCCTCGATTTATTGCTCAAGAAAGGTGATCAGAATAACAATTCGGCGCTCGGCCGACTCGACAGGAAAGATCAAACACGTCGCTAAAATGTGTTAATCGTGGGTGCTGTAGTACAAACTCGTTCCTAGGGTCCTCTCCTTCCCGTCCCCTGAAGGGTGGGTGGCTGTAGTAGTCAAATATAGAATTGAGAACAGTGTAAAAGAATCTTCATGTATGATGCATTCACTTGCATTCCGTGATAGATTCATCAAGAAGGAACACATTCCACACTGTGCACCCAATAGCATCTCTACAGGCCTTGGTAGCTTACCTCTTCTTTATGTCTTCGTCAATGGCTCTCAGACCAACAAAAGGACCACTCAAAAACTCCCCACTGGGGAGCAGCTAAATGGACGCGACTCCTACCTCAAACTACTCGGTCATTTCACCACAACCACTCAGTCACCGGACGAAATTTACAACCTTGGTAAAGACATGCGCGATAAACTCTATTCCGAGGTATGAAACATCAATTAAATATAACAACTTTGCTTTTAATTCTGGACCCGAAATACTAAACGTTCTGAATGTACTTCGTATTTCGAACCAAACGAAGTAAACTATTTTTAGAACACACCTATATAGCTATTGCGCGAGGACATGAAGTATGGCGCGCCTTGCCCAGGCAAAGCAATTTCCTTTGTAATTTGGGGTTTTAAAATACAGTAATTCTAGGTTTTCGATGTCAATCATTCAAAGTGGCCACTAAAACAGTTAAGCTATTCGCCCTAGTACATAAGCCCTTGTTGAATTTTTACTCATAACAAAACCTAGTAATTTGTTTTCAATGACTTGGTGTACCAGGTGTTGGAGTTAGCCAAGAAAATTACCAAGAAGAGTGATCCCGATGAAGCAAAGTTGCGATTCAAAGATCTAATAAATGGTTCCAGCATGTATTATAATGAAGGTGATATCCCTGCGAACGAGTCTGATGCAAATGCGCACAAAGTCTGTAGCACCGCGAAGGACGCAGAAAGGTATTGCCCTAGTAGAACAGCTGCAATGAAGAACTGGTTTGCTCATACTAAGCAGGTAAAAATAATACCCACGACTGTAAACGGATTTTATATCATTCTTTTTTTTTTTAAATCAAGCGCACGTTGTATACCGCCGTGTAGTTTACGTACAGTTCATATATACATATATCTTATTAGACGTTTTGTTGTGAAGTATCGCTGAGTATTTTTATGAGTTGTGCCGTATTTTGACGAGCCCGTAGGGCGATGATTTTGTTTGGTAATGAAATATCTGTTAGCAGGGCGTAAATATTTGCCCATTAGCGTGCAACGCTTCCGCTGCCTCGCCACCTTTTCCTTTATATTTAAAAGTAACAGCATGTTAAAGTCACTTGTATAGGACTATTATGCAGCAATGATCGTTATGTAATAGCACAGGGCACGCGTGGGGTCTGTGGAAGGGGTATGGCTGCTTCAATATATTGAACCCCCCTGCTTGTAGATGTCATTCTTTCATTCGTTCATGCTTTTCTTCGCTGGATGCGCGTTCGAATTTGCATCTAACAGATATTAAAGCTTGCATGAGCAATATAATAATAAATAAAAGCCAGGGAATAACTCTCCCAAAGGCGTGGATTGATATTGCACCAAGTGAAAAAGCAGCAGGAATTATATATGTTGCCGGCCAAGGTCCAAAATACGCGTGATGCGCGTGATCAAATTGCGTTCTTTGCATTCCATGCATGCTTAGTGGAAGAACATCGGAATGTAGCAAAAATCGAGTCAAAGGCCCACTACATAACTGCCGCGCATGCGTTTGTGATGGCAACGTTGAGATTAGGATTGCGTGCTCCTCTTGTCGCCCGCAGTTACAGGGTATTAAAGGCGCGAGAAACTTCTTTTGTCTCCCTTAGAAAGTTTTAGGCAACGTCTATTTTTATTTTACTGTAAAATATGTAAGAAGCTATATACTGATTATTATTGATTATTATTATTACAAGGCACATTGTGATCGTCCGGGTGGAAGTAGTTCTGAAACGAGCTGTTGTTTGTGACCGATGTTTCACAAATTGAGAGGTAGCCATCTGTGAAACGTTGTTGTCAGTCGATGATGTTCGTTGATTCTGATAACATCATCGACTGAACTCAACGTCATACAACAACAGCAGTTCTTTTTACGATTGCTCAGGGGGGGGGGGTCCAGGATTCTTTTTAGGAGGGGATGCACCACTAAGGAGTGACGTAAGCAGAATGCCAGTTATATTACAAAGCCTAGATCCGCCCCTGTTACTCCCATCCGGACGATCATTTCAATTGCGTGACGTAAAACTAAAACCAAAGCAATCACTCTGGCCAATCAAACTGGACAGAGACGATCCAATAAACCAATCAAAAATGTAAGGAAATACATGTAGCTGGCGCCAAACGCGGGAAAAGAAGTGCACTTGCGAGTCGCGATCGGTTTTACTTGTGCGCGTAGTAATGCAAAGCCAAATCAAACGGGAACTGCTTTCGACACTCAAGTGAAAATCGCCCTGCCGTGAAGAACTAATACTTATTTGATTACATTTCTATCGCAGATTCTAGCAACCCTTGACTATGAGTTGGCAGGATTGTTTCATTTCACAGGCGACTATCATTCCACTCCAAACTGCCCCATCAAACTCGATTTTGACTTCAATCCGTCAAGTGGTGTACCATTCTACACACAGACTGATGCAAGCTGTTCCAAGGTCGCCAAGTATAACATGCCATTCTTTCTCGAGAGACCTGGACCCAGATATGAGTCGATCACGTTGGCAGCGCATGAAGCGAGACCTGGGCACCACACTCAGGTGAGGTCACATCTTCACAGCGGTCAAACGCAACAATCCAATGCCACTTCCAGTTTTCGCCCCTTCGAACTTTTGATCTGGGCATTTGACGCAAAAATGTGCAAGACCTTAGAAGGAAAACGTTAGAAAAAAGTCGCGAAACCAGCTGGACAATTTTCTGTCGATGCACAGCGTACCAAATTTAACTTTTCAGCGATTGCCTTAACTTTTCGCTTGAGAGCAAAGGGTTTTAGAAATTTAAGACGTTTGTACTAGACAGTTTTGGCACGAACCGCGCACGCGCACCAAGTTTGACCACTGAATGAAGGGCGCAACACTGCGAGACTTGAACATCAATCATGAACTTCAATTGGCTGATGAATTGGTATTTTATTACAGAGGTTAAAATTTATTACAATTAAGGTTAATTTTACATTCATTTATGGTTTTTATTACAATTTTGCAGCTCCAGGGCTACACCGAACACTTTTCCGACTCTTGTAAAGGTCCAATTGGTTGGATAGCAGCTAGCACTATTTACCTCTCATTTACTGAGGGCTGGGCCCTATACGGTGAGAATCCGCTGATCCCTGAGTACACCACTGCGTATCAAGTTGATCCAGTCAGCAAGTATGGGATGCTGAAATGGCAGGTGTGTTGAGAAGGAAAACTTTCTGAGTTCTGCAAGCGAATTTTGTTACTTGAAGATAAAGTTTCGCAGTAGTTTAGTCAAAGCTTTTGACACTTTTGGTATATTTGTCTTTAAATTTACATTCGGGAGCTCAAGCCAGACCACAACTTTTGTGTTGGATTACGTAACAAAACGACGCTACTTTTAAGATCTACTAGGCAGTCACAATGGGTACAACATATTGTTAGGGCTAACTTGCTATAGATTAGGGATCCCATCCATTGGAATCGTGCCATACGTTGCAATGAATTTCAAATAGACGGACAGAATTTAAATCGACGTGTTATTTACACTGCAGGTTTGGAGAGCTTTACGATTAATGATGGATACTGGGCTCCACTACAAGGGAAAAACACGTGATTGGGCGTTGAAGTTGTTCGAAGACTACGCGTGGGACACAAGCGATGTAGCAGTGAAGGAAGTAACACGCTACCAAAGCATCCCAGGACAGGCTGTTACTTACATGTTAGGACAACTTGCAATTATGAAATTAAAAGACGAGGCCAATAGTACGCTGAAAGAGAAGCTCAACTTCAAAGACTTTCATTACCAGGTGATATATAACGCAGCGTTGTTAGTTTTAAACTGAAGATCACTCGCTGATCAACAATACTAAATTTGTTGAGTCAAGGAGTCATAGCCATGAGTCAATGAGTCAAATTTTAAATTACCCGAGTTATTTAATTTAAAATAGTGCCCTTACCAACAAATTAAAGGTTACCTCAAGCACACTGGAGTGGAAATAATCACAAGCAGACTCGAGTGGAACTGCTGAAATGCAAACAAACCTGAGTAGAATTATCCACGAGCCGAAAGTGGAGAGCTTCTAAGCTTATTTGTAAAGATAGTAACCGTAAAAATTCATTGACTCAAGGACTCATGACTCATTAACTCGCTTCATTTATAAAACTGCAGAGGACCTCCTGATCATCTAGTATTTGTCGGTCTAAATTACGACATCTTAGTTGTTACTCTCGTGTAATGTTTTATGACTGCCCTTGCATTGGTTAGCCTACTTGGGTAGCAGTTCAACTCCATGATCATGGCAAAAATATGCCCTCAAAACTGACAAAACGAGTGGCAAAGCAGCAAACCAATGAGCTGGACCACGCCCGAGAAAAGCCCGCAAATACGCAGCGGGCTGCTTCTCGGTAATTTGTAAACGCCCCTTTTACTTTTACGACCGCTTCACAGTCTTCAAGCATTTTGTGCAGCCATTGTCATTGGTTTCTCGTCCGGACAGATTTCGTTGATGGGTACCACAGTAATAAACAACAGGGTTAGATCAATTCGTCATCTCAAATACACTATAACTAGCTAATGAACAACAGGCTTCTTTTTTTTTCCTTCAAGATACGTTTTGTTTATTGCATATGTTGACGTGAAAGCTGCTGCAAGAGCGAGCCTGCTAAATTTTCCGATTGATTTGTATCTGCCAGAATTTTCAAAAAGGCTCATAGAGTCATTTGTTATTTTTAGGTTTTGCGCCAAGGTCCTTCACCACTCAGTTACCTTCAGGAGAGTGTGAGGAAATACATCTCCTGTGTGAAGGATAGGGAACAGAATGGCTGTGATGAAGTCATGGACCCGCCAGCTCCTAAATCCCGCGGGGCTCTGCAGCAATCATCAGTGTTTGGCGAAGTCGGAGTCTCGCCTTGGGTTGTCTGACGTAAAATTCATAAGCGTTAGCTTGAGTAACATGTTTTTTTGCTAAGATTTATATGCATGCGCTAGGCACTAGCCTGTTCTACCCTTCCCGATTTTGATGAAAATAAAAAACAGTGCTGGATCCACATTAATTTTTCCCAATTTTCGTACGCGAGTTTCCCCAAGACCTGTATGGAATCACACGGTGCAATGCAGAGGAATTCACCTGCAAAATTCAAATCAATATTTTTGGAGGCGAGCGTGGCTTAGTGGTTAGGGTTAGGGTGTTAGTGGTTAGGGTGCTGGATATGGAGGTCCCGGGTTCATCTTCTCTGTCACTAGATGAATTTGTGTTCGATGATAACGAATTCAACTCCTCCACGCTTTGTAAACAGGCTAAGAGTTCCAAGCATGTTCTCCTTTGAACTGAAATGATCTTTGTCCCGTCTGGTGTTCATCCGGTTGATCTGGTGTTAAAATGTTCAAAGTTATTAATTTGTAGATACATTCAGGGCTAGACTCAGTGTTCATCAATACAGAGGTATTACTAGAGGTGAAGTGCTCAGGTTTATAGTCATCCATTTCAGTCTGCTGAACAGTCAGATGACGAGTCGCTCTGAGGTATCTTGACATTAAGAATTACTGTAGCCGAATATTTCTGTAGTCTAAAAACTCGAATAAAATTTTGCTGCGATGTCGATCCCCTAATAGCCTATCGGCATAGTCGATGATCATTAAAGTCTTGTGGTAAAACGATTTTGATAGTTTTTAAGAGATTTTAACGTTTCAGGACTTTGTTGCAAATTACATCAGTGCACGAATGCCCAGTTAATTGCTCGTCCGAAGTGAAAGACATGATAAAAGACTGATAAAAGTTTGTGAATATCTACTGGTTTTGTCATTGTTCCCTTGTGAATGATCTCAATTATACAACGAAAATAAAACTTGTTAACAAGTTATTAAAATAATTTAGGTTCAGTGGCGATAACCATGCATGGATTCCGACCTTTCAATCCAGGATAAAGTGCGTTTCAAATGATTCACTTTTCACTTGCTCCGAAGTGTAGCATAAAGGGTGCAAGAGATAAAAATCTGAAAGGTTAGTTATCCCCACTCACCCTCTCCCCTTTCGGGACTTAATCCCCCACTCATCTTCGCCTCCTTCGGGACTTAGTCCCCACCCATCCTCTCCCCCTTCGGGACTTGGCTCCTCACTCACCCTCGCTCCTTTTTTAGGCGACTAAAGAAGGTAAAATTTTATTTCGTTTTTAGTGTTTTACTCCACCTTATTTCAAACTTATATAACGTCTCAAATTCCCAACGGCCAAATGTAATATAATGTTAAAGCTAGGGTCGCTTATCTCAGCAGAGATTGCGCGCTAGATATGGTTCAGTAACCTCCGGTCCAGTGCACGCCCATTAGGTCTAACTCCAACCGGAATAATATGATTTTCCTTCAATCTGATCATAACCACTGTGCGCTATAGTAGGTCTCTGGGCAAATTATAAAGTTTAAGGTGAATTGTGTTATTAATTTATGGTCCTTTGACATTTTTCTGTGCATGTGAAATCTCTTTGAGGTACTACAGACAAAACCATATCCTCACATTCGATAATACGAGCTAGTCTATATGCAATTCTACTTTCAGATAATGCCGAAGTACATTAAGGGAAATCTTCGTTTCGAAACCCCATTGATTTTTATTCAACTTGGTTTTCGCAAAATATCGTGATTTGCCAGTGCCTCGCCACGGACAAATCACGATATTTCGCTGTACGTCTCGTTCAATAATTGTTAAATATTGCTTGTATTTTCACATAAAAATCACAGGAAATATGATGTTGTCGATGGGTGATACGCTGTACATGCGCATTATAGTGACAATGACTCTTTAAAGATCCCGCGGATTGCCCGGCTTACCAGCGTTATTAATATTTTATATTTTATAATTTCTGAGCTTATAGCTTGATAGACGCCGGATAAAAACAAACTAAAAACAAACTATTTCATTAAGACAAAAGTGAAGCAAGAAATATCAAAGCAGTTGATCTTGAGAAAGGGTTAATTTGGTACACCGTTTTGCCCTTCTATTTGATGTGTTGGGTGATTGGCCCTAGTGTACTCTGGGTGCGAAGAGTATAAATAAGTAAGTACCTTATCTTTGCAAAGTGCAAATACAAGAAATAATTAATTGTAAAATCCAATAACTTTAACTTTAACTTAAAAAATTTTGAAGGAGTGATGGGACGTTTTTAGGGAATGCTGTTTATTTGGTATGTTCTCTGTATCCTTTGGTGATCGTAGGAACTCTTCACAGTCAGGCTGACTGTTGACATCCTTCGCGCAGACTATGTATTTACGAATGCTCTCTTTGAGATAATTCAGAGGTGAAGGGCCACGTCGGAGAACCTTCAAAAATAAAGAAATATAAGTTATTGTGGACAGTGATTGAAGACCATTCTTTGGATCTGATTGTTGTACAATTGGTTGTAAAGTTAGAAAACTCGAGAAAATCCTCTTTTGACTCTTTTAAATTTTTAAAGAGCATTGTTGTTAATTTGATGTGTCGGCCCAGCAACTTTTAAGGGCTCTAAGCGTCTTATTCTTAACGGAACGCCTTTTTAATTAATTGAATGATAAGTTTAAAAAATTCTATTCAATGAACTTATCCAAGTTAAAATATATATAAAAAAGTACCTGAAAGTGAAAATCTTTCAAATTGAACTGTTTTCCCAGAGCTTTCTCTGCTTCCTCTTTCAGCTCCAAGATTGACAGCTGTCCGAGCATGTAAGTGACAGCCTGTCCCGGGATGCTTTGGTAGCGAGTCACCTCTTTTCCCACCTTGTCACTGGTGTCCCACGCATAATCAGCAAACAGCTTTAACGCCCAGTCACGTGATTTGCCTTTGAAATGTAATCCTGTGTCTACTACCAATCGTAAGGCGCGCCAAATCTGAAGAAAGACATATAACAAAACAACGTTGTGTGACGTAAAAATATTATTTGAGACAATCAACTGCCGTATCCTGGTAGTCGTTAGCCAAATCATGGTAAAAAAAAAATTAATTTGAGAGAGGAGTATGTACTAGTGTCTAGTCCCTTTCGCGCGCCTTTTATTAGGGCTGAAGCCTACCGCGAGAAAAGAGTGTCCACGATAACTTGCATGCGCATACTCCAAAGGAGCCAATGAATAACAAGAATGCGCGTGTTAGAGTTAAACGTGCTCGCCCAAATCGCGTCCAAGCGCGCGACTCTATTTAATAAAATATATTCAACTCCCAGCTCCTGTTAATGATTATTTCATTTACCTGCCATTTGAGCATGCCGTATTTGGTCAGCAAATCGCCTCTGTAGGTGTCGGTATATTTTGATACCAAGGGGTTTTCGGCGTAAAGGGCCCAGCCCTCCGAAAACTCTAAATAGTAGGTGTTCTGTTGAATCCATGAAATGGGATCCTTACAGCTGTCCTGGAAATGCTCCACATATCCTTGACTCTGCAATCAAATACATATTACTCTCTTGGATCTTACTCAACATAAGTGTTACTATCAGTAAAGGTGGAACAGAAAATCGATGGGAAAGTCTGCTATCGTGGATAGAGTTTTTCGTTACGCCCTAATTGTCTATTCAACCTTGTGTTTTGCAAAAAAACTCATGGACGTTTTTTACTTCATTCATGTAAGTGAAAAACGAAGCATATCATCATCGTCGTCTCTGGGCGTAAATACTGTCTGATGCCAAGATGGGTATTATTTAGCAGCTCTCGTAAGGTCTCACATGAATGGCTTGCGACGCATTGAGAGGACAAAAGAACAAACAACAGGAACAATGCCCCTAGCCCCTAAAACAATAGCAACTGCTGCCAGGAGAATTACAAACTTACGAGAGCTGCTACCCTACCGATGTTTTCATTGAACCCATTTTGTACCAGTCGAGAAATCAATCAATCAACCAATCAGTTCAGGGAGTATTCACCAAATTAATGCCACGATGACTAACAACGTTACGTCCGAAGCTTGGCAAGATTTGTCCGAATTTTCATGCACGGCCACAGTTAATCTAGTGAAAATACGTTTCGTTCATAATTTGTTGGATAATAAACTATTTCCGAATTCCGAGTTCTCTTTTGTCTCAGTGTCAAAACGAGTCTAAGTGCGAAACCATTCATATAAAAATGTGTTTTACCTGCATGTTCATCGTAAAAGGGAACTCGGCCTATGGCGTCTACAGCTTATATCAGGCGATATTGGGAGGGTCTTTGCAGAGTAATTATTAAATATTCAGTTTTTTTATGAAAGTAAGTTAAATATTGACCATAACCATGAGAAACTCCAAACCTGTGTGTAGTGACCAGGGGTAGCCTCGTGTGCGTTTATGGTCCATTCCTCATTCTTGGGCCCAGGTTTTTGCAGAAAGAAAGGAATAGAGTAGATGGGAGGACTGGAACACGCTGAATCGCTTTCACGGAATGTTGCAGCGGCAGAAGAAGGGTTGAAGTCTGGCATGAGTTCAACCGGGCAGTTTGGAGTGGATTGGTAAGGACCGGTAAAATGGAACAAATCGATGGTTTTCGGATCAAGAGTGGCCGTAATCTGAGATCAGTTCAAAAGAGATTAAAAATCTGATTAATTTCGACATATTATCATTTACTTTACTGTTATTATGCAGGTTGGGCAGCAGGGGTGACGCTGTGGCCCGGGTTCGAACCCTGGACCCTACGTCACATGTGGTTTGAGGTCAACCTCGTAACAGGAATTTGATGAGGGTTCTCTTCTTTGAACGAGAGCTTTTTTACTGGTTCCAGTCCGATCTGAAAACAGTGGATGGAGATCCGCTCTGTAAAAATTAAAGCCTGAGCGAATTCCTGAGATTTATATCAAAGACCTTTGTTTCTTAACGAACCAACTTGGATGATTTAATTGAGGATTGCGGTCGTATTTAGGACTTACCTCTCGTGCATGTGAAAACCAGTTTTGCATGGCATTCCAGCGAACTGGACAATTCTTCATGGCTCCAGGGATTGAACTACATAGCTTGTGAGCAGCTGCATTCGACTCGTTCTTTGGAATGTCTTGCTTGTTGTAAAACATTTCCGATCTGTTCAATATTTTGATAAACTCGTTTTTTGCTTTATGATTGCCATTCTCCTTAGTCACGTTTCGTGCCAAGTTTAACACCTCAAAGAATAATAAAATTATAATTCATTTGTTAAAACTTAAGCCTGTTTATTAATTATAGCTATCGGCTTGCTTGATGGCAAAATAGCGAAGCCTTGAGAAAACTGGGGCTTCTTGACTTTGCCTGCGTTTTCGCAGCATCGACAGTCGCGTATTTTGGCATCGCGCGCGAATGAATCACTAGTTACACTATAATTTCTCTTTATTAACTGGGTTGATAATGTGAATTGGCCACCGTAAAGAGATTCAAGAGCTGACGTTTCGAGCGTTAGCCCTTGGGCTAAACGTCAGCTCTCGAATCTCTTTCCGGTGGTCAATTCACATTATCAACCCAGTTGATAAAACCAAATTATATTGTTATACTTTCCACCGACGCAGCACCACAGTTTCTCTAGAAACTTATCCCCTCTATTCACTAGTTACACTAGTCTGTTTACAGCCAACTTTCATTTCTTTTTGTTTTTCTTCTTTCATCTTCATATTATTCTTCTCCTCTTCATTCGTCTTAACTTCATGGAGTTTTTCTTTCAATTTTCGGGTGGGCGTGTGTCAGCACGGTTTACAGAACCAATTACTGCCTTACCTTGGGATAGTTTTGATTTATAATTGACCAACCAAGTTCAAAGATTTCATCCGGGGTTTTCTCCGTAGTAGTGAAGTATTGCAGAAGCTTAAGATAGGTCGCCTTCCCATCAAGCTTTTCTCCTGTGGGGAGCCTCTTCGTTGTCGTTTTGTTTGTCTTCGTTCCACTGATGTAAACATAGTCTAGTGGCAAGCTTGCTAAACCGCTGGACAGGGTACTCGGGGCGCAGTATTGTAAATGGTCCTTTTCGATATACCTAGAAAATGATATAAAAATCCCTAACTGGAGGCTCTACTCTCATATTGTCTTTCTCCATCCAGGTGTATAAAGAAATGGTAACGGCGAACTTAAAATTGGCGGTTGATCCTGCGATGGTCTGGCTTCCCATCCAGGGGGACTAAAAAAGAGTAATGCTGCAGACGCCAGGATAAGCTCAATCAGCTCAGGCGGATGGGCCATTGTATTTCGCTTCCTATGAGGATATAAGGGTAAAGTATGCCTTGGTTGACTAGTGGTGGATCAGTGAATAGTGGATCAAGCGACTGGAAGTATTTCTATTCCCCACTGGATGGGATGTTAGTCCATCGCAAGGTCCCGCTCGGCATGCATGCGCATCAAATCACAGGCAGCCCAAGCTCACGTTGTGATAAGGATCATATTGCATAATAGCTGCCATGGCAAAAATATATCTATGGGAATATTTTAAAACACTTTTTAGCAAACCGAAATACTGCCAAATCTTAAATAAAATTGCCTTACCTTACTTTCACTGTGTTTTTATTCTTGTCTGAACGCTTATTTTGCCGATTCTTGGCCATTTAGGTGAGTTATCGCTTTCTGGGTTCCCCACTACAAAGAAAAGAACAAGGCTGTACACTCCAGTTCGGAACGCCCGACGAGCGGAGCGAAAAATCCCAACTTAAAGTGGTCAAACGGCCTCAAATCCATCGCGAATTCCAAGAAGAAATGTTCTAGTTTCATTTTAACTCAACAGCAACTCAGTCCAGGCTCTGTCATCGATGCCAAGCGGCCGTTTGCTTTCAAAAATCCAAGGTAAAAAGATCTCCATTGTGCCTGTACACGCTCGTCACGACACACGACCGTTAAGAAACCCCATGACAGCTATTATGCAATATGATCCTGATCACAACGTGAGCTTGGGCTGCCTGTGATCAAATTCGCCGGTACAGTAACCGAAGAGTGAAGACATCAGTTGCATGCAACTCCCTATATTATAAACCATGTGCTCTCTGCTTACTAATAATAATAATAATAATAATAATAATAATAATAATAATAATAATAATAATAATTTGTATTAATAATTTCATAATTTGTATTATCATTGCATAATCATGCACTATCATATTACTACAAAGAGCGCACCAACCATTAGACCGCGCCTCCCGCTTGCTATGAGGAGGCTCATTTCTGATCCACTGTAGTTCGAAAGAAACAAATCAATTGCAGATTCACCTTAACACACGCTGAATCGGCTCGCCGACATACTCAACAACAAACTGCTTTAACGACTCGTTCACGGATTTCCCGTTCTTGATTCTCCACAGATCCATTTCCTTTGGTGTCATCTTGGACAGAAATCCATCAACCAGAAGTTTCTCCATATACGTGGCATTGAGGATTCCTACCATTGCAAATTAACCGATACAAAATTATTTAAGTATTTAAGCGCTTATTCAATTGATAAAGTGGCACAGAACAGACATGTTTCGAGGACTCCTGCTGATAGCCAATATGTTCAAGGAGGATATAAGACCCAAAGGATGCTGAATCGTCTATGTTGCATTTTTGGCAGTGAAAACTTGTTACTCTTTCCAAGGTCAATCTACAATTTGCGATTTTAATGTCTTTTGATATAATCACTGTCTGTGTTTTTTCCTGTAGTTGGCAGTCACACACTTAATATAATCAGCTTTTGTTGAAATTATAATTAACTCTCACAACACAAAGAAACCTTTTAACAAAAATAAAACAAATTTATGAAATGATCAATAGCTTTATTATTTTATTATCTGGTTTGTTTGTCAAGAGTGCAGCTGTTCGAAGCGAGGTTTTCAGCTTTTTTCATTCATATTGTGATAGTTTGTTATATAATTATTTCTATTTCTTGTCGTTTTCTATAGGGGAGAATCTCCCATTTTTTATCAGGCACGATTAAATTCAATGATTTTTTCTGTTTCCTAATAATCCATGTGACATGGCGTGCTAATGAAACTTTTTCTCGTTTCCGCTGTGCCGAAGTAGTTTTTATGAACAATACGCCTTTCACTTTTTTTTCCACCAAAGACGTTCTTGATCACACAACGTCATTCCGCAAGGTTAACAGGTGAAATTGCTGGCGGTACAATGGAAAGAGAAAACTGAGTACTAAAAATGTAGCTACCAAGATATCGTCCAAATTTTACTAATATTTTAAGTGTGAATTAGCCATTGCTGAAGCTTTCAATACTCTGGAAACTTGCGAGGATAGAGCGTCATCGACACAATATCTGCTAGGCTGTAGTTAATTGAACTGGTTGGCAACAGTATCGGCATTATTAAAGTTAATTTTTCTTTGCCAAATCAGAGTTTTTTTCTAAATTAAAGTAAGTGTTGTTGCAAAAAGCTAGAAGCGAAGTATTTTGGGACAACCTGGAAAATTCAACAGTGTTTATTTGAAGCTTGTATAAAAATAAAACTCGTCAGTTGCCCTGTGCAAGTTGCACTTATTTTATTTCGGTCCGCTAACGTTTAGCGTTAATCTCATTCCGAGTTCAACCTTGCGTCAATCTGCTGTGACAGTACGGCTTGGTTCGGGAAAATAAACCGTGAAACACAATAATAGCAATATTGTTTTTTTTAAGTCATCCGCTGAAAATTCCGTATTTTCTGATCAATGAACTTCATAGCAAATTCTAACTGACTTGTCACGTAAACTATGATAACTAGCCGTGTAACATAACTATTTATTTTCTTACCTGCAGGGCCATTAACATCGACATCTCTGAAGGCTTTTCTCAATCCATCAAGCCCAGCTTTACACTCTTCAACTGTACGAACCATTCCAGCGGCCACGCCTAACTTCATGTTTTCCACAAACTGAGCAAATGTTTGATTTATTTCCATCAACTTATTCCTCAACGTCTCCATTTCACTAACAGTTGACGGCTGGAAATGGGGCAACGCAGTGCCAACGTCCATTGGCAAGAAGCAAATGGACGACCAACAGAAAATGTTCGGTCCCATCAGCCAGTCGCCCGAATAATAATGATAAGCAAAAGGTACACCAAACGGAAATATGTGCCTCATCCAATGCGACAACTGTGCTTTGGCCCGCTTTTCTCTTAATGTCAGTTTGTTTTCATTGATGTTCATGCTTTCAAGTCTTTTCGTCAACTTAGTGATCTCGTCTGTAACGAATTTGATTTGCGTTGGAGTTGAATCGTAGCTTTTATAGCGCTGGCGGATTTCAGTTGACGTCACGCCCGGTTTAGAGGCGATTTTGTGTGGTAATAATTCATAAAACTTTTCCTGGGCTTCTATAAAAAATCTCTCCAGGCCGGAGCGTCTCGCTTCACTTGAGTATTGACAGCCGCTATTTATTGATCGTGCAGCTTTCTGCGGCTGGCATCGTTCACTGGTTTTTATTGTATTTGCGGCCAGGATCATCAGAACAATTCCAGCGATGAGGCATGCTATACCGCCTGCAATCAACCCTCCCACGACAACAGATTCGCATCTGGTACGCCTTCTTGTTATTCCAACTTCTTTATACAGCAGCGCCATTGCAGGCTGAAAAGGAAAAAAAGACTACAGGACGCAGAGTTTCATAACTTTTACCACCAATGTAAATTTGTGCTGTCTTACGGAAATTGCTCGAGTGTCTCAAAGAAATAATTCTTACCAAAGTGCAATTAATGTTTTGTTATGAAGTTTAAAACCAATCATTTTTTCCAAATCGCGTCCGGTCTTTCTTTTTCTTGTTTTTCATTAACGAAGAACTTGCGATGTCATTTGGCGTGATACAAGGATGTTGACTTTTATATTTAACTGTTATGGAAATTTGTCACTTCGCAGCAAAGGTAATCTAGAGTTGCAAACACGGAAAGCAAACAGATTATTGCATATTGGTGAATTTAAAGGTAGCCGAGACCAAGGCAACTAAAACTATCAAATTTAGTCCTTATAGTTATTATTTTTTTAGATTGGATAAACATTATAATCGACATCCCTTGCTAACTGAAAAAAGGCACGCGTCACGATATAGGGCCACAATGACTAACTGTAGCAAAATAAAACATGACGCCAAAGCCAGGAGTTTGAAAAACAAGGATGAAAAAAGTCAATCCTTTTAATTTCATTCGACCAACTGCTGGCAATTGCACAATATATTTTTCTTTTAAATAAATTCTTATTATTATATTATTCGAATTCATAAAAAGTAAGTAATAAAAAATATTTTTGTGTATAAGCGGGAGCTGCCTTACCTATGACAAGCTTTTCCGGATCTGAATTAAGTGTAATTACTCCCTTGAATGAATTGAAGTCCAACATATGAACAACTTTCATAAAGTAACAATTTTATTTGACTATATTTTTGTTTATACACACAGTACTTGCTACCCAGCAGGCAGGTGACAAATAACAATAACAAAAATTATCAACTGAAAATACTTGTTCTACAAGTTCTCAAAACTAACCTAGTTAATTCTAATAAAGGGCTCCCTAACGAGTTACATGACGAAAACAATCCGCGCTGCGCTTGCAAGGATGTCTTTGATTTTGTTTTCGCCTTATAACCTCCTAAAATCCGTAAAATTCTGAAGATCCGCCCCACTCCAAACGACAGACGCACAAACCTTAGCGAAATTTAACCCTGCAGGACACAAACCAATGGGTGCATATTTCCAACTGCAGATCTTGCTTTGAATTTTACGTCAGGCGTTTTTGTATAGTTTACCGTATTATATCTGAAGTAAATTGCAAAACTCCACGTGGTTTACATAATAGAATAGTAGTCGGTAGGTTATATCCCCAGTTGCCATCTTACTCTGTTTAAAAAGTGAAATTTAAGGTAATGCACTACAAGTTGCAACTGACATGCCACCAGTTTGCAACGTTGTGAGAAGAGGAGGATAATTATACCCTTGCAACTTGCAACGTAACATTTTGTTGCATTGTAGGTTGTGAAATGAGGTTTTGCAAGTTGGAAGGAAAATTCCCTCATTTATCTTATTGCTTTGAAACAGCAAAAATGGATCGACCCAGTCCCTCGATGTATGGCATTATCCGGGCGGATATATGTGGTTACAAAGTTGAGCTTACAAAAGCAGAAGTGAAGCACAGAGAATTTACATCTGGAACCAGTCTCTTTCAGGTCATTTCTCTATTCTTTATTTCTCATCTTTATTCCAGTGTCGTTTTGATCCCAAATGAACAATGAAGTGTGGTGAAAACTTCACTCCAGCTAACAGCCATCATATCCTTGTAAAAACGTTATTAACTTACAGCACGTCAAGAATAATCTTACATGTGTGTCAACAATTTGATTGGCCTTCGTTAATCACAAACTGCAACTTCAAAACTAACAGTGAGCAGCCCTATTTAAAGAACTTGATTAAACGTTCCCTATGATCTTTTTGTTCAACAAATGCAAGTCTTTCTTTCTGGGTATTTCAGGTGAATTGATCTTCACTACTACTGCATGGATAAAGGATAACCATCTTTTAAACTGTCTCGTGTAAAAGTGTATAATTTGCATTTGTGTTTAAAACTGTTGTGGTGTGGGGGTTCCCTAAATGATATGCTCATCAGTTACTTGTGACACAGCTGTGCCTGTCTTGAGTATGACATGACTATAATAAGGCAATCTAGCTCATAAGAAGCAAAAGGCATTAGATTGTGGTCCTTGTTTTTTGCAGTAGTTCTGTTCTGTTGTTGCAGTTCCAGTAAATGAACTTTGATGTTAAAATGCCAGTTTTTTAATCAGAAGATACACATGGTTGTCCACTTCCATTCCATGCAAGTTATTTGCATCACCTTGAAGCCTCATGAGTAGACCTCCAAATGAGACATATGCAGCTCTGAAACAGCAAAACAAAAATCATATTTAATCAATATTCTAACAATACAACAGTAGTCTTTGATAAACCATTTATATTATTTATTATTATTTAAACATGTAAATGTTCCATTTGGAATGTTTTATGACATTTGCATTATTTCTTATCATTAACACATGTACAGGTTCCAATCGGAACATTTTATGGCAAACACCAATTGCATATTGTTGTAGCAGAGTTTTTCAGTTCTTTTAGTCTATGATGGTTAATCCTAGCTAATTACACACCAATCATGTGATGTCACTGAGCTTATCTGAATGACTGCTACGTCGATCAGTCAGTCAAGTTTGTTTGTTTGTTTGTTGGGTTGGTTGCTTTTTGTTGTTATATTGCACTTACAATCTTGTTGGGGCATCCACTCCACCTTCATCTCCTTCTATTCTGTAAACTTTACCATACATCACATATTCAAACTGATCAGCACGCGAGGGACTGGTATCTGATGGATTATATTCGCCATCATCTGGGGTTCCATCTTCTTTTAGAGTGTTAGCCAAGACGAGTCGGAACTTTTCACCATAATCTACTGGATAAATCTGGGTATTTACATCAATTATAAGGTCCATTTTAAAACTTTCACTTTCACAATGGAGTCGAGAAACTAAACGGAAAAGAAAAGGAAACCAACAGATATGAGAATATTTTGAGAATATTTTAGAACTGTAGAACAACACTATTTAAAAAGGTATTTCCTTCAAAATGAAAATTTCAACATCTATGCTGGCATTTGTTAAAGAAAAATTGGCTTAGGATGGCTAGAATACCATGGCACTTACAGTATTTGCATCTCACTGTATTTGAATGGTTGCTTTTGTTTTTATATGCCTCGTCGGCCCCAATTCTATAAGGCGTTCAGAGAAATGTGACTAAGTGGCAGGGTATTCTAGAATTGCTCCCAAAGTCGTGTACCTGAAGGATCAGATACACCAGTTTAATCAATATTAACCACTGAAAAAGTGACGCGCCGCATATTCCCTCAAACTCAACTACAGTAAAGCCTTTCTTGATTCAGCTTGGTTGCTAGGAGTTCTGAAAAGCACGTGTTTTCTTTATAGAAAAGGCAAACAGAAGGCACATTAGAGATTAGAACAAAGCATGGGAATTAGAAGTATTTCTTTTACAAGTATCACTCACCTCTATCGAATTTTTTACCATCAGGGTCGATGTCTTTCACGTCGAAAATATCTTCAAACAGAACGCCTGCCATGTTGAACTAAAATTGACCAGGCGTTCCAAGTGCGAGAAAGAATGCCCCCACCAACCAGGGAGGGGTAGAGAAAAGAAATCTAAAAGTAGAAAATATACCATTCTGAGATGTTTCAAAATACCTTGCTATTATTTTAGTAAAAAAAATTTGTCATGAGCTTATGTTACTTTCCTTCCAACCAACATGTCTTTATTTGTTTTCATAAAGTTTTTGGTAACTTTACCCTACCCTTGCCATATTCCTTGATGTCGGTCGCGCTGGCCTGGTTCTAGTATCCCCACGTTGAAGCTTCAAGATGGCGGATGCTGAAGAGAGCGTTCCGGCAAAGTCGCATAGAAAAAGGCAAGCTGGTCCTAAAGCTGACCGAAAGAAAGACAAGAAACATTCGCCAGAGGATGCTAGTGCTAAAAGAAATCCTAAAGCTTTTTCGTTTAAGTCGGCTGTCAGAGCAGCTCGCCAGTTTCGACGAAAACAAGATGTCGAGACTAAGAGACATCATGAGCCAGTTGTCGATCGAACACCGTTGGAACCTCCACCTTACATCATAGCAGTGGTAGGACCACCTAAAGTGGGTAAAACCACGCTTATCAACTCATTACTGAAGAATTTTACTCGTCAGCAGCTGTCAGATGTCAAAGGTCCCATCACCATCGTCTCGGGTACATGATCAAGTATTGGACCACGTGCTGTTGTTTGTTTATTTGTTGTTGTTGTTGGTTGATGTCCATATTCAACAATAAAAGATTAGTAATTTTATTTTGAATTCATTTATTATCTCATTTTACAGGGAAGAAAAGACGGCTCACGTTGCTTGAATGCAACAATGATATTAACTCTATGATCGATGTGGCCAAAATTGCTGATCTGGTGGGTTCTCTAGCTCTCTGTGTGATGGCCAATTTTTTGTAGATGATCAATTATTTTCAATAATTTTACCCTTAGTTCTTTTGCAGACCTCTTTACATTTCAAAACACTGTTCAATGATCAAGTAACCCAGACCAACAAGTCTCTGTATACTTGCTCCTGTAGGTGCATGTCAGCTGTATGCATGTATCTCTGACATCACTGTTTAGTGTTTTCAGTCTTTCTGAGATGCATGTATTTCTTATCATTATTTGGTGTTTTCACCCCTTTTGTATCCAGATTCTCCTGACAGGCAGGCATTTCTTGTAAATTTCCTTTCAGGTTCTTCTTCTGATTGATGCTAGTTTTGGATTTGAGATGGAAATTTTTGAATTTCTGAATATCTGTCAAGTGCATGGCTTTCCAAAGATTATGGGAGTCTTGACCCATCTTGATCTGTTGAAGAATAACAAAGCTCTGAAAAAGACCAAGAAGAGGCTTAAAACTAGGTTTTGGACTGAAGTTTATCAGGTACATGTACAATGCACTATTCAATTTTCTGCTGGTCTTATATTTTAGTGTAACATACATACATTTGTTCATGTAATCTCCCACTACAGACTGTCGATATAGCTACATGTATACTAGATAATTAGTTATATCAAGACATGGGGGTTTTGTTAATTTTTTTATCCTTCTTTTCAGGGAGCAAAGCTATTTTATTTGTCAGGCTTGGTTTATGGTTCTTATCCCAAAGTAGAGATTCACAACTTGGGAAGATTTATTTCTGTGACAAAGTTTCGACCACTGACCTGGCGAGCTTCACATCCTTATATCTTAGCAGACAGGTAAAAATACATGTACATGCATGCACAAGCTGTTCAAAAAGATGTACATAGCTCCTTATAATTTTGAATATAGCTTTGATCATTAATTAATTTTTATGTACATATGTACATACAGTAGTTCTGAAAATTATTTTGTTTATTTTTGTTTGAGATTTTGTTGTTTTCCATACAGCTGTCAGAGACAACAATATTTCTTTTTCAGAATGGAGGAGCTGACAGACCCAGAGCTTGTTCGTCAAAATGCCAAGTGTGACAGGAAGGTTTCTCTGTATGGATATGTAAGAGGAGCTCATCTGAAACACAATTCCAGAGTCCACATCATAGGTAAGAATTTAGACAAGAATTTAGTTACTGCGGCGAGGGCTCAACCCCAACTGGAGTCAAATGTGTGGAATAACCATTACAACTCCATGCTTCCCACAACAACATCAAAATTCTGTAACATAGAATATTAATTACATTCTTGTTGCATTATACCCTGTTTTCTTCAATGTGGTGATGTTTTGTATTTGTAGGCTGTGGAGACCACAGTCTGCAAGAGATTAGTCTTCTACCAGACCCCTGTCCTTTGCCAAATGCAGAGAAGAAACGGTCACTGAATGAGAAAGAACGACTCATGTATGCACCTTTGTCTGGAGTAGGAGGAGTTGTGTATGATAAGGTAGCAACCAGCACAGCCTGAATATCATTGCATATATTTGTTGCATTCCTCATGTAGCCCAGAAGATCATAAATCTATGACTAACTTTCCCTAAAGTTGGCATTAGATTTAAATACAAAATAACATGTCATATCAATAGGCCATTTCTAAGCTGTGGTAATTACACAATGTATGTCAAAACAAAACAAGTCTTTGTGAGAAGCCATTCAACTGAAATTGAATGAATTGAAGCAGTACATTTTGATAGTGTATGGATGGTTTTACACAAAGACAAAAGGTGGGAAACCAGGGATGGTGTTTTGTTTACCGTATATAGTATAATTTTATGCTTCTTTTCATATGGCTTCATGTACATGACTATATCGATATGAACGTTGGAACCAGAGCTCTTACCTTTTTGTTCAGCTAAATGTCACATGGTTGTTGCACTTTTCAGGATGCTGTGTATATTGACCTTGGAGGAAGTCAAGCTGCAAGAGAAAAGTCTCAATCCACAGCAGATCAGGTGGTGACTGTGTAGTATTATTGTCAGTGAGATTGTCAGACCTATTGCAGTCTCTGAGTTTACGCCTCTGTCTGTAACATACACTGTTCCTGAGCTGGAGTTTAATGCCTTATTTTAATGTTATTTTGTTACAAATTCTGTTAGGTTGACAGTCGACCAGGAAACGAACTAGTGTCATCTTTAATTGACACCAAGCAGACCATTGACACAAAAATGATGACAAGCCATCTCACATTGTTTAAGGTAAGCGTTGCCTGCTTTATTAACACAACAAATTATATGTGTTTATGTTTTGCTGGCAGTGCGTGTTATTTTGACTATTTGAGGTATAGTTAATTACTGCGATAAGTAAATTCTATATATTATTGGAACAATGCACAATTTAGTAAAAGTTTACATAATATTATATGTACATGTACATCTACATTATGAATTAATTCCAGGTGAGTGCAATGAATTGAATTTTTTTTTTCCTTTTCATAGGATGGCACACGCATTGCTCCTGATGAAGTTGTTGAGTAAGTGTTGGGTACATGTACCTCAATCAAAACATTTCTCCATAGCTGATTGCCTGGTCTCCTGCATGCACAGACATACTGGTAGCTCCTTGGAGAGTTATCACAGTGACTGATGACAGAGCTAAATGAAGGTTTCAGTCAGAAGTTGCTGATGTTTCAGTCATGAAAGTTTTTTAAATGTAAATTACATACAAGTTCTAACTGAGAACTTTCTACATACAGTGTACCAATAGTATACCTGCCAACATGTTCTTATCCAAAGGCGCGAGACCTGTCATCCCCCGGAAGAGCCTGGATTTCCGAAGATGTCACGATGATTTCCGAATATGGACGAAGATTTCCGAAGACGTTTGAAGGTTTCCGATGACATCCGCAGATCAAAAAGATCGCGGCCTCTGGAAACGAGATTAGTGTCCTAGCGACTCTTCCCCATTGTCTTTGCTTTCAAAAATCGGAAATCGCGAGGAAAATCGTCATTTATTCATTTTACAGAAAATTTTCGTTTCTCGCATTGTTTGTAGTTTCATATATTTTTAAATGTGTTATTTAGAGCTATCGCGGGTCACATTTTCCATACAGGTGTAAGAATTTGGTTCGTAGGCGAAAGCTGGTGTGAGAGCAAAGTTTTCAGCTCGCAGGTGTGAGACTCACACCTAAGGCGTGAGAGTTGGCAGGTATACAATAGTGCATGTAAACTGTATGTCACAATTGTATTACTGATTAATTGGTTAATTATCTTCTCTGATTGGTTGGAAAAATGTTGGTATTACATTTACATGTATGTAGCAAAAGTTATGGTATTGGTCACTTAAACAATGCCTTGTAAATTATTATTATTTTTTTTATTAATGCACAATAACAATTACAACAAAGATGCTAATAACAAAATCTACAAGACAAAGAAAAATAAATAATAGATAAAAACCAAATTAAAACTGTTGGTTTAACAAAGCCTGTGCAAACTGAACCAAATAAAGGCTAAATTATGTCCAAGTTTTTTTTTTAATTTACAATGTATAATTCTTAATGTAGCCTTATGTGCCACCTGGGAAGAGAGATGATGAGAATTCTTATTGATTTTCCAGGGAAGAAGAATGTGCCGAACCGCCTGAGGAGGTTGTAATCGATGAAGGTGGTCGTAGAAGAAGGAAAGCTGTTTTTGGTGATGATGATGCTGATCAGGATGAAAATGATGATAATTTTACAAGTGAAGAAGATGTTAAAAACATTGAGAATTTTGGTGATGGTGATGAAAACAATGATGATAGTGATGTTGATGACAGTGGTAGTGATGATGATCAAGTTGAGAGCAATGAGGCTGTGGATGAAGAGGATGACGACACAGATGATGGCAATTATGAGTCAGAGGAGGAAGGGAATGACGATGATGACGAAATAGTATTTAATTTTAAATCTAAAGAGAAAGGCAGGCAAATGTTATTTGAGAAAAAGTCAGCACTGAAACAAACTGCACATGAATCAGAAGACAGTGAGAAAAGTGGTGAAATAGAATCTGATGAGAAGGAAAATGCCAATGTTATTGACAATTTAAATGAATACTCAGAATCGGACTCAGAATTTGAATTTTCTAAAGTGAAAAGAAAAAAGAGAGATGATCATAGGGATAAAAAGAAGTTTAAAAAGGAAGGATGCTCTTTAGAAGAAAATATTTCTAACAGAAGGAAAGGTGCCAGTTTAGAAGTAAAAGCTGAAATGACCACAAATAACTGTGCTGAAAAGTCGAGTTTTATTGATGCTAAAGCGTATTTAAGCACAACACATGATAAGGAAAGTCAAGACAGTGATGAGAATGTAGAAAGCCTGAAAGATTCGGAGGAAAGATCACTTGAAGGTTCCAGTCTTGAAATGGAAGATGATGATGAAGAAGAGGAAGGTATGGGCACATTACATAACTGTAACATTAGTGGAAATTAACTTAACAGACTGGCAGACAGACAGACAGGCACACAGACAGACAGACAGAGGCAGCCAAATCGACAGACAGAAAGGTAGGCAGGAGAACATGAACATCGAGGCAGATAGAAAGAAATTACTTGTAATATCAAACATGGACTACAATGTTTGGGCAAAACAATTTATTGACCAGCAGAATGAGATGCTGGGGTGAGAGGTCAAGGAACAAAACCGCTAAGGGTGGAGTGGGTGGGTAAAAGATGACAACCTCGAAGCTAATGGAGGGCGATCTGAAAGCTGATACGCTAATCCCGCTGAAGACTAGCCCGAACGGGGCGTGTTCTGTCTGGCAATTATCAACCATCACCCGTGGGGATCTTTGTACCACTAACAGATGGGCATAGACAGACAGACAGGCACACAGACAGACACAGATAGAGGCAGGCAGACAGACAGACGCAGACAGAGGCAGGAAAACAACAGACAAGTAGGCAGGCAGGCAGACAGGCGGTCAGGCACCAACAGACGGGTTGAGACAGACAGACACAGACAGGCCAGCAGTATGGACAGACAGGCAGACAAAAAGACAGACAGACAGAAAGAAAGACATACAATATAATTTGGTTTTATCAACTGGGTTGATAATGTCAATTGGCCTCCGTAAAAAGATTCAAGAGCTGACGTTTCGAGCGTTAGCCCTTCGTCGGAGCGAATCAAGGAATTGTGCGTCGTGTGTTTTTATATACAGAAAGATGGAGCTTCGCTATTGGCTGGCGCCTGGTAACGTGAAAACGTCGGAATAAATTAGTTGAATGAAAAGCGTTCGTTGATACCGTGAGGATTAAGAGTGCCGATTTGAAAAATAAATTTTTGTTCTAGAGTTTTACGGCTTTCCGTGTTTCCTTGGTGAAGGGAAAGGCCGCAGACTGCCATATGTTGCTTAGAATGATTTGGGAGATTGAAGTCTCTCGCGACCGGTTTCGTGGCATTTTTGTCGTCTTTCTCAACGTCACGAAGGTGTTCTCGGAATCGGTCACCAAGTCGTCTCCCTGTTTCGCCGATGTATAACTTTTTGCAAAGAGTGCAAGTTATACAGTAGATGGCATTGGCTGAGGTACAGGTGAAATGATCAGTGATTTTGATAGATCGCTTGGGTCAAGATATTTTGTCAACGTTGTGAATGAAAGGGCATGTTTTGCATCGTACGTGAGCGCATTTAAAAGTTCCGGGTTGATCACTAGTTTGGAATGCACTTCTGACTAAAAAGTTACCTATGTTTTTGTCGCGTTTAAATGAAATTAATGGAGGTTGCGAAAAGATTCTACCAGTGTCGGGATCATTTTGAAGTAATTTAAAGTTTTTGAGAATGATGGATTTAACTGCGTGGTTGTGAGGGTGAATGGAATTCTATCGTTGCTTTCTCTCTGTGACGTTTGTAGTGCTGACTGTCGATCAATTTGCTGGGCGCGATGATGGCCCGCTTGAACAACAGAAGCAGGATAGCCGCGTTTGTCAAAAAAATTGCACATTTCCTCTGATTTTAAGGAAAAATCAGAGTCGTCACTACAAAGACGGCGAAGTCTAAGAAACTGAGAATAAGGAATGGAATTCACGGTATCAACGAATGCTTTTCATTCAACTAATTTATTCCGACGTTTTCACATTACCAGGCACCAGCCAATAGCGAAGCTCCATCTTTCTGTATATAAAAACACATGACGCACAATTCCTTGATTCGCTCTGACGAAGGGCTAACGCTCGAAACGTCAGCTCTTGAATCTTTTTACGGTGGCCAATTGACATTATCAACCCAGTTGATAAAACCAAATTATATTGTTATACTTCCCACCGACGTAGCACCACAGTTTCTTTAGAAACTTACCCCCTCTATTAAAAAGACATACAGGCAGGGAGACAGACAGACAGTCAAACAGACAGACAGGCAGGCAGACAGACAGACAGAAAGGCTGGCTGATGGACCGACAGGCAGGCAAATAGCCAGAAACAGAAATCGTGGGAATCCTATTTATTATATTTAATTATTATCTTATTTCAGGTACCTTAAGGTGGAAAGAAAATCTAGCACAAAAAGCTGCAGCTGCTTTCCTCCGGCGTCAGCAGGACACTCCCAATATACAGAAGCTTGTCTATGGAAATGGTGAGATTTATGCTGTCAAGATTGTCTACAGTTTTACACTGTACTTGTTGGTATGATCACTGTTCAGCATCAGGTTTATGTGTTAACTATTTTTGAATTAATTTGTGCAATCCTAAACTGTGATCTTAAATTGAAATATATCATATAATGCATTGTACAGCACATATAAAAGATCATTCAGTTATTTCCGTGTGTGTCCTAAAAAGGCCTTTTGGCCACATGTGTTTACAAGTATGTACACTTGTAGGTGCATAGACCTGCGCAAAAGAATGCATTTTTTGCAATGTATTTTTGGGCGCTCGTGGAATATTGTTAAATACCAAATTACAGATATATTGACTGCATTGGGCTCTGTCCATGTTGGGCTCTGTCGCTTCACGACTCTGCCCAATACGGAATCTGTTAACTTTTTTCTCCCAAATAGCTGTCAATATAATGTGGTATTGCCGTCTCAAAGTCAAAATTAGTTTATAAGATTGACTCCTTATTTCCATTTTCTGTTATACAGTTCTCCATAAAAACAAGAAAGAAAAAAATGCAGATGGTGATAGTGATGAAGAAACTGTTGGAGGAATATTCAAACTGAAATCAAAGAAAACCTCTCATGAAGCTGTTCATGAGAGGGACTGCTCACTAGAGGTTACCACTCCACTGCTGAGGGACTGGAGCCAAGCAGAAGTGGTTGAGAGCATCCGGGACTGTTTTGTGACTGGCAAATGGAAAGATTCTGAAGATGCAGAGATGCTCCTTCAGGACGATGATCAAAGTAGGACTATTGTCATACTTGGCATGCAAATTCCCAGACAGTAGAGTAAAGGCTAATCTTAAAGCTTTTTATAATCACATTTGAGGTGATTTTGATAAAGTAGGCTTTTCGACAGTAAGTTCACCCCATTTTTTGGCTGTGTGAGACAATGCTATGCTTTGACTTGACATCATCGTATAACATGTAACTCACCTGCAGCTGTAAACGTTTCTCCATACTGTAATTTTAGTGTCAGATGAAGATATTTTTGGAGACTTTGAAGACCTGGAAACAGGAGAAGTTCATATGGATGATGACAATGAACACTCAGCAGGGGAGGGTCAGGGTGATGAAAATGATGAAAGTGAAGAGAAGAAGACTGAAGGGGATGAAAGAAGACTGGAAAAGAAACAGAAACAGAAAGCAGCTTTTAATGCAGTGTATCCTTGATAACATTAATGAGCGACCTTATGGAGCAGTTTTCAGTTGGTGTTAAAACTCCAAAGTGGCAGATTGGAAAATTTGAACCCAGGACCTCCAGGTTACATGTCCAGCAGCCTACACAACTTGGCCATGCTCGCGTCCACATGCTCGCTTCCAAACGTCACACTAAATTCAAAAACCTTGAAGAGATAATTATTATGGAGCAATTGTTTGTTTAATTGTAGTGTCAGTAGGTTATGTCATTGACTTAACATTACCAAGATATGACGAAGGAGATGAAACCTCATATTATGACGATCTTAAAGCTCAGATGACAGAACAAGCGCAGGTCTGTATTATCACACGTCATTCAACTTCCATAAGAGAAAAAACGAAAATATATTCCCCAGAAGACAAGTGACAGCGTTCTTTTTTAACATAAGCAGTAGAAACTGCTTCTTTAGTTTTGCTATAAATGTATTAATCACCAAGAAAGCTTGAGCTTTCTTTGCAGTGTGCAGGTTTGATTTCAATGTGAATAGCAAAGCAAGTGTGCGTTAGTGTGTTCCTTTGCCGCTCTTGGTGACAATGACTTCCAGTATTGCGAATTGAGAAAGAGAATCAACCCGCACTATGAAGTCTTGGTCAGATAAAATTATGAAATAGCACTGAATAGATATAGTGTACTGGTCGCAATAATTGAAATAAGGTTATTGGTTTGTGAAGGACGCACAAATTGAGAGCAACCCCATGCAACCCAAAAGACGTTCCCCACCCGTACCCTTGAAAGTTACATGCATGACTGAACACTGTTCATTGCTGTTCTCAGCTCAATCAATCTGAGTTCCAAGACATGGATGACGAGACTCGTGCACAGTATGAAGGATTCAGACCTGGAATGTATGTCAGAGTGGAGGTCAGTCCTACGATTGGTATCGTACTTCTCCTTATTGATCACAATACATGTATTTCTTTGTTGGTAATGAGAATTTCATGGCACATCTGGCTTATAAGCTTACAGTATTCATTAATGATCACCTTAAGGGCATCGTGTAAATAGCTACATTTGTTGGAATTATTGTTGTTTCTAATTTCAGTTGAGTGAAATGCCGTGCGAGTTTGTGACCAACTTTGACGCCAAATATCCCATTATCCTTGGTGGTCTTCTCTCAAGTGAAGATAAGATGGGCTTTATTCAGGTTAGCCGAGTTCCTAGTTGATCGATTCTCTGCGGAAAAATGATTTTTCCCCCGTTTACTTCAGTAGGCATTGTCAGATGTCGCTTGTTAGGAAAAGTAATTGATTGATTAACGTTTCGTATAATGCGTTAAAACTTTTTTCAGGTACGCCTTAAAAAGCATCGGTGGCACAAGCGCATACTTAAGACACGGGATCCGCTGATCATGTCTGTTGGTTGGCGCAGATTCCAGACGCTTCCCATGTACTCGGTCCAGGATCACAACGGCCGACATCGACTGCTGAAGTACACCCCAGAACACTTGCATTGTATGGCCACCTTATTTGGTAAGGATACCTTTTGATTACCCCTACAATAGAGCGCTTCATTTTAACGTTCTCTAGGCTCGATAATTACTTCGTAAAACATGTGCATTCTGCTTTAAAAATCAGATCAAAGATATTTTCAATTCATCAAAAAGAGACCGCAAGGCAAACGATTTCCCGCACTAGCCCGGTGCTGAGTACGCGTTTCTTGTGTGATTACTGCCTGAAGTTTATTTGCTATTTTTGTTCAAGTAGAAACTAATTTTTTGTAATTGATATCAATGTAAATGATGTTGCTCACTGTGGTTTTTTTAACAGGTCCTATTGCTCCGCCGGGTACTGGTGTTCTCGCTATTCAGAGCACAGCTGGTAACTTGGTAAGTTAAGATCAAATTCCACATTAGGGCTGAAAAGACAGTCCTGGTTTAGCAGCATATGAGGAGCCGAACATCTTAAACAGGTCACGAGAAGTTAAGTTTTCAAATCATTGTACAGTGCAAGTTTCGTTTGGACTGACGGTTCAGCTAGGCTTTGTACTGGACTCACCCTTTCCTCCTAGAGTGTGGTAGATCATGAGGAAAGCATGATAAATTAAATCCGAGAAAGGAATTAACGTCAAGTTTTACAAGTATTGAACTAAATTAAAGAAAAATATTTTAACCGCCTATCTCCAAGCTGAACGGCTGGGTAAGCAGCTTCTATTGTTTTCAAGACAAAGTCATTGTTTCAATTGTTGAGTCTTTTGTTTAGGGCTAGGGTATCAAACCAATCACATTATAGAGGGGGTAAGTTTCTAAAGAAACTGTGGTGCTGCGTCGGTGGGAAGTATAACGATATAATTTGGTTTTATCAACTGGGTTGATAATGTCAATTGGCCACCGTAAAGAGATTCAAGAGCTGACGTTTCGAGCGTTAGCCCTTCGTCGGAGCGAATCGTTAGGATCTGGTGGAAAGTGTCGAATGTTAGGAAAGCTGTTACATCGCCCGAACGGCTGTGTATACTTGGTTTAACAAAACCATTTCTAACCCTGATCCACACTGGACTGTATTTGTTGTTAGCCGGGTGAGCGTGTTTTATGTTTGAATCAGGCTTTATTTTCCGTATCCTTTTTCAGTCAGACTTCCGTATCTCAGCCACCGGCTCGGTGCTGGACTTAGACAAGTCTGTACAGCTGGTCAAGAAACTGAAGTTAACAGGGACACCCATGAAGATATTTAAAAATACCGCATTTATCAAGGTGACTATTGAATATGAAAATGTGCTTATCGTTTTCGTTATATTGTTACTCTGCTGACTATCTGTGTTTGTTTTCTTTATTCAGGGCATGTTCAATTCTGCTTTGGAAGTGGCAAAATTTGAAGGTGCTACAATCCGAACTGTCAGCGGTATCAGAGGACAAGTTAAGCGCGCGCTCAAGGTATGTTTGCACATCTGTTTGAAATGTGTTTCAAAGATTTCGTTTGTAACTATATTTTTCCCTGATGTCATCAGATTCCAGAGGGTGCTTTTCGAGCCACATTTGAAGATAAAATCTTGATTAGTGGTAAGTGTTTCTGCTGTGCATATCTGTATATGTATACAAGAGATGTATGAAGGTGGGTTAGGAGAATTGAGCTGTCGTGATTTTTGTTTCACCAGATATTGTCTTCATAAGGACCTGGTATCCAGTCACCGTGCCCAACTTCTACAATCCCGTGACGTCACTGCTGCTGCCTCTAGACCAGAAAGAAACCTGGCAGGGCATGCGCAGTGTGGGTCAGTTGAGAAGAGACCTCGGTCTGAAAGCTCCTGTTAACGGTGATTCGTTATACAAGGTGAGGTAGAGTGCAATTACGTCACGCACTGAATCGTTCCTGGCATGCCCCGTCACGGTTGTTGAAATACATTCCAGTTTATTCACAGCACGCGTTGAGTCGTCGGATAGATACTTTTCCATATTTGCTCTAGTTTAGGACTGTACAAGGTGAAAAGAATGTTAGTTGTAACTAATTTCGTGACATACCTGCGGTTAGATTTTTTTTGATGGTGGCTAAAATTATTTCCATGTATGTAATCCTACCTTTTTTGCAGTGACTGTTTTGAGGGTTTAATTTACAAAACAAAGAAATGATAATCGCAGACTGCTGTGCCGACAGGATAGTAGCTGCATTTCACTCAGCGATCCTGAGTCTCCCCACTTTATTGAGGAACATAAATCTGAGGAAATCTTTGTGTTATTTTTAGCCTGTGGAACGCGAGACTCGTCACTTTAATCCACTTGTAATTCCGGCCAAACTTCAAAAGGAGTTGCCGTTCAAATCCAAACCTAAACAGATGAAGAAAAGGGTGAAGCCTTCCTTGGAAACCAAGCGTGCTGTTGTCATGGAACCGCACGAGAAATCGGTAAGTATAAAAAACTGCTGTAAGATGCAATGGACGTTTCTAGCGTTAGCGGGTAGTCGTTACTCAAATAGCGCTCGCATCCACTGCGCGCTAAATATGGAAGTTGAGTTGTGGCTTCATTTTGAATCTGAAATGTTACAAAGACTGTTGGTTACGGTTATTGGTTAAACAGTTGCTCAGCGGCAACTGAGGATATCTACTGGTTATTAGTATGGTTTTGTGGCGGCTATTTTCATGCCTGACTGAAAGTATTCCTTCTTAATGTTTTTTTTAATTTTCATTCCGACTGAAGGGTTTTCTTGAGCCTCTGGTATCTTTCTACGTGTTCTATAGTCTATATGTACAATGGTGTTGTCAATAAAAGCACTGAACTCAATTTGGCATTTTTCATTCTCTGTTTTGCAGGCTTTTACGCTCATGCAGCAGCTTTACACTGCAAACAAAGAAAAGCAACGAAAACGCAAAGAGAAGCTACAAGAAAGAAGAAAAGTTTACCGTGCGGAACAGGAGAAAAAGGGCGTGAAACGACTACAGAAACAACGAGAAGAAAGGAAAAAGATCTTCAGAATGATGGGAAGGGCTGAACAACGGAAAAGAAAAACCTGATTTAAAACGAGCTCATAAACTTTCTTTCTAACTGCCATAAATTTCTTGTAACTTTAAGGTCATTCCACCAATAATTTCGAGCGAGTTTCAATTGAGTGTCGTAAACCAAAGCCGAAATTCCGTGTATAAATAAAGTTATCTTATCTTATCTTATCTTATCTTAAAGTAAGCACTTTGGCCAATCACAAAGGGCTGAGACAATCAAATGTCGAAGCAAGGGGCAGAGGAGGGGGGAGGGGTGGGGGGGGGTTGTTGGGTCATTTTGAAAAATAATTAGTGTACAGGACCAGCGCACGTTCAGCGAGCCGAAAACTTCCTGTTACGTATGACACTGGGGTTTGAAAAAACAATCGCGCCTGTACCTAATCATCCAACCCCCCCCCCCCCCCCCCCCCGCCCCCAAATATGAATTAAAAGCAAAATGGAGAATATCTGGAATGTTCTCGCTTTGTTTCAATTTGTTTTAGCCGAGAACACGGACAGACGTTCTATAAAAAGGGGGCTATTATAAATTGCGAAAAATGCGATGTTTACGAGTTTTGTACACAAATTGGTCTTCAATCGAGCTACACGCACAAATAAAATACGTACACTCGAAATAATAGTTTTTTCCAAAGGTGTTGTTCAGTAATTCTCCTTCGTTATTGTGTTTTCTTCATTATATGAGTATTTTATATTTTCTTTGAAGCTGGTCATTAAAGAAAGAAGACAAGAAAAATCCTGTAGAATTGCGCAGCGTTTTCCTTATTTTGAGCAGCAGCTCAAATTAAAATAAAAATGTAAACTTATTCGAAATATAACAACTTGAGCATGACTTAAGTAATGTAATACTTTCGTTTTGGGAAAAACAGGAAGGCAAAAGATTTGCAAACATGAAATATGCGGCTGAAACAATATCAAGGAAAGAAGAAAGAATATTGGCCAGTTTGTTAAATATATTCTGTGTGCAGTATGTTGCCCCTATTTCCGGACAGGTTGCCCTATTTCCGGACGATCGTTAAGAGATAAATACTCCGCTTTTCTTGGGAACATTCTTCTCCCTTTTGGCAAAATATATCTTATAAAAGTTGAATAAAGAAACATTCATTTAAAAGATTACTTTTTGTCCGAATTTAAAAGCTTTTTCTTTCGATTATTTAGCGAAGAAGTCTTCAATGTTTTGAAACCGGCCAACAAGCCGCCACATTTGATTTGTATCACGGTAAGACGAGGAAGACTGGCTAAAAACAAATGTTCTCGCCTAAACGGAGCGTGGCTTGGCCAGGAAGGTATCAAACGAAAGCTGACTAGTCGATAAGTCTTTGGAAGATATCGATCGGATTTGTTTCATTGTTTCAACGAAATACGGAATCGTTAAGTCGAAGTGTCCGGAAATAGGGGTGTCCGGGAAATAGGGCAACATACTGTAATTGAAGTTGCTTAATGATATAAAGAATATGAAATAATTGATATGCGAACTACTACTACTACTAATAATAATAGCTTTACTGGTACATTCAATTAAAATGGGTTTTCACATACCAATTACAAACTGTACTGTAGTAAAGATGAAAATGAGAGATCTTCGCAGTGAATTTCCAATTGAATTGGAATAAATAAGCTATGAAGCCACACATTGGGAGTGAGGTCAATTTATTGAGTTTATATTTTCCCGTGAGGTATGAAATTATGTGAATTCATATGTGAACTGTGGATGAAGATGAAAGTGAGAGATGAATGAGTGGTGCACCCCTCCTGAGAAACATCCTGGATCCGCCCCTGTTAAATAAGGTGGTGGAAATGCACACAATTGCAGTTATTATGCTTGCATCTAACGATTTTTTCTTATTTATTTTTTTGAAAGCTTCCCCCGTAAACAAAACAAATTGAACATTAAGATTGTCATTAGTAGGCGAAATGTTCTGTTTGGTTTTGGAAATTGCAATGTGTAGAAATTTCTATTCAAAAACATCACATACCAAAACATCACATACCAAAATGAATTTATAGCGGAGCTCCAGCGGGCCGAAGGGCCGCAAAGCGGAGCCCCATAACCATAGGAGAAGGACAATCGTGCATGCATAGAAATAGGAGAACCATGCACACACGTTTTCATGGTCGACATGGCCAGTGGCATGGATCGCGTGCGCCCTACGACGACGACGACGACGTCGCACAAAATGGCGGCCATTGGGGTAGCGATGCCTTGTCAATACCTTGTCAGCCTTACCAGCTTACATCTTTGGTATTGGATATCCATGTTACGGTCAATCAGTATCGCGAGACTGGCTGAGCAGAAGATATGAAAAATTAACAAGTAGCGTTTTCATTTAATTTCAGTTTGAATATTAGCCTGCAGGTTAGTGTTACATAACAACGCACTTGAAGATAGCCAATCAGAACGCTTTATCAAGCCAATACTTACAATCCCCATGTCAATAATATTCCTGCCTTTAACAATCACCGAAACAAAACTGTAGTGCTTCTGTTTGTATGTATGTTGTGCTGTAAATTTCTGCCAGAGAATCTTCATTCAAAACGATGGCTGAGAGATAAGAAGTCCTTTCATGTCTTACTTAAAGGGTAAGTTGTTCAATGCAAAGAAAGTATATTTTACATTCATTCTTCGGCCTTTTCAGCTTGAGTAAAAATCAAAAAATGAAAAAGGAAAAGGAAAAATGATAACGTAATATAGTCAGTATTCTACAGCTTTCAGTAATTACAAAGAGCCCCTTAAAAGAAAGCTTTTGGACTGAATCAGGCATTTTTATGAAAATAGATTTTAATTTTCTTGTGTCGATTTCCATAAAGGACATAACAACTTATTGGAAGCTGCTTTCTTTATTAAATATTCGCCATGAAAAAAGTTGTTTCTAAAACAACCCGCAATTTACAGTGACCATTGTGACTTTATAAAAAGGAGCACTATCTCGATTGTCGTTTTTTCTTATGTGTTACATTCTGTGTTGGAAAGAAAATTAGGCAGCCGTTGTTTGTTTGTAGCTTTGGTACTTTGAACAAAAATACAATTTAATCTCATTACCATGTGTCTTTGGTAGAACACCAAGAACAGACGGAGTACTTGGCTAAAAATACAGAAAAATTAAATCTCTTTGGTGCCTCTGTAAAGACGACAAAAACCCGATTGATTTTATTGGTTTACAGTAACAATAGCTTTGATAAAAAACATTCAATAATTTCATATTTACCGAAATCACGAAACCAGTAAATGTTTAATATTACTTTGGTATTTCAACAGTTTTGAACAAAACATACGGTGCTGATTTTTCTTCCTTTCAGCTGAGGAATAAACCCCAAAGAACACATTTTATTCACGATGAATAATTCAACATCAGGTTTGTCACATTTCTTCCGCCCATTATTTTCTTAGTTTTATCTATAATACAAATTTCCGCTCGATTGGTTCTGCAGGCTTGAGAGGATAACTTTACATGCGAATAACTTTTTATAACAAACATGTACATAAAATAATTATATCTGTCGAGAAACTTATTTGCACTAAAGCGGCTTTGAATATCCCTTGGCAGGTATTCACCCATTTCCGGTCTGTCATTTCATATATAATTAAAAGAAATTATTATAATGTCCTACAGCAAGTACACACTTTATTTTGGATCCTTCAAATGTTTTTCTGTTGCCCTCAAATATTTTTCTCCAGGGTATAAAAGTTGACTTCAAAAATTAATGTCAACTCTTCTATGAATACATCTTTGCAATTCTCCAAGCTGTCACTTCTACTGCTAAAATGCAATTTCCGTTGACCGATTATTTTCCATAAAGTAGTTTGAAAAACTGTTTTTTAAAACAGACATCTTGTCCGACATCTCATTTCCGAACATACAAGTAGAAAATGAAATGTTTAATCTGAAATTTCAGAATTTCTAGCTGTTTCAGAAGTGTCAAGATGAGCAAAAGTTTCTTTTTCTTCACATTTTTTAATTTGTAGAATTGTCTTAATAAGAAATAACGCAAACTGCGGTGATAAACATTACGAGAAAACGCACTGACGGTCAGATACTGATTGTAAGAACAAGGAGACTATTAATTAGGGGTTTGAAACCACCCTAAATGAAAATGTTAGCAGCGAAACGCTTTATCTTTATTAGTTTGCAAATGTTTTTATCTTCTGTCATATATTGTTTCTCGAATATTAATTAGTTACTAATCTTAAATTTAAATTTAGTTGTTTCTTCTATTTGCACCGGTTACTTCGAAATATGTATTTTGAACATACGAAACGTCAAGCAAAAAGATATTATTTTTCTCCAGCGATGCGTTTTCTCGTAATGTTTGCAGTTTGCGTGTTATTTCTTATTGTAAATTATTAATAATTCAAAATTGAAAGGAATAGATCCAATGAAAAGGTACTATTCAGGTCACATAAATGCTCTGTAAACTCCAATACAGATCAACAATGGAATTAACTTTTGACACAGATCTCTACTGATTAAAATGCAAAACACAATGGAATCGAATAACAATACTGCGCATTCAATTTATTATTTCATTTCACAAGTACTATCGGCTTGCCATTATAAACACCCATACAGATCTCCGGCTCATATTTTATCTACTACTTACTGCGATGGCCAAAGAAATATAACAGTAATCAGAATTAAAACTGTATTAATTTCTTTAATGTGTTTCAAAATTACAGGAAGAGTCTCAACAGGAGCTGATCTGAATGTGGGCATCACAATGCAGGTTGTTCTAACATTGTTGGCAACCGCCATGATAACTCTTGATCTGATTGGTAATGCCATCATTATCCACGTGTTCCGCACAAGAACGCCAACACGTACTACAATGGATCTTCTTATTGTCAACCTTGCAGCCGCTGACCTCATGATGATACCTGTCATTATCTACTTGGTGAAATTTTTCTTTAACCAGTTTGACTGGTTCGGGGGTATTATGGGACAAATATCGTGTCGTTTAATTATCTCTCTTCAGGCTTTATCGGTCATAAGTTCTGTTTACAGTATTTTCGTTATTAGTATAGATCGTTTCTGTGCTATCTTTTTTCCTCTAAAGAAGATTTTCACCAAAACACGCATCAAATGGTGTATTGCGCTGATATGGACAATTGCAATCAGCTTCGCAATTCCTCAGTTTTTGGTTGCAGCAGTGAAAGTCAACGGAAAAAAGCACGAATGTGTTCCAAGCTGGGAAAACAGTGTAATGTCCCCTGGTACTTATACTCTCTTCTTCCTCGTGTTTAGTTACTTCGTTCCCTTGATAACGATAGCAAGTCTCTATCTCATTACCGGTGTCAGACTGTGGAAGAGTGTCGTCCCAGGCCACCACTCGGAATTGACGACAGAGAGGATCAGGGCCACGCGACGTAAACCCACTAAAATGCTGATTAGCATTGTCATCGTTTTTGCACTTTGTTGGTTTCCTTTGCACGCAGCAGAAGTACTCAGACGCTTTGCACGGGATGTGTACTGGAGCCACATTCCATTCAAAGTGAACATTATCTTGCCGTGGTTTGGCATTGCAAACAGTGCTATCAACCCATTCATTTACCCAATCTTCTGCGAAAAATTTCGCGCAGAATTCAAGAGAATCCTTTGTTTTGTTTGTTTTGAGGAAAGAAGCCGAAGGAAATCAGGTTTAACATTGGAAACTGCACTAAAATTAAATACAGAAAAAACCGAAAAGTCTTCATAAAATAGTTTTAATAAGAATTGTAATATCACACCAAAATGGTTAATTATTTAATTATTCATTCATTCATTTATTTATTAATTAATTTAGTCTCGCCTAACTAAAATACAAAATAAAATACTTAAATAGGCGGGGAGACCACTACAGCCTAGCCAATTACAGTGGACTCCAGTAGGAACGTTACAACTGTGGCGTATGGACCAACATCAGTTGTCCATCTTATAGAGGTGTCCGGCTTACAGAGGGTTTAGATACAGTGAAACGACTGAAAAACGGCGAGCAGGGAACAACACCAGTTGTCCGTCTAAAATTAAGTCTGGTTTGTAACTACTCCTCAGAAAAACGGTAATTTTAGCCAGCGGTCGGTTGTGACGGCAACGTCAACGAGAATGTCGCAAAACAAAAGATTTAATTAGCAGCACAATAGCTCTGCACGTGCGTTCTTATTCCTTGTACATTTCTCTGCCGTCCTCTGCAAAACAACAACGTGAAATGACCAAATTCTGAGTACTTTGGAGAACGTGAACCTCGACGGCTAAATTTTCGTTTTTCTGTTTGAAAATAAACGCCGTCTTTATATTTTCTACAAGAACTATGTTTGAAAGCGATAGATGCACCGAATACATCAAGGCAATTGCGAGATACGTGCGTAAAATATAAATTCATTTTTAGGCAGGCGTCGTCCTAGCCGTCGCCGTCGTCATTGCTTAAGATCCCTAATGGTATCTTTTAAACGCACGACAGCAGAAATAAAAAACTTTGAACTTCTGAAATCGGGCACTTAAAGTTCATCAGTAGCTGAGTGTTCAATTTGGAGTATTTTTCATCTAAAATTCTAAGATGAAGGTTTCAATTTCATTTCAGTAAATTTCAGAGAAAACTTGTTCCTAAATGCGTACCAGACAACTCCTTTCCACTGGTCACTACTATCTCCCAAATAGTTCCCATTCAAAAGAGAGTAATGGCATTTGTTAAACCACCGGCCACCGGGTGTTTGATACATTGCACAGTTTGAAGGGTCTCTGTCATTGTCTCTGTCTTTTGTTGTAAACGCCATTTTATTATGATATCCTAACGAATCTCCCGCTGTACCCGAATATGAACCAACTTCAAGTTTGTACTTGGAGTGTTTGTCACCAACCCTAAACCTGTCATATTTGGCGTACGCTCTGACTCCGTTCCAGTCCTCCAGCTCTACTCGTAGAGAACTCGGTCTAGAGACTGTCAACCCGTGAATCTTGTCGTTTCCAAGACAGAACTCGGTAGTCAGCTGACCAACTCCGGCTTTGTAGTCGTTCCATTCCCGATAGAAGTCTACAGAGCCATCCTGTCGTCTTTGAAACACGGTCCAACCTCCACCGTCAGTGCGCATGTTACAGTAGACCTTGAATTTTCCTCTGCCGTCTGGGTGAACAGTGTACTCTCTACTCTGAGTATCGCCAGCTTTCAACAGTGACAAACAATCTTAACCCAAACAGAAACAAAAACGCGGGATATAGGCCCTGGCTGGCCGGGAGGGCCTGGGGATCCTTGAGAACACTCATGTTTTCTCTGGCAGAGTTGTGTTATTCTACCTGACAAAAGTTTGTCTAGTTTAACAACAAACTCGTCATTTCCTTTGAAGCCAGACGTATTCATAACATCTTGTCATCTAAGGCTACGTCCACACTAAGCCGGATAAATTTCAAAACGGAGTTTTCGCCTCGAAAACGGATAAAATGTTTTCTGTCCACATCATACCGTTTTCAAATTGTTTTGCCATCGAGTTTGAAAAGCTGCCTCGCAAGAAACGCTTAATACATGCAAGAACGTAAACATGCCCACATTGTCTGAGCAACGTTATTCGATTGTTTTGATGTAAGCGTTTTCAAAAAGTTCCGTTTTCGCCGTCCACACTAACACACCTAGCCAGCGTTTTCAAATTCATCCACCTTAGAGAGCGTTTTCAAAAAGTTCCGTTTTCGGTGCCCGAAAACGCCGTTTTAGTGTGGACGGAAGGCCAATCCGGAGAAAAAAAGTTGCGTTTTCAAATTTATCCGGATTAGTGTGGACGTAGCCTAATACTAATGTTAGAGGGGGTAAGTTTCTAACGAAACTGTGGTGCTGCGTCGGTGGGAAGTATAACAATATAATTTGGTTTTATCAACTGGGTTGATAATGTCAATTGGCCACCGTAAAGAGATTCAATTGCTGGCGTTTCGAGCGTTAGCCCTTCGTCGGAGCAAAGAGCACACTCATGTTTTCTCTGGCAGAGTTGTGTTATTCTACCTGACAAAAGTTTGTCTAGTTTAACAACAAACTCGTCATTTCCTTTGAAGCCAGACGTATTCATAACATCTTGTCATCTAAGGCTACGTCCACACTAAGCCGGATAAATTTCAAAACGGAGTTTTCGCCTCGAAAGCGGATAAAATGTTTTCTGTCCACATCATACCGTTTTCAAATTGTTTTGCCATCGAGTTTGAAAAGCGCTAATAATCAACGACCAAGAGCACGTCTACTACTGATTGAAGAATTCTTATCAATTCGGTGTTAGTGCGTAAACACAGTAACTATAATTGGGAAACGGTTTTTGTATAAAAAGTATTTATGCCCGATATTTTATTCTAAGCCCTTTCTTAAATATATATATGCCTGCCAAATGGAATTAACCACAGCAACAAACCGATGAGGGTGCCGGATCTTTAGTAGACCTGGATCAGTAGAAGCGAGTGACTCACTCAGCCCCTGAGGAAGGTTTGTATTACAAACCGAAATGTAGGGCAATTTTGTTTGAAATAATTTAGCCCTTTATTCCGTTTCATTTAATTTTGGTCATATCCGCCGTTGGGATCAGTGTGCCGTCTATATTTTGTATTATAAATTATTAGAATTAATATAATACTTCATTGTCTAAATCTGTTCTTTGTTGTGAGATGAGATGCCTCTTACATTAAGAAATCTTTCAAAATATGACTTTTACCTTGATATACGAAACATCATTCAAAAGGTCAAGCTTTCTTAAAATTTTATTATATCTTTAGAATAATATAGTGTAGTCTTAATTGTATTATGCCAGATTTAGATCTATTAAGAATTTTTGTAAAAATAAGATATCTAATAGCGCTTTCTCCTAATATGGTACTAATTAACTAACGAACTTAATTTTATAATTTATACACTCGTACATTTATCTTCTTGGAGTCCTGTAAACTTGTCTACCTACTCTCTTTAGTTACGACATGACCCACCTAGATTAGCATCTGCTACCTGTGGGCATGTCCAATTTGTACCTTTTAGAAAAAACATAAATAAATAAAGAACTGAACTGTTGTTAATTGTTCCTTGGAGTGGTCTTGTGGAATCTCTTTGCTTTCATCGACTGTTTGTTCTTCGCGACTGCAGTCATGTGTAAGGCACGAGTGGAATTCAATTCTAGCCTTGAGCGCGTGCCACAGCAACCTTTTAGTACTTGATAAAATGCATTCCGCAGTTGAGAGTTCATCAAAGCGTAAATAACAAAATTACAACACGAGTTACAGTAAGCTAGTGTTATCACAGTTCGTTGGAGAGCGCCTGGGATTGCACTATCCCCTTTAAAGGCGCGAAGCGTTGTTGTTACGAAATACGGCATCCACATAATAAAAAACACACCCACGACAACAGCTAACGTTTTCACTGCTTTCAACTCCCTTTTTAGCATATTACTCGCTCTTCGATTCCCAGCACACTCAATCGCAGAAATTCTACGAGTATTTCTGCGAACCTCATTGAAAATGATTGCATAAGCAACCATCATTATTATTACAGGCAGAAAGAAATAGAACACAATTAAAAGAATGGTTAAAGTTGGATGTTTCAACCAGTGTATCTCACACTCTGACATGACTGGGTTGAAGCGATGCTCAGCAAGACCCAAGGCGGGAAACATGGATAACACAAACGACTGCAGCCATATATAGATCAGCAAAATAACGATTCGCTTTGGAGTAACCTTCATGTCGTAGGATAATGGCCATTTTATCGCAATGAGTCTTTCAATGCTGATTGCGCAAAGATGAAGAATGGAGGCCCCACATAAAAGAACGCCACACATTGATGAAATACGGCACCATGTTACTCCAAATACCCACTCTCCCGCATAAACTGAAATGTCAATGTAAATTACTCGAAGTATGGGAACCAGAAGGTCTGCGCAAGCTAAACTACACACCAAATAGTTAGTCAAGCTTCTTAAATTCCTGTATCTCCAAACTGCAAGACACACAAGGCTGTTTCCGAGTAGAGTGAAGCTTGAGAGGAGAGAAAGAATTATTCCAAAGAAAATTGATTCCGTGGGAGGTATTGTGGTCAACATGTTGTTCTGCCGAGGAGGATTTGTTTGATTCATGGCTTCACGCTCGTCGAGATACAAAAACAGCCCTGAAAATTGAAAAGTAGTTATGTTAGTACATTAAGAAATAAGCACTCTTCGAATGAAAAGCTGACAAGCCCGTTGTCTGGTCGTTCATCATTCACAGAATGTAATACAATCGCCGTCCCTTAGTTAAATCATCAATACACAATACCTTGTCTTTAAAAACTGTTTAACTTGTCGAGTGAAGCTTTAGAAAATTCATCCTCGATGACAATGCATTGCACGGATATTGAAGTGTCACCTCTCTTATGAATTTAATATCAGCAAATAAGACTGATATTAAGGTGTACGTCACCAAATGCAAACATCGGGAAGAATTAACACAGGTTTTGTAATCTGTTGTACGAAACGATAAACAAACGTGTAGAAAGAATAAAAAGATACAGAATTTTAAATTGCGTTTTAATATATTCGCCCTTCAGGATACCAGTTTTCAATAGCGTATTGTAATAGACCAATTGCGATATTTTGAAATTTAGCCTAAAACTAATAACAGACCTCAGCAAGAGACTCTGGGAAATAAACTATAGAGTTTGCGGGGTTTATTCCCCAGAGCCTCTTGGTCTGGGCTGAATTTTAAAATATCGAAATTGGGCTATTGATAAGCAATAAATTTTTACAACATTGAAAAAAAATTCTTTGAGCAGTTACTTCGAGTTGAACAGTTTCATTGCACACCCGAAAAAGACAGTTTTAATCAGGAAAATAAATTGATGTTTTCATAAAAAAATAACTGACTGCAATTGTATTCAATTGTCTCATTTCTGATATGACTCTGAGATATAATATATATGTCTCCGTGTTTTGCATAAAAGCAATATTTATTACCGTCTGTGAAATCAATAATTTTCCGGCGGCTCTATATTGAGTTGACACCTTTTTTGCCAAAAAGAACCTTGTATTAAATATTTTATTTACATCCAGAGGTTAAAAAATGGACCCTTTTTTATCCTGCCTGAAAACCCATATAACAATATCGCCTGGCCGTCATTATTTCAATCATTTTATCTGAGATGATACCTTATATGGACATGCGATAACCCTGAAAAGAAATCGAGTAAACCTACGCAAGATTCCGACAAAATCGTCTTGATTGACAGTTTGTGGATGACGTAAGAATGATGCTTCTGTAAAAAAGCGCGGGTTGAAACACCTCGGACCATACATTTCACATTCTCTTGATACTCTAGCCAAATATTCAGCAATATGTGGTGCTGAAATAAATTATTTCAGTTAATTTTCATCTTCAATCTGCGTTCTAAAATGAAAAATTAATAAAAAACATAATTTTAAAATTAAGTAAAACTAATTTTAACCACCATTTATTTTCTATTTGACGTGTTGGTTGCAAAAAAGTATTGTTGAACTGGCGAAGATTTCAGAGAACAAGCGGTCTAAAACAGGCCCAGTAAAAAAAACATCCGGTTTGGGTCTCGAGTGCAATCAGTATATTTCAGTAGATTGAACTTACTCTCATTATCAAGATTTTCATTGTTTTCTTCACATATTTGCTTCACGATTCATTAGTACTAGTAAAGAAAATAAGTCTTTTAATTTTCGACGAAAGATTATTACCTTTATGGTATTAAATGGTATTAAAGACAAATGACGTATCATACAGTGGAGAAAACGTCATCGACTTATCATTTTCTGGCTTCACTGCTTCAAGGGTTCTCTGATGTTAGCTTTCAAACCTGTATCTAACACTTTACAACATGAACGATTCAGCTTTATATTAATATTGATTTCCATGAAACTTTATAAGGTTTTATTTGAAAAGTTGCCAGTGTCGATCAGTTTAGCAAAGAAAAAATTACCTGGACAAATTAAAAATGAAAGGAAAAGGAAGGGACCTAAAACTTTTAGGTTTAAAAATATATAGAAAAGAGTAAAATATATTTTTCGTACTGCATTGACGTTGCTTCTCTTGAGGATTATGTTAAATAAAACATTGCTTTCACTAACGTCTCTACTTTCTGACTGAAATGACCTTAACAAATAAGTTCCTGTCTAGGAATCATCCGTTTTAAAATGAGGATATAAACAAACTGCAGTTTTTACAAGTTAAAAAAGATGTCATATTCAAATTCAAACGAATAACACTTATATCACATTATGTTAAAGGATAACAGGTAAGTCAGACAACTAATAAAGACTTTCAATAGACTATCGAGTACGAAATTGTAAAAATAAAGCAGCTAAATTCTCACCTTATTTAACGCCGTGACAGATATAAAAAGTGCTTTTGACGAATATTTTTATGGCTTTCCTATTTTTATCCTGATTCTGCTCTGAGTATAAAGGGGCCTGAAATTTCCTATAGAAAAACAATACAAGACTGTGCGCCGACTAACTATCTAACAACTATCCACATAAATTTGCTCAATGATTTCAAGGTGAGAGGTAATTTGAAGCTGCTGAGGTGAAGTTGATAGATGTACCTGAGATTGGAGTAGAAAAGGGAAAATATATTGGAGAAACAGCTGCGGCACACTCAGCTAAGAAAAATTAATGGCCTTTTTCAGTCGCTAAAACCTATTAACATTATGTGACTTACGTCCGGCCTAATTTGTGTATTATATCGGCCTAAGTAGTCAAAGTAAACGAAAACCACTTTGCAACTTGGACATTAGTTTTGTATTACATATGATAACTTTCATTACTAAGAAGCACCGACGGTATATTGCTGTTACAGAAAATCACAAGTAATAGGAATTAAAATAATTCGACTTTTTTTATTTTTCAAAAGCGATGATGCGTCGTGCATGTAACATATTATTGGCCTCGGTTATTTATCATTATTTTCAAGTGCTTTTAAAATCGACGCAAAACAAATGTTATAAAAAGGATTTTTATTTTCTCGCTAAATTGCGTAGTGCAGCAATAAATACGCGTTAGTTAAATATAAAATGGGTCTTAAGTCATAATGCTAAGTCATTTTAGTTCAGTTCTATTATTTAAAATTCTTTTTATAACCTAAAGGCTTGGCTAACGAAACGAGGAAACATGTTTCTTTGATTGTTTCCCGGGTGGTAAAACTGGTAGAAAACACGCAAAGATGTGTCCCTCGCCGACCTGGCTAAACGAAGAAACATCGTGGGTGCGACCTTGGGGAGTGGGGCCGAGATTAGTCGGCGACATTAATTTTAATTTGTTACAACTTGAGGAATTCCAACTGGCCGATATCGGTGTAAATGTTGTACTTGCGCTCGATGTTGGCTTGTCGGAGGATGAAGAAGAACAGTAAAACGAACGAAAGGGCCAGAGATTATGGCTGAGAAGAAAAAGCGGGAGAAAAGTTTTAGCTTTTTTAAATGTCGCTGTAATGGCGTAACAATGTCAATTAGAGGTCATTAGCCTTCGAGCCCGAGCTTTCTGTGAACGATAGTCAACGATATGCGTAGCCAAGTCGACTATCGTTCATAGAAAACGAGGGCAAGTAGTGTAATTATTTTAGTAGAAACTCCATGAGCATTCTGCATCCCAATTAAGAGGTTCCATTTTTTGTACTTTTTAATACGCAAAAAAATCATGAAAGAAAAATCTCGACTTCAAAGAGCAACACTCACAAGATCGAGGGTGTTCATGAGCTTACCTGATAACTCAGAATTGGCCAAAATTTTTAATGTAACTGTCAGCAGAGAAATGGCAACTTTTATAGCTGAGGAACGTTCAGTTAACTGTCAGCTGAGATGATGACCTCTTTGGCGTAGATAAAGGTAGATACAGCGTAACTTTTACTAACAGTACTAAACCCATGGATATTCGTTACCTGTGGCTAACCGTTACTTTAATTAAAAGTTGGAGATACGAAAATAATCATGTTTTGTGCGAGTTCTAAAATTTAGTACTATAAAACAATTAATGTTGACGACAAAAGACCAAAGGCGCTAAGAGCAGTCAAGGCAATATCGTTGAAGCAAAAAAGTGTCAGTGAACTTATTGTTATAAAGTGATCTTTCTTCAACGATGTGTTCATGGCTGAATCTTTCATTCCGATTCATGGTCTACTTTTTGACTAAAAAGAAAAAGGAAAGTCCGAAAGACTCTGGCTGGCTGAGTTGACAGATTATTTGGTAATAAATAGTTTTATTTAAGAATTAAAACTGGTTATGCAAGTTTTGGGAGAAAATATTTGTCTTTTTAAGGAGACAGGCATTGTAAAAGGAGATATACTCAATTTATCATAGCTCAGATGTTACGTTAGCCAATGAATAACATCATTGAGCACACAGATGAAACAATTCAAATGAGCCAAACTTAACGCGAACGGAAGAAGTATTTGCCGTTCGCCTTTTTCAACGGGACGAGCCATTTTTTGGTTTAGTTACCAATACTGAAGTTTAACAGTAATGATATTGCTATGTGCTAAACCTCCAAAATAAAGTTCAGAGTCACTGGAAAACGTTAATCGTCTTCGGACTTTTCCTTGTGACAAACAGTATTACTTCTGTTTATCTGGTAGTAATTAAAATGTCTTTTTTGGAATAGTTTCTGCTTTTACTTATTTCAAGCTGCCTTCGCAAATTAAGTTAAGAATTAAGATGCGTATTCTTAAGTTTGTATTATTTTAGCTTTTAATATGTAATTAATTCTTACCTTAACCGGGAATTAAACATTGGTTTGACGAAGATGCTAGTACAAAGATAAATACTGAATTCGGTTTGTACAAAGTACTCCTGGTAACAAATTTGGTTAGCTCTGAGACACGAAAGAACTTAGTATTAAAACATAATCTTTGTAATTTTTATATTGCTTGTGCTGTTATATTTGGACCAGTTACCTTAAGGCGCACTTGCTCGTAGAGTGGCCTGTGTTGCGATTCGTGTTATATTAGTTGAACTGATACAGCTTTTACTTGTCTATTCTTTGATGCGGTTCATTGCAAAGGATATCAACAGTTGAAACAGGAATTTGCGTTGACTGGTTTATCCACTTCATTACTTTTCGTATTTATCACTACTGCCTCTGATTGTGGTCAATCAAAGGCAATATTTGAACAGGTCATGGGACTAGTCGTTTGAGATTAGCATCCCACGGACACTATTGCGAATTCTTTCGTTCGCACCTGTGTCGCTGCTTCGTGTCGCCCGACTAACTGTCCTCGGGTCTCCGAGGATGATAATAACCTAGTCTGGACGGGCTTTAATTAAAGTGACGACAGGCTGAAAAAGCACTTAAGTGAACTGTAGGCATGATGCAAGGTAATTAATGGAAGGTCATAAAAGGAGAGGGCCCAGAATGCTTCCCAAGGTTACTCCCGTTAGTACAGACATGATCGTTTTCTATCGGCGAATAGAAAACAGTGGGAGAACCAATCAGATTCGCGGACTTTCAATAGAAATCAGCTGAGTTTCTACTAATCAACAGTAGTTTCTTATAAATGTATGTAACTGAAATATTTCGCAATTATTGAAAACAGAATCTAGACGCAATCCCGACAGTCAAGATGAAAAATATGCTCTCGGTCATAAGGCTGTTGTCCAAATGATGGCTTATGCATGGTTTTGACAGCGATTACGACCTATACTGAAAATCGAAAATTGGAGTAGTAAGCGGATTCATATGTACGACGGAATCGGAATCGGTAGAATCAGAACTTTTCAATTTTTGGATTGTCGGAGTCGCAAGCAGAAGCGGAAGTATAATCCAATCACATTGCTATTTGGAGAGAGGGGAGGGGGAGGGGAATTAAGGGAGGGGGTAGCTGTACACAGAATACGACAATCTCGTTTTCACTAGATCGTAAGTCTTAAGCGGAGTCTTAAGGGGAATCGGAACTCTGCATAAAGACTCCGTCAATTTGATTTTCACAAGATCGTAACGCTTACGACTCGGCTTACAACTCCGCTTAAGACTCCGACTCCGTTGCTAGGGAAAACCAGGCCTTAGAGTTTTTTCGTATCTCTCAATTAAAAAATCACTCAAGGTCAAAGACGCGTTTAAAACAATTTGTGCCAAGGGATAAGGAAAATGGTATTTTTTCGAGATAGGTGTTGTCCAAATGACGGCTTGGACATAATTTTACGAGAGTCAAAACTTCAAGTAAACACTCTTCAGCAAACTATGACATACAGCTGGTTGTGCCGTTTTGAAAATGCTTTCAATGTAAAACTTTTTGATAAAACGCAACTAGTATAAATTTTCAGCATCGATATAAATATAAATCAACTAAGGTAGCATAATGGACATCAAGAAGTCTTAGCGCAGTTAGCGGAACACGGAATTGGCCTTAACTGAATGGATTATTCAAATAGCTTCTCCTGCTTTTATTATATGTATTTCAGTAACGTAATTGTTATTCAGGGCTCGAATCTTTAGATTCTCTCAGGGATTTGTGACTAACATCAGCGCGATCAATTCATTCAAAGGATTCTTTTTAAAGCTGTGCAAATATATGTTGTTGAAATCTGATGCGTGATCAAATCAAAGTTGCCGGGTCTGTTTATTCGAGGTGACCAAGCTGACCAAAAATGACACTTTTATTACGATCTGACATTAAATAATGCAAAAAGGGAGAATAAAACGTCCAATGTCCACAAAATTGTGTGAAAAGTTAATTACAACTGGCATAATTACTTTTTTCAATTAGTTTCTTGCCTTATGTCATTAGGGTAAGAAGGTTATTCAAGTCATTAAATGGACTTTTGTTAAAATATCACTTCACTTTGCATCGCAGCACAGTGCAAGCAGGGCATCAGTACATCTGCAGCACTGATAAAAAGCCTGAGAATCTCTTATATGAAAAAAAAACAGAGACAATTTGTCTGGAGTCAACTGAACTACAGTTTTAGCTGCAATCCTGTTAGGTGACATGAACAACGCAAGCACTGCAAGAGTCGAAAACTGCACTACCGAACTGTCCTTAATTTCCTCGATTTTTCTGATATGTTTGTATACTCTATCGAGTGCAACATGTCTGTTTGGCAACGGAATCGTTTTGCTTGCAATCTACCAAACAAGAACACTTCGCACGGTATCAAATTTTTTTATTGCTTCGCTGGCCCTTGCGGACATTTCAGTGGGTATCTTCATGAACCCGATTCTGATTTCAAAAGTGGCGCTGGACGTGTGGCAAAGCAATCACTGGCTCTCAAAACTGGCAGACTTCATGTGGATACAGACAACAACAAGTACGACTTTTAATTTATGCGCGGTTAGTATTGACAGGTACGTGGCAATTACAGCGGTTTTCACATATCACCGCGTTATGACTCGGAAGAAGTGCTTTATCGCATTTACTGTCATTTGGTTATTTTCTTTAATATTTGCCTCGGTGAGACTTTTTATCCACAACCAAGCAAATCTACCACGGCTATGGATCTCAACGACTATTTTAACAGTTATAATTCCTCTGTTTTTAATCGGATTTTGCTATGTCAAAATCTATTTCGCAGCCAAAGAGCAGATCAAAAAAATCGCCGAGCGCAAGTTGAGCGCCGAGGAAGCGAGGCTGTCAGCAAAGAACCGAAAGGCTGCCTGCACGGCGGCAATAATTATTTTACTTGTTGTAATTATGTGGATACCGAGCTTCGTAGCTTCCTGTATTGAGCTTACCACGATGGATCGATGTGAAAAGGAGCGCATTGATTTTGCGTGGTTCTGGCTTGCTTTTCTTTGTTTCTGTTCGTCAGCAACAAATCCCTGGGTCTATACAATTAGAGTGCCAGAGTTTAAAAACACTTTTAGAAGAATTTTGGGTCGAAAACGTTTGAAAAGAGAGTTATCTAGGAGTATCGCAGCCAGTTTTCGAAACTCGGCGAAAAGTATTTTGTGACATATTCGCAACAAAAACTGTACGTACCGCCGTACCTGAGTGGAGCCCCGATTTCTCTAACCGTTTTTAACCTTCCCTCAGTTAGAATATTGCCAGTGGTTTGTTTCTAATTCCTCAATCAATTTTCGTCTCCATTGGAGTCTCGAAAAATCGGGATCTCACTTCAACGTTACTTCGGAAACGAGCAGTCGGCACTAAATCTGATTATGAATGTTAAAATTATTATGTTTTCGGGTTGACAGGTTGATTGTGGTTGTAAAACTTAAAGAGTTCATAAAACTGGACATTCGTGGCTTTTGTATTCGTTTGCATAATAACTGCTTATCATTTTTGTAAACGGGTTAATAAATAGGTAATGACTCTGATATCGGTTGTATGTTTTTATGGTTATGTCACAGAGATCTGTGGTCAGTATTTTTCATATTTCACTTTGTAGAGGGCTAAACTTTGGACTGCCTGAATTATGGTTTACGTACTAATTCAATTACTTTACAAAAAAGCCTTTATCACAATCTTATTTTTTGCCCATTTCATACTTTGAACACGTGACATTTGGCAGCGTTTTCGTCCCCAGAGCCGGTGGGGGCTGGTGCACGAGGGATATTTTGATCGTCAAGCTATCTTAAAAAGGGATTCTCAAACGGTTGATTTAAAAGAGTGGTAAAGTGTGACGTCGCAAATATTTAAATTTTTGAAATTATGGGATTCATTAAGATCTTCAGAAAGTACATGATGAAGTTCTAAACCGTTTAGAACAAAGATAAAATTACAGTCACTGAAGTATGAAAGGGCCAATATCCCAGCCCCAAACTGAAAAAAGATGCTGATTTCTGGCAAGTAGGCATTCTTCGTCATGAACTTTCAGAATATGTCAGCAAATCCCATAATTTATTATTTGTCACGTCATCACTTTACCACTCTGTTGGCTAACGTTTTAGCCACTCAATGCATTTGTCTCCTGAAGAGCCAACCTGTTCATGGTGCATCAGTCCAGGAGAGGTGGCTCTGCGGACAAGAATTTTTTTTCACGCCAAAGCTGCCAAAGTCATTAGAAACAACACACAGATCAGAACACTATTGTTGCCTTTTGTCATCTCGTCTTCTAGCAGCAGCTGGTCTCTATTTTCTTTTTAGTTTTATTGCCCCGATAGACAAACATTTAACTTTAAATTATCCTGTTGACGAATGCTTCAGAACGGTAAACGGCAAATGAATAAACAAAGAAGAAAATTAAAACAACAGTAGTTCCAATTAAAAAAGGTATTTTGAATTAATTTTTCAAAGGACTCAGTTATCGGGATATTTGCATTTATTAATAAAAGGGCGAAGAAAAATATAAAAAAAATAATGACTCCTTGTTTCAGTATTTCCTGCTGCTTTTAACAAACATAATAACCAACTTAAAACATGAAATAATTTGAACTGATAAAACATGATACTTCTTTTAAACTTATTTTTAGAGACCTTTTGTGGATTTTGAGCCTCAGTCCCAACGCGTGTTGAATATTTTTGGCAAATGACCCATATAAAAGTTACGTTTGTTCAAAATTCATCTGATCTGGGACCTATCAATTTGCAATTTGCTGTTTTACCGACGGTTGATGATTGGTTAGTTATAAATTTAAAAACAAAGTGTATATATATATATATATGAAAAGAATAAATATTTTATCATTATATCCATTAGCAATGAACTCATTAATGTCAAGTTTTTCACTTAGTTCCGACTCCTGGAAACGAAGGCTTCACTGAGCTGATAATCACAGGGAAATAAACGGAAACAAGCCACCCTCCACACAACCTGATCACTACAACCTCTGAAATGAACGAAACAACCAGCCCTCCAGTTGTTTCTGCACGATCGCCAGCATTTATCGTCCTCGCTTCGTTAAGCGGTATTTCTGGTGTTTTAGCAATTATTGGTAATGTGGTAGTTCTTATCGCCATATATCGTACAAACACTCTTCACACCATCTCTAATTTCTTCATTGCCTCATTAGCAGCCGCTGATATGGTGGTTGGGGTTCTTCTTAATCCGATCTTAACTGCAAAAGCCGTTATATTTTGTTACCAGAATCCAGATATTCCGATCAAAGGCTCTGTGTTCGACAAGATAGAAGATTTTGCTTGGATCCAGGCTGTTGTGGCAACCACATTCGGTCTGACTGCGATCAGTATTGACCGCTACATTGCCGTGATTTTCGGGCTCCGATACGAAGAACTGGCAACTCTAAAAAACTTCACTGTTGTAACTGCTGCTGTTTGGCTCATCTCTCTTCTGTTTGCAAGTGTTCGGTTATTTATCGATAAACCTCAGCACTTATCGATTCTTTGGCTCATTATCGGAGTCATAACTTGCATACTACCCTTTGTAATCATAACGTTTTGTTACATGCGGATTTTCAAGGCGGCTAAACGTCAAGTTCATAAAATAATGCGGGAAAACTCACTGACAGAATCTGCTCCGGGCTCTCGAAGTAAGAACTCACAAGTGAGCCACGCCAAAACAGCTTATACTGTTGCAATTGTGATCTTGTTGTTTATTGTGCTGTGGGTACCGAGTCTTGTTACGGCAGCTGTTGAGCTCGGATTATCGGGATCAGAAAAGCCTAAATATCAAGCAACTTTGTCAAAACTAGAGCGCGTCATATGGCCGTGGGTGTGCTTAGTAGCATATCTGAGTTCAGCACTGAATCCATGGGTATATTCTATTCGATCCAAACAATTCAGAAATGCTTGTAAGCGAATTTTTCGACCTCGTTTTGATCCTCTCCAGCCGGTAAAGGAGCAAATGTCTTCAATTGAACTGAAACCAATCTCCTTACGGTTAAGCTGTGATCAACCAAACGATATCGCATTTGGTTGAAATTCCGTTGATAGAAGGTTTTTCTAAAAAATGTTAAATATACAAATTCCCGTTCAACAGCATGAATAGTCAACGTGTTACAAATAATTTAAAAAGTCTATTTTTAAGACGGAATTCAAATATGTTGCATTGAATAGTGATGAATAATTGACGACATTAGAAAGAGCGGCAGCTTGACGATTGCAGGTGGTTCAAAATTAACGACTGTCAGTGTATATCGCTTCCAACTGATGGACATGAGTTTGGTTTCTTTCTTTAGTATTGAAAATCCTGCTCACTGAAAAATTGCAATAAATATTAAAAAGATCAGAGACCACGGGGGCATAGCACGAACGGGGTTCTGTCCTGGTGTACCGGTACAAAAGGGAATAACCATTCTTTCTTTGTTTAGGAGTCATTAGTTAGCTGTAGTGTATTATTTGGTCTTTTGTATCGGTTCTTGTGAACCGGTACACGAGGACGCCACTCCGAACTAAGTAATTAAACTGATAATATCTCCTTGGCGTTTTTTCCATATATTCGACGGATGTCAAATCCACTCTTTAGTAAAAATGTTATTGCAACAAAAAGATAAAACTGAAAATAATGGTATAAACAAAACCTAAAATTTTATTGTTTAGACTGAATTTGTTTTAAACAGACTATTGTATGTAATGAAGCAATTGAGTATTTTGAAAGAGGTCGCTTATAAGAAGCCGAAGTATCTTATTGAACAACTTTCACGTGAGGGCTGGGAATGCTAGCCCAAGATCACGGACAGTACCCGGGACAATACGAACCAAGCGTATCACGAGCAAGCTTGTTTAGTAAGAAATTTATAGATCTAAGTGGAAATAGTAAAAAGAACCCTTACGGGATTCCGTTCAGGGACCCGTGCGGTGCTCCGGTGGCGAATGAAATGAGTGTTGTATGGTTTTCATACAAGTAAATAAATAATTAATAACGATATTTAGAGAGGAAGCCACATCAACTTCAGCTGGTTTTCATGCGGGTCATCTATCCAGGTCGAATTGGAATTTAGAAATGTTGATTTTTGAGGAGGTAGGAAAACCGGAGAACTCGGAGAAAAACCCTCTGAGCGAGGAGAGAGCCAACAACAAACCCAACCCACATATGGCACCGGGCCGGAATCTGACCCGGGACACATGAGAGGCGAGTGCTCTCATCACTGCGGCACCTCCGCTTCTCCGAGAGTTTGTAATCCATTCCTGTACACAAATTCACATGGGGCCATTGGGACAATGCTCGGTCCAATAGTTAGAACATGGTGCATACTAGGCTGAAGTGTCAGACGTTTTCTCGCCCGAATCCCGTAAGCCGCGGTCTACCCCTAACCCGGAGCCCTCCTGCCCTAACCAACCACCCTAACCATAAGATCCGCGCCTCAGGGATTAGGGTGAGAAGACGTCTGACACTGACACCCTAGAGCTATACCGGTGGGAGTTTTAAACTCCTGGCAGGGTCACCCATGCTGGACAGTTCTAAGGGTAGAGACCAGACAAAGAGTGATCCCTTAGCCCTCCTGGTAGGGGGTGGGGCTTAATAAGGTCAGCAACCTTACCTCATAAAAAATTGTGTGCTACAGAAACTGAAACCCGAAAAGTAGATGTGGATCTCTCTACGACAATAATGACACCATAGGGTCAAACCCTACTGGGCACCCAACGACCAATAAACGTGCTCCAGCTGAAGTCCAAACAAGTATTACTGGTTGTAATGTGAGGATTCTCATCAAAGTAAGCAAACTCGACCAGCTGGCAAGTGAAACTCTCTTCCTCTTTATGGTTGTGAAGCTGGCTTTCAAGTAAAGGGGGGGGGGGGTAAGTTTCTAAAGAAACTGTTGTGCTGCGTCGTTGGTTTTATCAAGAGCTGACGTTTCGAGCGTTAGCCCTTCGTCGGAGCCCCTGCACAGTTAGCTTCAAGCCAGTTTGTCAAGAAATGTCTCCGCCATATATATTTTTGTTGTTTGTAATTTTTAGTTATATGGAAATCATAGCCGATATACTATTTATTGTATAAGACTTCAAATAAAACATGTCTGTCTGTCTATATCTTGGGGTCCGATTGCCCCGGGGGTACCCCGTTATATGGGCTGTACGGGGACGTGCAGCTGGATAGGGTATGGTTTCCTGAGCAGGGTGTATAATTCAAGCGAGGCTGTCCTAAACAGGGTATGAATATTAAGTCGTCCTGCACAGGGTATGGCTTCAAGACTTTCGTCGAGTCTTAAGCATATCCGAAATCAGAAACGTTCATCAGTATTTATTTAGCCGGTCATCAGTCAACATTAGATCATTTTCAAGACTAGATATTAGCGCTATAGTATAAAGAACAGGGTCAGGGTTTCGCGGCACCCCTATACCCAAACATGGGTCAAGGACGCCCCCCCCCCGCCCCCCCGGGGCGATGACCAAAGGTAATTAGCAATGAAGAGCTGCTACGCATAACATAACCAACATGCATGGGACCCACTTCTTTCTCAGGTGAACGCCCCTCGAGCCTTAAATTTATTATGGCGAGGGCCCCCAAATTTTCGGCCCTTCACGTCTTAAAATTTTCGCCCTTAAAGGGGGAGTGGGGCGCCCCGGCGCTATATTAAAATTCAGCTTGATAGCGAGGCCTAGAGGACACAAACAAAATAAATTATTATTTTCTTTGTCTGTGTCGTCTATTCTCCAGGCCTCGCTGGGCTAAAGTGAATGAAAAAAGAGAGGTTGAGTTCACAATGTGACTGGCCAGCAGACTTGGTTCGAAATTTATGCTCTTCATGTTAGAAAATTGTCGTTGAGTTTGCCAGGCGGCCAGGCGTTGATTCCTACACACAAATTTACATATCAAAACGACTGGAAAGTGAATTTAAAACGATTACGTCTTTCTCGGGCGGTTTCGAATGTCCATATTCGAGTTGGTTGAAGTTGGTTTTGAAAAATAATTTCCCTGGATTTCGAGCAAATGGTGAAATTCGTTCTTTTTCTGTGGCAACATGAGATGAAAAGGAAGTGACGTTGTGCGAGGGTGGGCGAAGTGAAGTTGCGTGTTTGTCGTCCTTGAAAAATCGGTGAAATCCGATAACGCCTTATGACAGCACTGTGTACGAAAGCGACGTGGTGTTTTGTAAGATTTTCTCCATGTTGATAGCGTACAAGCAACGTTTAATATCTGGGGACAATATAAATGGAACGCCATACACCGACTGCAAGTGTCAATGGCGACTGTTATTACGATGATAAATCGAGTTACCAAGATACAAGCGTTTGTGAGTTTGATGAGGATACGTTGCCAGACTTATTGGATTCACAAATAGACATTTCACTACAAGGTTTAGACATGGGCGCCATTAAGAAGAACTCTTACGAAAGAACGCGAGCAACAATGACGGTAAGCCCGAGATTGTCAGCTGAAAAATGTTAGTTTAAGTTAGTTGCATTTTAATTCTTGAACATTTATGGCTGACTTGCAGTTTAGTCTGGGAATATTATTATTACTTATTTATCAGTATTCTAGTTTCTCTATAAGCAAACAGCTGTGCATAAAGTAATATAATTTGTGGTTTGCTTTTAGCTGTTGTAAAAATTCGAATGTTCTTTATAATTAGTGTCACGAGACTAATTCTCGATTTTCTGCACTCGTATCAGTACAGATAAAAAGTACTCGAGGTATTAAAAGAGTATAAAGGCATGCTATGCCAGTTGCAAAATTCCTATAACAGGAAACTGTGTTCATGAAAAATCCATTAATGTGTAGTTTGCTGGACTGTTTGTTCAGAGTGCTTGAGAAAGTGGTATACTGAAGTGGGCAACAGATTATTTTTGATTTACTCGGCATACCTGAGTAGGTTGTCTATACCTGAGTAGGTTGTTTTAAAAGGAGATAAAACCAAAATACAAAAAGTTTGCAAACATTAATTATATGCTTAGCAAATTGAGTTATTCTTTTTCACCTCAGTGAAGTTTAGAGTCACTAATTAGAATTCATTGAAACTCAGGGAGCTCTTTTTCTCCTGCGAATTAGGGAACTGTACGGGTTTTTAATGTGTTTAAAGCTTATTACAACAGCTTACTTGGAGTGACAATATTTTCTTCCTGCTGTTGATATATGTCATGCTCTAAGAAATTATCATGAAATATTCTCATAGAAGGTGAAATAGTCACCCCCAACAGAGATCAAGTTCATAAAAATAAGTTCAGCCATTGATACAAGACTGGGCACCTCACCAATTGATTCCTTCCATTGATAGTGTTAAAAATTGCTGAGAAAGCCAGTTTCGTTTACATGTAAATTAAATTACTGGTTTTGGCATATTTCATTTTAAATTGGAATCAAGCACTTTCAAGAGCATTGATAAAATTGGCAAGATGTTTTGATGGTGCACAGCAAGGAAGAATTTATTTAATACATGGAGCGTTTTTCAATTGAGTGTCAAAAGTAATCCAGGAATTGTTTTTGTTTTGGATTACTTTACACAGTGGTAATGGTTTAAAAATCTTGCGCCACTTTGTTAAACCAATCAGGCGTAAAACCAAAACGAGTCATGACTCATGCATGTGTGTTTTCCTGTGCGTTGTCTAGGCTACATAAAATAACTTTGAGTTGTAGAATACAACATTTTTTGGAAACAAATAATTCTTACTAGCTTGGTGACAGTCAGTGTTTAGCTATGCAGGTTGCTCAATTCTGAATTTTTTCCTGCAGGCAATAAATCCTATGTTGGCTAAGAAAGTATTGCCCTTGGTAAGTGTTAGAAACTTTCTTATAATTGTTGTTTTCTTTGTATTTATTTTAATTAATACTTATTATTTGTATTGATTTTGGAAGAGTTTGACTATTTCAGGAGATTTGAAAAATATCAGTTGTGCAAATGTATTGTAACCAATAATGTGGCTAAATGACCATTCATGCTCGTGGGCAGCTGCCACAGGGATTTCAGGCACCTTCCCCACACTCCTCTTTTGGTGATGAGTTTAAGATACATTACAAAATACATATGAAGAAACAATTACAATATTAGCAACAACAATGTTAGCCAGGTTGTATCGATGGAAGTTATCTTTTGTTCTATCTGTGCTCATGATTGTCATTGTTATTTTACTTGACATTTGTTTTATTTTGTGTCATAACTTTTAAACCCAGCCAAATAAATTGTCAAGTGAGGAAGCAGCAGCAATTGTTATCCAGGCTCACTTTAGAGGATATTTAGCAAGAAAGCTGTTTGTACAGCTTTTGTACGACAAGTTCATCAAGGTTAGTTAAAATTCAGAATTATTATCTGAAGAGCAAGACATAATTTCAGCCCTGAGAATAGTTCAGGATTCTACATTTGATGAGAAACTGTGCTAAATTATGCCTCAGGGTCTTGTACATACATGTATAACCGATAAACTGCATGAAGTGAACAATCTATGTGTGTACCTTTTCGTATGATGCCTAGATCTTTGCAACATTCAATCGCATGCATAATATAGAAACAATAAATAGAAACAAAATTCAAAATAAACATTATATTTTTGGAAATTTCAGATATCATGAAATGGATCTTGTATTGTAACTTTATAAACAATAATTAAGCATAGTAGGGTCTGGTGAATTAAAATTAAGGGCTATCGCTCATTGAAATGTCAGTTTTACAGGGTACGAAATTGCGACTCACTGGTTGCCAGTGCAACTGAAAATTGAATTTTGGCGAGCAGAATTTCACGGCTCGTCGTCAACAGGCGACTAAGTTTTAACGTTGTGTCAATGTTGTGAACGAGTGCCCAAGGAATTCAATCGCATTTGATTTCAGCTAGAAACTTACTCCGTGTCTTGTCAAAGTTTTCAGTTTCCATAGAAAGTAATTAAGGTACAAAGTCTAGGTAAGATTCCAGTTAGATGACCTTCACAACTGTTGTAATCGCACTTTGATCGAGCTGCTGCCATGTTTTCAGCGGTTTCATCTAACAGCCATACCGTGGGTGCATTGCACAAGCACATGCTTTCCTTTCGCCAATGAATGTTCAATGACCAAGCAACATGGCCGCTTGTTCGCACGCAGCCTTTGTACTGGTCAGACTTCAAACTAAGACAGATATCTATTGAATGAAAACTCCTTTTCAACTGAAATGTAAGTTACACAAAATTTTAAATTTTAGAACTCGATGTTTTCATGTTTCACTGTGAGGCAAAAATTTTACGAACCACATTTTGGCGACCAGATTTTTTCATTTGGCAACTGAACATTTGCGCCTGCGTAAAAAAGTTAATTTCAGACCCTGTAAATTTTATTTAAAGTGGTAATTGCTGAGATTTTGGTAGCGAGTGCATATGTGTGTTGCTAATTTATTTCACGTATTTCGCCTACCCACTGGAGAGGAATGAATGCAAAGAGCTGTGTATCCTTATTGAAGGGCTAATTGATAATCAAAGTGTGCATATTGTCATGCTCAAGTAAAATGTACTGTCAGTAAGAAAATTACAAATTAGAATAAAAAATTTTCCATCTGTTCAAGTATATCTACTCAGCAAACACATGAAAATGCTGTTCCTTGTTGTGTGTAAGAGTTACGGTGTTGTTGTTTATGCAGGCCAATAATCCCAGTTTCTTTTTTAAAAACCTTTGAGGAAAGGTAGCAGATCACCTTTGGAGTCACTTAATATCTAAGGTAGTGTTTTTCTAATTGAACCAAAAATTTAAAAGAAGGTTGCTTGAGCTGAGGTATGTGTTGCAGCTTTGGTACCAGTGATCAATTTCTCAGTCATGAGCGACTAAAAGTTAATTATGTTTTGCTTTGCTGTGTGGGGTTGATGTTATTTCTGATCTATTTTAATACAGGAAGAGGAAGAAAGAGAAGCCAAAACCAGAGAACAAGTACAGGAAGGAGAACTTTTGGTAGAAAAGTAAGAAAACGTTACGGTAGTAGAAACCATGATCTACATACCGGTATATCAAATTAACATATGATTATATGGAAGTACATGTACAACAATCAGTTATTTGTTGAAAATATGGCCTAAATCATAGCCAGTTTCAGGCCTGGAAGTTAATTAAAATAACTGCATGTAGTCTGCAAGTTTTGGAAATGGATTTGGCAGGCACCTTGAAAATGTTCTGTGTTTTAGCAGCTGTCATCTATTTTTAATATACTATAAGCTTATGTACAGTGCATGAAACCTGACGAATTTTTATTATATTTATTATGTGGTTATAAAAGCCACACACACTCAGGTTTAAAAAGATACAAAACCAACCTTGTGGGCTTCAATTTTGTTGTTAAAGAAGTAGAAATAATATCTGCTGGCATAATATTTATAATAAGATTCATATATTATTTTTGATTTCTTTTCTTTTTTTCAAGTTCTATTTGGATTCTTTGATTCTTTCCCAATATTTTTTCATCAGTACATTTGACTCATGTTATTCGTAGATTATTATGAAAATGTATAAAATTTGATACGCAGAGAGATAAAATATGACTTTATTTGGCAATAACAATTTATCTTGCAAACTGAATGCTGATATTCCATACTTATGTGGTGGTTCAAAAATGATTGATTTAATAAAATTTCAAGACTGACTAATTTCCTTTCCTTTTTTATTTGCAAAATGAAGTGATTTGAGCTAAGAAAAGATATTTTAAAATAGCTGAAGCAAATTTCAGACATCCCTGTCTGAGCGATTTAGACAAAAATTAATCTTTAATACCCATGAGTGGTCAGCAATGAATTTTCCTTTGCAATAATTATCAGGAACGAAAGTGACAAGTGAAAATAAGACTTTTTTCATGATGTACAAGTTATCAAATTTCTGAAACATATGGCAATGGAGTAAAGAAACTGAAAGGGTCAAATTCAGATCATGTGTGCTTCTAGAGGTGTCAGTAAATTTTAACACTTTAGTCTAGACAAGCCAATATCTCCAGTTTCCATTCTGATTGACAACTGAAGGTTAAGGTCAAATGATGTATTTTTGTCACTTTATTCTTTTTTTAACAGCTATCGTTTAAACCTTGAAATGGACGAGAATACATGTTTACGTAAAAACCTTAGAAGAGGGATTGAATGTGATGTTATAACGTGAGTTGTGACTTACTAATTGAATAACTCATTGTTTCAAATGTTTGTTCTAGAACATTGTAATTTGAGAGATGTGTGTATAATTTTGTTATTAGTGTTGCCATTGTTTTTTTTTTCTTTCTGTGTGTTCTTTTATGTGTTTGAATGCATTTTATTTAGGGGCAAGAAATACTCCTACGTACATTTTTAAAAGCTGGTCATTAAGACAAGACATTTGAAATGCATCTTATATCAGCCCTTGCTAAAGGGCTGATATAAGATGTTTGCTTTTCATTGTAACTTTGGTCAATTGAAACTCTGTCTATCAAAATATAAATTTTTCTTAATAGTAAATTTACTACTGACATTATTTTACTTTACCTGAACTGTGAAGTTCAAAACCTAGCTAATGATCTTAAATTAGGAAGAAACAAACAAAATGGATTAAAATCTACCAATGACAACCCACTGACATGACATTTTGAAACTATCATAGTCAATGTCCATTTGTTGAGAGATGAATTAACTAAGATGATTGTCAGCCATTAAAAACTGTAGTAGGCAAGAGTTCTGTCAAATAATTATTTGTTGATTTTGTTTAGCATTCAAAGAGCCTGGCGCCAACACAAGAAACAATCTCAAGACCAGTTAACCATTGAACAGAGAAGAGCAAATTCTTACAACATGTCACACAATGATGAGGATTCACAACCAAGCTATTCCACCCCTGATATTAGCAGTTTTCATATAAGAACAAACCCGTTTATGACGAGTAGCGACACTACTTACTGTGATGATGATAATTTGTCTGATGTGTTTAATGACAGCCTTGAGCAAGTGACAGAAGAAAATTTGAGAAATGTACACCAGCATGGACCACACAGACATATTTACGATAGTGATCAGGCCAGTGAAGGTGACACGTTTAACGATGAACTGCCAGGAATAGATTCTGTCAGTTCACCAGCAGAGTTACCTTCACCGACTACTGATTGGGAGTCAATAGAATCTTGCCTCACTTCGGAGGGTGAAACACAAGAATTAGAAAATAGTGAGATTCTGGACACATCCAATGAAAGGCTAAAACATTTTTCGTTAAAACCTAAGGATTTGCAAATTTGTTTTGTTGATGATACATTACTCAGTGATGTTGAAGGCGATGAAGATGGCTGTGTTATAAAAGAATACATTATTGATAAACAAGATGTTTCTGATGAAGAGAAACGAGATTCAGGTTGTGTAGCAGGAGATGAGGAAGTGGCCGAGTCTTTTAGTATTAAAACAGTTAAACCAGAAACTCTGGAAAGTCATGAAATATCTCAGGAGGATTCCAAGAAAGTATTATTAGAATTGAGCCAGCAAGACAGCGAGGAGGAAAAAGAACAGGAGAGTTATTCAAAAGAAATGTTGGGCTGGACAGAGGAGAGATTGCAAGAACTGACTTTGAATGAGCTCAAAGCACTTACGAAGAACATGTCACAGTTAATTGAAGGTAAAAACTGTATTTAACAATCATGTTCACTGCCCCTTTCTTTCAAGTTCAACTCTTTCTTTTGTTCTTTTGTTTGGACATAGTTGTTACAGTCAATGTTATCTTACGTGTAAATTGGATAATGTGATGCAGACAACTCTCTCTGAAACACCACCATCACCAAGGGAGAGTTGACTGAATGATTATTCAAGGATAGACAATTTCTTTGGGAAGGGCTGCTCCAAATCAAGGTGCATTTGAAAGGATGTTTCCAATAAAATGTAAAAGATCCATTATTATTAAAGAAGTACCCTAGGTTTGCAAGGAACATGTTTACATGCCGTGCTTTACTTCACAGCTCAAAATGAAGTGCTGGTCACAGAGTTAATGAACAGAGATCGTCTCCATCTTAAACAAGATTCCCTTCTTATGGATGTTGAGGATGCATCAAAGTACGTAACATATGCATGTTTATTGTTAATTTTACATCATTAATCATAGTAATTATCAGCATTAAGCAAATACATGTTCATTTGTTTTGGTCATTGGATTTTCCTCTGTAAGGCAGTATAACTTAGTATGTTACAATGTTACATAATTTTCTCTCTTTCCATTTTCAAGGAGCTACATCTTGGTTTTTTACCTTTGCATGTCATCTGTGTCAAAGATAGTCATCCATATTTGTCACACTTCTGACTCGAATCAAAAGTTGGACAAAGCCAATTTTTTGTGCCATGTATAGACCCAGGTTTTCATAATTCGTCTGTCAATTATTCATGCAAGGCAATCACAAAAGTGATTTCAAAAAAGTGTTACGCCTGCACAAATTTTGCCAAATTTAACTTTTTTTTATTAAAAGTGAGGAGAAACATAAACTTCAATTTCAAACCTTCTTCGTATACATGTATTAATGACCATTACACTTGGGCAAATGATCGACAGGGAATGATGTTTTTTAAAACCCAGGTCTACACACTTTAAATTGGCTGAACATTATTTTGCCAAAGTCATGCTAAAACAGATTGTACTACGTGCCCTTAAATTGGTTATTTTTTAATACTTGCCATCCTCTTTTCAGTCCAAAGTGATGAACGTGTGCACTTACAGTACATGTATCTTGTTCAAGCCACATCAAGACACTTGACTCATTATGTTGACTAAAGATCAGTTCATAGTATATAATTATGAAAGAAAGCATATTTTAGCTATTTAACATTTGAACTAACTCCAACATCGTTTTTGCTTTAACTAAACTTTAAAAACCATATTAAAAATAGTTGATCTTGAAGCAATTAGCTTTGAGGTGTAATATCATTAATAAATTAATTGTTAAAATGAGTGGAATATAAATTGTGTAAATTTTGCAGTGCATCTAGTTTCTAGAATTCTGCTCAAACCGTCTAGACGTCAATCTGATATTAATTTTGATGTAATAAATGTTATCTTGTATTCACAAAGCTAATAATTGAATTGGCAACTTGTCAAAGTAACTTCAGAAATTAATATAATTATTATAATGCTGGTTAAGTAGACTGTGCAGAGATTGTTTTGTTTGTTTTTTTTTCTGTGTGACTGTTTGATTTCATTGATTAATTCTCACTTGCTGTTTCAACATCACTTGCACCAGAAAACTGAATCGCCTTCATCAAGGAAAAGCTTCCTGAGTCTGGCTGCCTTGGAGTTTTACAGCTGCAAACAAGATACCGTATTCAGTTTGCTGTATTTGTTGTTTTGTTTCACTGTTTTGTTGTTTATTTTGCACAGACTTGCACAAGCACAATATGAGAAGACACAGAAAGACAGAAAGAGATAGTCCATCACTGCACTTATATTTACACAAAAGTATTATTTTTGTTTAGTTTATATTTTTGTTTTGCTTTTAACAAAAACATTTAGATCGAAGATGAGTTTTATTCAAAGGAAGCATACAGGATGATTGTACTTGTTACACTGGAGAAGAAAAAGAGAACTCCTTCTGCTTTGTTGTCATTTTCCATAGTGGAATTTCTAAAAGGGCAGTTTTGAAAAATTGTCTGTTCTTTTGTTTACTTTTCAAACCAGGGCTTGTTAAACTACATTTTTGCCAGCTTAGCAGTCGTTAGTATCACTCTGATCCTGTGAATGTTCTTGTACAATCAATTTGCGTCCATTAAGATTTTGTTAAATATTGTCAATTGATTGGAAAATAATTTTATTTTTCTATATGGATGTTAGAGAGAGTTAGGTGGCACAATAAATAGATTATTATTATCAACAGTAATTATGATGTGAAGTGTATATGAAATAATTCATATCTGAACTGCGGATGTAGATGAAAGTGAGGAATAATCATTGCTGTGAATTTCCAATTGAAGCAATTGGAATAAAGAAGCCTATTGTGTCGTTTTATAGCTCAGTTGGTAGAGCGCATGTCGCACCGGTATCGCTGGGTCGCGGCTTCGAATCTCGTTGAAGCCCTGATTTTTTTCAGGTTTCTTTATTCCAATTGCTTAAATTGGAAATTCACTGCGACGATCATTCCCCACTTTCAATAGTAGTTATCTACTAAATAAAAGAAATTCCAATCATTATCACTGCCTGTGTTTGATGTCAAGTTTAACAACTATTTCTGCTGTTGGAAATTCTGGAAGCAGCTTCCTGTATTCCTGTATTAGTCTTCAATTAGTTTTACCTCCTTGTACAGGAAAACATGGTGCAGTAAATGGATGACTTGTAATTATTTAGTCCGCTATTCAATCCTTTCTCTCGCTGCTGTCATAAATAAAACATCCTATGCATTTTTGCTATGAATCCTCAACACTAGTCCAGTTCTAGCCTGGTAGCGTTATGTAACTGATGGAGGGACAGAACTGGACAGCTCAACACAGGCAGGTGAATAATGATTAGAACTCTCGATGTAGTTGGCATGTATGGTGTCAAAACAATTCAACTAGCAGTAATAACAAGTTTGTCATGGCTCATAAGATATAATACATCTGCTATAGCATTCAAGGTACATCTTGAATAGCTACAATATATTGTAGGAAAATGTCTGAAGTACATCATGAATACTTTCCTGAGAGTTGCCTTAAAATTATAAATTGATTTTTT
>OX393570.1:251005-338505 GCA_947652115.1 Blastomussa wellsi
ACTTCTTTCTATCTTTGCTTATTTCATATGCTGAATATTCTAAGAGGGTCTCAATGGGGTAGTGGCTTTTACGGTTAACGGTTAAGTTTTTGGCTTTTTTACGCCTAACGGTTAATTTTGTTCCATTACGGTTAACAGGAGAAGTTAAAAAATAATTGCTATTGTTTTAAGAAGTTAAATATTAATTTCCATCGTTGTAAAACATACTGAAAGTCTTTGGACCATTTTGAGATAAAAAAAGTATTTTTTGTGTGTGTACACTCGTAAAGTACAAGAGTTGTCAAAACGTCTGTCAACTCGCGCAACAAATTATGCAGACACTTACGACACTTCCGGTTTCGATCGGCTTTTCTAGCTACCAAAACACATAAACGCACAACACATCAGACTCGAAAAAAGTTCTCGAGGCCTTTACTTTTATATTCAGATTTTTTTAAGGTTAACATTTTTACGGCTAACGGTTAAAATTCTTTCATTTTTACGCCTAACGGCTGAATTTTTGGCCATTTTACGGCTAACGGTTAACCCCATTGAGACCCTCTTCTAATAATAAATTTGTACATGAGGATTTCTACAAGGTGATCAATCACTGATCCATTGCATGTGATTTGTTATTAAGGTTGATGGTTGGACTGAAATTCAGAAAGATCTCGACAAGAGACCTTACAGCCAGTGGTTCACTGTCATTTTCATCTTTCTGGGTCATTTTATCTTCACTAATTTGTTTATTGGCATCATCATTATGGTAAGAATAAAGTTTGTGTCAGAAATGTTTACAAGTATTTTATGCATTTTAGTTTTCTCTAGATGCTGATCTGTTAAATTGAACAGGTTAGCAATATACATAGTTTTTGCCAAATGTTATAACTGTGCAGCTTTAGAGATATATCACTAAAATTCTGATCTGATAAGTCAAGAAAAGGCTCTAAATTTATAATTTTGTTTCACATGCAGGCATTTAGCCACCTGTCTAGAATCTCTATATTAAATATTTATAAATTTGCAGAACATACATGAAGCTACAGAAAAGTTTATTGCCCAACAGAGACAAGAACGGGAAGCTGTTTTGCAGGTACATTTTGATTATGTAGTATTGCTTTCTTTCTTAAAAGTTGTGAATTCAAAAACCTCAAATCAGTGACAGTGATACCATGATCAAGTTATCATAACAAGCTTTCTTTTCCTCAGATGAAAAAGGATTTTCTCTTCCAAAGACAACATGATGATGTTAAAGAAATGTTGGAAAAGCAGGTACCTTGTAAATATTGTTGATACCAGGTGAAGGAAAAAATACTTGCAGTAAGCATAGAGAAGCATAGTGATACAATGAATGTAACAAACATGCAGGCTGTACGTTCTGGAAAATAAATATTGCAAGCAGCAAATTATAAACCAAACTAATTGAGACTTGTAAGAAACAAAGTTTGTGTTGAGGTCAAAGCTAGTATTTTTTCAATAATTTAATTTAAAATCAGTTATAAGTGAGAATTACTCTTTTCGATTTAGCAATAAAAGGAATTAACCATTTTGATTTACTTTCTGTAAAGAGAAACAGCCAGTATGCCAACTTTGAAGAGATGACTCACAGCTTTCAGCAAACCCTCCGCCACGACGACTATGTGATTATGAATGACCCTTGTGCAAACTTAACCTGGATAGAGGCATTCCTGACAACATCAGATCATATGGATCTTTATATGCACAGGTGGATTATATTCCCTTTTCATTGCCTTACCTATCATGGTCCAATGTTACAATAATACATGCAAAACATTTCATCACTCTCCAGTTTTCAGTTCCACCTTTGGTTCCTAGTACACTGTACCATCATGCATTTCTCATTTGTGCCATTTCAATAGGCTACTTTTGATATATTAAAATTCAGTGTGGTAGCCGGGCCTAGAGGACACAAGCAAAGAAAATAAAAATGCATGTTTATTAATTTATTTTGTTTGTGTCCTCTAGGCCTCGCTATCAAGCCGAATTTTAATATTTTAAAATAGTGAAAGTGGCCTAATTACTTTTCATTTTGCCGGCAAACAATTATCACTAAACTTAGCTTATAATACCAACATCACCCCACTTTCAGATGCCAACAGGCTCAGTTTCAAATTGCCAATGTCCTGGCCGATATGGCAGAGATTAAACTGCAGGAAAATGAAGAACAAGAGGCAACACCTTCTTTGCAAAGAGGATGGCAGCTATTCATGAGAGCAAAGGCTGGTTTTGCAAATAAGACATCATAACAAGGATTTTTTTATTTTGCAAGCTAGTTGATTATTGGTGCTACTCATCGGACAGACATTTTTGAGGCAGACTTTTCAGTGACTAAAAAGTTGATTTTTGACATTTATCAGCAAGTGTTACAGACATGACATGCTTTAAAGCTTCCATTATTTATTTACTTAGTTATGTATATTTATTTATACATCCCATTTTGACACAGAATTTGATCTGAACTAGCATAATGATTGCTTTTTTTCAAATTATAAAAACGAATTTCAAAAAAATTGCATTTTTGTCACGCTATTACACACTAAAATGTGCTTATCTCCACAATGGCCACAAATTACATTTTCAATGTTGTATGAAGTCAATAAACCAATGTTCCTTGTTAATGAATTGCTGTATTTCATTATTTTTGTGTTGTCGGATCACCAAAGGCTGCTCTGGACGTTGTTACAAATGAGTTGTACTGTTTCTTGAGCTTTGGTGGATCAAGCTCAGGTTGATGAGCAGGAAATGTTGTTGGTTCCCTTGCTATAAAATAAAAAGAGTGTTTGAATAATAAAGTTTGTATATTTTTCCTGGGTAGACTGGAGACAACATCAAAATACTAGATCTTCCTCATAATCGCAAGTCATCTGTGGAGCACGTGGTCATTGTCATCCCTATATACCCAAACAACTCAGCCACTGATTTGGGATCAAACTCAAAAATAATTAAAAGATGGATGTAACGGGTAACGCAATGGCCAATCTGTCACGCTTCAAATTTGAGTGTTTTTACTCACCTTCAAGATGTTTTAACGCCTCTGGTACTTTGTTTGTGTCGACTGTATGATATCCTGAGCCATAGGTTGTTTCAAAGTAGTGATTATACTGTTGGGTGAGATATTATTAAACGACATTAGCTGACAATGAAAAACTGAACAAACCATCTTTCAAGAAACTTGGGAAAACTGATAACCAGTTGTTCACTGCATTCATATTTCAATTGATGTGAGTAAAATGTAGTATCTTTTAAAGTCATGTTACCTGTGAAGGAATAGGTTTTGGTTTAGAAATTCTATTGATATCAAATCGTTGTTCATTCCAGTTGCCGATCAGTGTTTTTGTGTCGTAGGAGCTTTCAGTAGTTGTGCATCTCCAGCCGAACTGTTGAAGTTTCTTTTCGTCTGTGTGATCCCAAACTTCGCCGTGCCCTGTCGCTCTAAGCTCGCTTACAAAAGGCATTAAATTCTGAGAAGTAGCGTAAGCCATCGTTCAATTGATAGAAAGCGAGGTTCTTCGCTGTTGGCCTTCTTTGGTTTCTGTTCGACTCTGTTGATATGACAACAATAGATTTTCTCGCGAGAAACATGGGCTCCACCGCGTAAGCCACCTGGTCGCCATGACAACAGTATGCAGAAACTTTCGCGCCGGCCATTTTGTTTTGATAGAATGTAAAAACTTCTCTGAGCAAAATTCGCCACTTTGTTCATTGATTTCACCATGTCTTCGACTCAGACAGTAACGCAGGGAAAACTTCAAAGCTCTAGGACTCATGACTACCTTTATGGTGAGTGTTTTACCGTTCTATTTTCTTAAAAATTTCGTCTGAAATTTTCTTGATCCGACCTTTAATTCAATTCTGTTTCTAATACAAATAACCAACTGCTGAAGTAAAAATCAAGTGCTCAATATTATAAGAAAACTTTTTAATGAAGTAATTTGATAGCATTCCTAAGTGTGAAGATATGAGTTGAAATGTAAAAATGTATGGAGAACTGAACTGCACTACATGAATATCCATGCTTGTTGATGAATTCAGTTCTCCAATGCTGTCACGTGAACAGGCACAAAATAAGTTTGTTATTTCTTGCTCTTTCTTCTGTATTGGCAGTCAGTTTTATTTTCAGACACTTTTTTTGTCCAAAATTAGAATCATTCAGAAATTTTGCGAGTATTTCACACATACTTAACCATATTTTATTTCAGATCCATTGCACACATTGTCAAGTGACAGGGACCATGCAAGATCAACATTTAAGGCTCACACAGGAACAGACAGAATTGTAAGTATGTGAAATAAATAAGCTAATTCAGGAAACACACTAAAAACTTTCAAAATATTTGTTCCTGAATGGTAGATACCAGTGGCGGATCTATGGGGAGAGGGGAGTGCCCTCTCCCTTATTGGTGAAAATTGTAAGGCCCAAGGTGCCAGAGCATCCCCCCCCTCCCCCTTAATTAAGGCCTGAAGGGCCGGAAAATTTCCCCCTGCCCCTAGAAAGAAGTCAAGATCCACGACTGGATACCACTGTATATCCAAGTAAACAGGATTAACCAAATTCTTCTCATAATATTGAAAATGACCTCAGTATGAGGTTATGTTTACCTGTTGGAAATCCTAGCTTCAAATTTTGTCTTCTCACTCTGTAGTGGATGTTTCAGATTCAGAATACATGTATGTTTTGTTTATTTTTTCTCTACTTCAGAAACGGGTTCCACACTTCAAGACAATGTTTAGTGACTTGCGTCACTATCCTAGATACGGTATTCACTTAGAGGTGACAGACCCTGTGCCCAAGTTTATACCTCGACAGTGGAGAGGATATGCTGAACAAGACAGGCAGGCTCTTATCAGATACACCACGTAAGATTCAAATTACTTTTGACAGGGAAAAAATACTCTATTAAAGCAGTTAGATTGGATTGTTCAAAGGATGGATAACATTTCAACTTGTGGACAAAGGGTGGTGAATGGTCTATGAATAAGTAGGGGTCTTGCAAAATTTTAGCCAAATTTTGTGGGTTTCGCAGTCTGAATTTTGAGCGGTTTTGAATGTCTTGAAGTCTCAATTTTTTCTCAACCATTTCGGGCTCTCACAATTCCGAAACTGCAAATTAAAATCCTTGTCAGACCATCTCACAAAGTCCTGAATTTACCATTTTCCACCCCTTGGAGAGCATACGTTGGGTTGCCAGTGCTTACCCAGTGGATAGTGATTTACCTGATGGATAACATTGAACACTCAAAGAGAAATTTCTTATCTCTGCACACCCATGTAAATTTGTTCTGTATATATCCAGCAATCTGGAACATTGACAAATGATTGCTATACATTTGATCTCTGCAGAGCCTGTTTGTGCTGATGTGTACATCCATTATACAACTGTGAATTCATATACCATGCCCTGTAAACCAATCAAATCTAAGGAATTGTGATATACCATGGCTTGGTTTTAATACAAGGTGTAATTTCACTCTTTTCTGTTAGGTTTAATTATGATCCAACTGTCCAAGTTCCTGCCAAACAATATGAAAGAGTTCATGTTTCTGGACAAGATAGATACAAATTCTTTCGCAGGCCAATCATTCCATTTTTACAGCAAGTTCCTCCAGATGTCCTTCTACAGTCATCCAAGTAAGAAAACTGACTATTTTTGCCCTTATAGCACCAGTATTGTCAGTACTTATGAAACTTCAGCAAACTGAAACATTTTTATTTAACATACTGTATGCGTTTACAAGTTGTGATGTGAGAGTGCTGACAAATTACATACGGAAATATAACAGCTTTATCACTTGATCATCTATCCCACAAATAAAATATTATTATAAACTAAAGAAACACTTGCAGTAGGATGTAAGTAGATACATGTATTAATTATTGTACATTGCCACCAAAACATGTGATTCAATATTTGGTAAGCACTGCCACCAAAATAGTAAAAAAAGCAGCAATAATACACTGTATTCCTTAATCCCTGCATTGTATGTTAGATTGGACCCATTAGCTGCTCCTGAAATGGAAGCCGACAGGCCTCCCACTCCAGCAACTCGCACTGTAGAGGTTCAAACTGACTACAGGGACAGTGAGACACAAACAGATCCATACACTCCAGAATATGTGGTGCGACCAGGCTCACAACCTGAGCTACTCACACTGGCAACTCTTTCTTATGGTAAAACTAGTTTCATTGATATAATTATAAATTGATAAATGTTGTTAGGCACAGTGGCTTAACAGTGAATAACTGTTGTCTTTTTTGTTTGGTCGGTCTTGATATTGTTACAGACTCCCAGTTTAAATTTTTTCTTATCCTGGAGTGTCTGTTTTGGTTTTCATAGGTCATGGTCTTCCAGCAGGATTAGCTGAAGTTGAGATGATTGAGAGAGCTAGAGCTAAACGGGCCTGGTAAGAACGTTTTAAATAGGCATTAATGAAAATGTGAGACAGTGTAAATGCTGATTCTCTGATTCGACCCTGTCCTTGTAAACTTATACTGTTGTACTCTGAGGGAGCCCAATATCCTCACAACATTGCCTTTGTGTAAATTCTGTATTCTTGTCTCTCGTCTCTTTTCTGTGGTGAAATAAAATAAATACACATCTCTGATTAATTTTTATTTGGTATGTATTTGCAACTTTACGAGCTTATAGCATAAAGTTAATTAAATTTTAGTAAATAGTGTGAATAGAAAGAAAGGAAAAAGACGTGGCGGGGAAATCAAGAGGAAACGTAGGGGCTTATGAGATTTTCCCCTTGTATGTATCTATAATGCTCTTTTTCTGTTGATTGAAAAATTAACCCATCGTGAAATTATCCAGTGCTACACTTTTTGGAATTGAGACACCACTGAAGGAGTACACGCAGAACTGACTGTATCTCAGTATGTGTTTGTGTACCTGACAGTATATGCACACTGTTTGTGCACACGATTTATTACTACGGTATATGCAAGTAGCAATACTTAAGATCTTTAAATTGCCACTGCAGGGAGGCTACACTTCCAGCACTGAATGATACGGAGAATCTTGAAAAACGAAAAAGGATGATGGATGAGCAAGAGAGAAGAGAGTGGTCATTTAGAGAACAAGAAATTGAAAAGTAAGCAGTACATGCAAATATTCTTACATAGCCTGGCAGGCAATAGATGCTCCATGTACTTATAGGCTTAACAGATACAGTGAAAGTGATGATTATAACGATAGGTAATTTATTCACTGATGTTAATGCCTTAGATGTTGTCAACGAATCTTACATTATAGGACTGACATAAAAAGAAAGTTATTCAGATAGTGGAATGCAAATTCATATTTTCTCCTTGAGACTAAGTGTCAAACGCGTTGTTATCTATATGTAAACTGTTGTGCATCTGAACATTATCTTAATTTTGTGCTTCACTTTTCCTCATGTAAAGATTACAGGAGGCAAGACTTGAGGTGTTGAAGAGAATTCTTGAACAAAGAGAGGAAGATCACGCTGAACTCAACACCAAGAGACTTGACAGATTGTGGTTAGTATGTGGCTTATTGCACTGACAGCTTTCTTAAGTCACTGACAACAAAAAACACAATTCACAATCTTATGACTTGTTGCTTTTGGCTTAAACGAAATTCATAATCTCAGGGATTTCAAAATGTTTTGAAGAAGGTGTCATCGACTGGTAGAGTAAGCGGCTGTCATAAGTGAGCTTTTTGGTCACAAGCTGATTGCTATGACCAGAGTAGCCAGCAGGAAAATAGTCAAGTAGCCGGGGGAACTCTGGCAGCCGCCGCCTTATTTTGAAACCCCTGTAATCTACATACAAAGTGAGTTTGATGGCAGCTTTTTGGGTTTTCTGCCTCTGCATAGGTCAAACAAGCAGCAAGAAAAAGAAAAGAAGTTTGAGAGGATTCAAACTGAGCATATCAAAAGTGAGTGCTAGAATTTGCTTTGGTTTTGCTTTTCAAATTAGGATGTTTCCACTATAGAACCTGGAATCGCCAAATTCTTGGAGCTGATGCTTAATAGCAATACTGAAGGATCTGGTAAAGCTTAAAATCAAACAATGTCACCCGTGTGACTAGTCTAACAAAATTCCAACTATAACTTTGCAAGTTTGTAGGATAGACATAATAGTCTAAGAAGACCACCCTATTAATGCATTTAGTCTTTCTACATTCAATGGATTAGCCTAGTTCAGAATAAATGCAGACATATGCTGGCATAATAGCGGTCATTTTGTTCTTTCTGAGTTTGTTATCGACATGAAAACAAGTCATGTTTAATAAACTCTGGCTGGTTAATTGTTGTATCCAGATTGTACTATAGTGGACCTCTTCGCTTAACAATGATAGTTTTATTTTTGCAGCTGTACGAAAACTGAAGGACAAACGACGGACAGTGGAAGGTAAACTGGAGCGCAGGGAAATAGTTAAAGACTACTCTAACTACGACTCCCAGACATACGCTCCTATGTCCCGAGTGGGCGTGTTCCTTGACCGTGGCTCAGAGCAGTACAATGTGAAGAGTTACCACCTCAATAGCTACCAAGGGCTTCTAGAACTAGAGGCATCGCTTCCAGACTTTGTGACACAGCCCAGGATTCAAGCTCCCAAGCCAAAGTCTAGTGGAAAGGGGGGATTCGTGAGGAGGAAGCAGCGACGCCAGAGGGAGTTGGAAGAAGTGGCCAATGTGATTGAGTTGGCTAAGAGACCCCCAGAACCTGAGAAACCACTCAAGTTTTTGGTGAAGGTTGAGAAGCCAATACCTCGCCCTCCAACTCCATCTGTTGAGGTCCCATCACAGGTACAAACAAGAAAAACGGTTCTCTTTTACTGGAATAATTGCTTACTACGTGTATCTATAAATCAGATTGTAAACTTTAATTCTCTCTGATCTTTTTTTTTGTTTTGCAAAGCCCTTGCCACTTCTGATAGAGCAGGCAAAACTCACAAATTTTCATAATTTATGGTACATTGTATGAATTAATGAAAGGCCTTAGGCTACATGGCAAATTTCGTCTTTCTGTATTAACACAACTTTCCTGGAAATAGAGCCTTCTCTCAGCTTTCTCACAACTCACTTGTCCTCCTAAAACACCCTCATGAAAATCGTGAAGGGATGACATCATCGTATCAATTCTATTTAACGTTGAATTCTCTCTTTTCTTTTTTCAGTTTGAAGAGGAGGAAGAGCTGGCCTTGATTTTCTTACAGAAAGTTATCCGTGGCCGTGCTATCCAGAATATGGTGAGTTTTTATGCGAGCGAGTAAACAATGTTTTACTGTAATTAGTTGTGGTTTCCCATCAAAGACATCTATCTCCTCCACAGTCTTTATTTGGCCAGGTCGTCATGTCCTTTTTATGAAGTAAGTGGATTTCATCTTTATTCCAGATGTTTGAAGGAAAGGAAAAGCGTCTGGAACTGATTCAAGAGCTGCGAAGTACGCATGCACTTCAAGACGCTGGACAGGTGGAAAAGAGAAACGAACGACAGGCCGTGTTGAGCATACAGAGACAAAGAAGACTGGACACTAATAAGGTACAATGCACAACTTACAGATATTACATGTATTACAAGCGTCCTATAAACGTGACGAACTTTTTTTTTTTTTTTTTGTACGTATACACTGTACATGACGGCTAACGAACGAACTTTTGTACGTAAACACTGTACATGACGGCGAACGAACGAACTTTTGTACGTGTACGATTCGCTCCGACGAAGGGCTAACGCTCGAAACGTCAGCTCTTGAATCTCTTTACGGTGGCCAATTCACGTACATTATCAACCCAGTTGATAAAACCAAATTATATTGTTATACTTCCCACCGACGCAGTACCACAGTTTCTTCAGAAACTTACCCCCTCTATTCTTTTGTACGTATACACTGTACATGACGGCGAGCCTTCTGACATAACAACTTCCCACATGATGAACTTTCTAATATAACGGTACCCAATATAACCCGACTCCCTTTCCCGATATAACCAAACTTCTAATACAAATTGCCTCTTGGCAGGTTTACGGACCTTCCGATATAACGAACAACCCGGTGTGCTACAGAATGTTGCCTCGGCAAATGAAGAAGCTCTGATCATCGCATTTTACTGAAAAAGAGCAGAATTTTCAGGACCCAAAGCGAATAACTTTTGCGTTATAACATTAAATCTGAAGCCTAGAATCTTTGATACATTTCTCGTACCTTCCTCCTACACTTACTAAATCAGACCACTCCTAACTTTTACGACCTGTCTGGTGTAACAGGAATCGTTTGTGGAAGAAGCACTTGCTCAGATGGAGGGATCTACTCTGGCTGATATGTTGGACTTTTTGAGTAAAGAGCTCATCAGACTTCAGGTTAGAAACATGCTGCTACCTTAACATTAATATCAATTTGTTTTTTTGCACCAGAACGAAACATAATATTTACAGGCAGTTTCACCTTTGAAGAAAGAAATGTCCTTTTAGTGAATGTTTCTTTTTTGCTGCTGTTTTCCATAAAATAGTTAAGTTGCAAGAACTTATGAATGATGCGTGCTGCCTTTATTTTTTTGCTGGAATGTTTTGAAAAGTACCCTTATTATGTTATTCACAATTTATCTTCTTTAGAAAATAAAATTGAAAATCACCTTCTGATCAATTTCTTATAACAATAGCGTTCCTTGAGGGTTTTATGTGGGTGGCGGTGTAACGTACTAAAACTTGCTGTGGAAATTTTTACTGGCAAAACAAAGGAAACAGACTGGAGCAGATGGGGATTATTTTGACTACCATCGAACACGACTTTAGTTGGTGGTATATTTTCATAAACACTGTTTTCACTGTTGTCAGAAATATTGGTGAACAAGCAAAATTCGTTGTTTGTGGTAACTTTTCCAATTATCAGTCCATAAAACACTTGTATCGTGCCGTATGTGGTCGGAGTTGTTCAACGAATCACAGCTAAGCGATTTGACCGCTTATCGTCGAGCTCTTAGGTTTTTATACATTCTTATCCTTTTGGAAAAAGCGCGTCACTCTCAGTTTATCCTTAACCGCAGAAATGCCTTGTTTATTGGGATGAAAACCGAGTGTTTTGGTTTTAAAAATGTTTTAGGAGGAGAGACGAATTCATGCTTTTGCCATGTTGGCTGAACGTCAGCGAAGAATTCGTGAAGCGGAGGAAAGCGGAAGGCGACAGCTTGAGGAACGGAGAAGAAGAGAGGAAGATGAGATTTTCAAACAGGTGTGATTTTACATGGCTATACAATCACTAGATATTAAAACAACGTTTCTTCACAATACTATTTCAATCGTTGTTACAGATTTGTTCTTTAGAACGACCGTGTATTGCGTTTTCTTCTGACCTTCTTAGTTCAAACTCGCGTGTATGTCGTAAAACATAAATGCGTCGTAAAAATTCTAAATTAATTTTTATTTTACGAAACAACTCGTTATAAAACTAAAATGTCGCTACAAATAACAGGAAGCGGAGAATTAAGTGCTTGCAGATGGTCATATGTTTTAATATCCTTGTCGTTCATGCTAAAGGATTTTTTCTTTAAACGCTATAAAATACCGTTTAGTTTTGAATCTAAAAGGTGCTTGCTTGTATCACGATATGCACTTTTTCTATTGTCTCTTTGCTTTCATTGAAAAAGTAGTTTAATTATTCATTAGCTTAAGTTTTCTTACAACAATAAACAAGTTTACGCTTGCATTGAAAACCACTAACTGAAATGATAAAAAGTGAAGCTGTGCACCTCGTTTGATGTGGCCGATCAGAGCTAAAAGATGTTAATTACAAACTGGTAAGATTGACAGATTTTGAAATTAAAGTTGCGGCCATTTTAGTAATTTACACCATAAAAACATTTTTTTTCTGAAAAATTTGTACTACTGCGATTATATTATATACAGAGATTGTTGAATTTTGTTTAGGTTGTTAAAGTCCATCAATCAACTGTTGATACTTACCTTGAAGATATAATCATGGGAGCCATTGACAAAACAGCAGAGGAACAGGTAACTGGTGCTCACAATAGTTTAAAGCTTTCCGTCTTTGGCATTCTACTGCAGCTATAGGCCGATGATTCAGCTGAAAACACTTCGTGAAATCTTGTAAAGTATTCATTCGTTAGTAGAGCTACAAGGACTGTCAGTAATGGGAAATAATTCGGCAGTTACGTCATTGTTTATACATTATTTGTGCCACTTGGTTTATTCAGATTCAACGCCTCATAACGTGAGATACGCAGTGGCCTAATGGGTAATGCGCTGGACTCTGGATCATCCGGTCTGGCTTCGAGCCCTGGCCGGGACACTGCGTTGTGTTCTTGGGCAAGACACTTTACTCGGACAGTGCCTCTCCTCGCCCAGGTGTTTAGATGGGTACCTGGGGGTGGGGGGGGGGGGGGGGAAACAATCCTGCGATGGACTAGCATCCCTTCCAGGGAGGAGTAGAAATACTCTCAGTCGCTTCATGCTACGGAAACCGGGATAAGCTCAAAGCTCCGGCCTGATGTGCCGCTATAGGCTCGTATACAGACTTTAGCTTCTTTTTCTTTCAATCAGGCCCGTAAAGAAATCCAAGAGCGAGCAGAAAAGATCAACGAAATCGCCTACGACATGGAGAAAACGTAAGTAAAAGGAAAATATTTGGAACCTGTGCGCGTAAAGGTTTCTTCGCAACGCTGTCATACGCAGATTTTTCACAAAACATTTGCCTAAAATAAATTTACCTTCTAGAGTTTCACAAGATAATAATCATAGGCTGTATGTATAATATCTTATTTTTACACTGGACAACAACAGAAATCTCATTTCTTTCAGCTGGAAGTTGACTGGTGCTTTCTAGGTTTTGCTTCACTTTGTAGAGGTTTGTAACTAAGGGATATTGTTGTGATATTGTTTTTCTTTTTCTGTAGGCGAACCAGACTACAGTCTGAAGAAATTGTTGCCGAGCTGGTAACGTCGTTCCTGTTACCGGAGGTGCAGAAGATTACTATGAGAGAGAATGGTAGGGAACAAACCATGTACTTTGTAGTCAACTTTAAAAATAAGACGAATATTCATTTGCTTATTAAAGGCCATTCCAAAGCTAAAACTATATTTCTGGTTGGATTCGCAGTGAAGCGAAGCCAACGGAAACATCTCTTAGCGGCCCATAGGATCATCCACGGTGAAACAGAAACTGTAATGACACAACATCCAAATCCTGAACCCGTGAAGCAGGACAAACAGCCCGGCAAACAACCCGACGAACAACGAGAATCCGAAAGACCACCCTCGGGTCAAAGAGTTTCTTCCCGACCGCCCTCGGGAAAAAGCCCGTCGTCGAGACCAGCATCAGGTAAACCTTCCTTTTCAAGGTCTGCGTCTGGCAAGTCACAGCAATCGGAAGGTGGTAGCCCTAAAGAGCAGTCTAGAACAGCTAGTCCAAAGTCCGCACAGTCCTCGAGAGCTGGGTCTTCCAAGTCGCGTTCCTCTCGGACAAACTCGGCAAAGTCTCGGCCAGAATCGGCATCATCTCGTCCCTCGCCGGAGCCATCAAATGCCGGTGCAGATGAGGCTTCCTAATTGACACACTCTGCAGAGATTATTTTGAAATTATTTCGTTTAACTCAGTTGTATAGGCTGAATATTAGTTTCGGTAATGAAGTGCTTGTATATTATATTTTAAGTTGAAAGCACGTTATTTGCTAATTTCATTGGTCATCTGTCGTGTTGATAATCCCTTTTCTGCGGGAAACTTAGTTTCTGATGCGTTGTGATATTTTTGAGAAATCGGAACAGTTTCCTCTTTTGGCCAGAAACCACTGTCCTCTAGAATATGCAGGATTATGTATACGATTTGTAAATAAAATCATATTCCTCTCAAACAGCTCTTTTGTACTGAAGCTTATGTGTGCAAGACTTGGATGTAGGGGCTCAGCTAGCACCACTTGATTATCCCGGCTAACCTGTGTTCTGAGCAGCTATTCGGATTCACTGAGTTTCACTATCCACCCTTGCTTTAGAATGGGTTATCAAAAGTCGGACAAAGCCAATTGATTAAAAGCGAGTGACCAGGACAACAGCTTTTGTCGCTTCAACCTTTTTTTACTGATGTATCTCCTACTTTAAAGTGCTTTACAACTGAGTGTCAAACGTAGTTAACTGTGCTTTTTGATTTACTCGCGACACTTTTTCAACCAATCAGAAGTAAAAGCAAAACCAATCGCGTGACTCGCACTTTCTCGCGCTTGGTGTCAGCTGCATGTAATTCGAGTTTTGTTTCGTTCACTGGATTATCCGCGTTCTTTGTGATTGTCCAAACTAATCACTTTGCTTTTTGTTTTTGGTACTCAATTGAAACTGGCTAGAATTCTTGCGCTATCCTGCACTCCTTATTGGCGATGTTTGTGACATTGAGTCCGCCACCCGAGTGCGTACCCCTCCCCCCGCAGGGTTACAAATGTAAATCTCACCGAACAACGGCGAGTACCTATACGCTACTCAGCATGGGAGGAGTACGTGGAGTTTAGCAGTCCAAGGTATACCTCAACCAAACATTTGAAATAATTCGATGATATGGAACAAAAATATCCCATTCGGTTTCTTAATATTGTAGTGAAATCGATAAAGTTTCTTTTTTTATAACTTCTACCCAAAATCTATGGTATGATTGAGCAACCCTACTCCTACCGACCCCTACCCTTTTTGCCGTGCCACCGCTGACTGACTCTTGCACTTGTTTGAATTGTTTGTGGCTTGTGGCGCTTTCTTTCACGAAGGAAATATACGTTGATCTGTCTTGACTTTATGGTCTTGCTGTATTAGCATCGATTTTCCTGATTAATTCTGTTGCAACAATCAGTTAAGTTTTTCATTATCTTGGAGCAATCTACACCTTGATGTTAAGCGCCTAAAGCTTGCGAAGCTCTTGTCAAGCTGGTGCATGGTGTCCTGGCACGGGACAATGATGAAAACGATTTATTTTCGCAAGAAGCCCATGCTGGTACTTGTTGGAATTTCAGGATGTTTTATACTTTGGATGACTGTTCAACATTACAAAACTGTACCCATGGAAAGGAGAATTTTAAGAACAGAAAAGAGCCAATTCGTGCTTGAAGAAAAGCCTTTTCGAATTCTGAGTGGCTCGATACACTACTTTAGAGTTGTGCCGGAATATTGGAAAGATCGGCTTCTGAAACTTAAAGCAATGGGACTGAATACTGTAGAAACGTAAGTTTTTAATCTATTTGGGTACAAAATCGTTCTTGGTTTTACACATTAGCCCAGCGTGGCAGTATCTTCAATTTAAATTACAAATCACAATATAAGTTTAACAAAGTAATGAGGGCCCTTTTGTTTTGTTTCCACCCCACCCCCACCAGGCCGTGCTGGGCATACGCGGGGCCGGGGCTTTTGAACCGAGCCAGGCATAGGTGGGTCAATTAAACTGGGCTGAGATTTTCTGTTCTTTTTGTTTTTTTGTGGATGGTCAAAACTGTCACTACAAAGTCCACAAAGACAGTCAAAAGTCCTCACTACGGGACAATATCTACTGTCAAATTCCCTGTGCCTGGCAGTCCTCCCCCCTCTGGCTTAACATTGATAGGTGCATAACAATACTGAAGGATTTGAAGGAAAAACGTTAGCTCTTTTCTGAGGGGATTATTAGAAAATATAAAATAAATTTGTTTTTCTAAGTAGACATCATGCATATGAGCAATTTGACATTTTTGATGGGAGGAGGGTGGACATTTTGACTTAGAGCTCATTTATAGAGGGGTGTGGAAAATAAAATGGACTGGTGGAGAACTTAGAGTTTATATTAAATTTAATACTTTTGTGTTCTGCGGAAATAAATGATACATGGTCATCAAAATTTTTCTGCAGTTATGTTCCTTGGAATCTTCATGAAGAAATTAAAGGGCAGTTTAACTTTAAAGGAATCTTGGATATAGCGTGAGTTTAATGTCATGTTGAAAATGCATGAAGAATGTACAGCTAGGAGGCAATAGGCCATTTGCCTCACTATTGACATGTGTTTCTAGTCTTCTTACTGATAACCTACTGATTATACATATGATTAATATTCATATGTTAGCAATGCTCTCTCTCCTTACCTGATTACATGAAATAACAAGCCACCAAATCTAGATAGTTTCATTCAGATGAACACTTGTCTTTAGTAAAAAGGAAAGAGGCCACATCCTGAGTCTACCTGGAAGAGATAAAGCTCCAGGCCGTAAACCTTACTTGGAACAGACTTCATGGGCTTCAAAGCATTGGCAGGAATGACAAGACTTTGTTAGTGCTTTATACACTATTTCACATCTAAACAGCTAGGAAACAGATCAATATAATAACAATGCCAAGTTGTTTGGTAAATCGCACATTTTCATTGTCAGTATTGTTGTTGTGCAGTCATTTTATCAAGGTAGCCCAGTCAGTTGGTTTATATGTCATCATTCGTCCTGGACCATACATCTGTGCAGAATGGGATCTCGGAGGTCTGCCAAGGTTAGCAATATTGCTACTGACATTCCTTTAAACGTTGAGTTTTGGATAATCATGTCATCAATCTGTGTTGCTTTATTCTCCTTAAATAGCTGGCTGTTACATGATCCCAACATGAAACTGAGATCTATGTACCGTCCTTACCTTCATGCTGTAGAGAAATATTTCAAGAAACTCCTTCCAATACTTGTTCCCCTTCAGGTAAATTTTATTTACATTTTAACAGTTTAAAATTAACAAAAATATATTCTTTATGAAACATACTAAATATGAAACATACTAAATTTTACCCTTTGTACTTCTCTGCCTCTCTGAGGATTCGAGATTGATAATTTGAGGCCTACGTCAGCCTGAAGTAACTACTGATATCTTACCTTTGAACATTTGTCTGAACTATTAAGGGACTATGTTCTTTGAAAACGTTACCTTACTTCTTGTTACCAACTCAACTGTTGCTTGAATCTGGTTTTGTTTTCTATTTTTCAGTATTCTCTTGGTGGTCCAATAATAGCTTTCCAAGTGGAAAATGAATATGGTAGTTTTGGAAAACACGAGCTTAGTCGTGAATATATGGCTTACCTCAAAACAGTGAGAACATTTTAATTTTTAACTGTTTCATTGGATTTTAAATTGTTTAAATTGTTTCACTGGATATGGCATAATTAATTATATAGAACTGCAACTGTCCCTCTCTGGAGGACTTTCATATTTAGCAGTGGTCACACTAACAGACTTGCTAGGGAAAATAATTTAACTGCATGGGGAATGTTTACCTGAATTCACATGAAGAAAATTTATCTTGGGTTTCACTTTACCTTAAGGTAAAAAGGTCACACCAACCATAGTGACATGAGAGTTTTTAAAAAGAGATAAAATAAATAAATTGAATGTCATTACATTAGTGCACAACTTGAAAACTTACTTGAGGATCAGAGGTTAAAATGGAATTAAAAAAAGAACAGATCTGCTGTACCATCATTATCTACAACTTGGCAGGTTTCCTTAAGTTAGTACATTTTGATAGGAAAATTTTAGTGAACTGAAAAATATTATGTTTGCAGTTATAAACTACTGGTATGTGAAATGTTAATTTTCAGCTTATGGTAAATGAAGGCATTTCAGAGTTGTTATTTACATCAGATGGTATTCATCAAATGGAGGCATCGTACTATCCTGAGTTGCCTGGAGGTAAAAAAATATTAAGCTTATCCTGAAGAAAAATACATTTGATGTTGCTGATTTTAATCATGCTAACTGGGCCACTTGCCGCAGCCACCAAATGGGATGATCATGAAAATACACTGTCTTGTTAACTAAACAAGAAACCCATGAGTAAACTGGAAGAGGGACTGAACACTAGCAATGAGAATAGGTATATTGACCATGTTGGTTTTGGTTACCACAACAACAACTGTGAGATCTGGACAGCACAGATCCATGTAGTTTCCCTCCGAGAGGGGCTAATTACAAGTGACGGGTCAACAAATTTATAAAATATCTACTATTAGTGACTACATTTTTTCTATCTTGTTTCTGCTTGTGTAGTGTTGAAGACTGCCAACTTCCAAAGCAATGAAACTATTTATCTTAACAGGCTTAAACAGCTTCAGGTGAGACATGACATCATATATCAAGTCTTTGTAAACATGCATGCAAATCAAATATTTTCGTGACTTTTGAATGCTGTCAATAGTCAGAATTTGGTCAAAAGGAGAAAAGGTTTTTCAGTTAAAAAATATTTTGGGGTTTAATGTGCACTTTGATTTTCCGACTGCTCATCAGTGTTTTTGGAGGACAGTTAGAAGTGCAACAATATAATTTGGTTTTATCAACCGGGTTGATAATGTCAATTGACGTTTCGAGTGTTAGCCCTTCGTGGGATCGAAGAAACGTCAGCTCTTGAATCTCTTTACGGTGGCCAATTGACATTATCAACCCAGTTGATAAAACCAAATTATATTGTTATACTTCCCACCGACGCAGCACCACAGTTTCTTTAGAAACTTACCCCCTCTAGTTAGAAGTGTAACCTTGCAAATAAGTTAATGGATTTTAATTATTATAATATTCTTGTCATACCATTGTGTTATGTTAGCCTGATAAGCCATTAATGGTGGCAGAGTTTTGGCCTGGCTGGTTTGATCATTGGGGTGAACAGCATCATAAACTGGAGGTGAAGAAGGTGGTGCAAAGAGTGTCAAACATACTGACAACAGGAGCTTCTATCAACTTCTACATGTTCCATGGTAGGTGGTTTGACACAAGTTGCTAATAAAAAGTAACTTATTCCAAGACCTCAATAAGCATGGCCTGGAACATGATTAAGTTAGTGTGGAATGTTTTTACTGATTGCAAAAGAAATGTCTGCCAGACCTCTAAGGTTAAATAGAACCTGACCAGTGTCTTTATTGCTATTGATTGAGATATTTTATCCTGAGTATTGCAGTTCCCCAACTTAAGCTATCTCTTCATAGGCATCCTGCTGCTTATACCTACTTGGAATTGGGGGGGGGGAGGTGGGCGGGTGGATGTTTGGTTACTTCCTGTGGACCCAGCCCAAATCCACATGTGTATAATACAGAAACCTGCATTATGTACAGTAGCCTGGTGCAGGTAGGAATATGTCCTGTCTTTTGGTGAATCTCTGCTCCTGATCTGTTTCATTCTCTGTTCTTGACCTGTTTTTATTTATTTGAAGGTGGAACAAATTTTGGCTTCATGAATGGTGGAAATGCAATTGCAAATGAGTTCAAGTACCAGCCAACAGTCACGTCTTACGGTACGTCAACAAGAAACTCAACTAATCAAACTAAAGTAAACTATGCATCCAATATCATAGGTCTGTAATGCATGCAAATAACTGTGTGTCAGTGTAGCTGCTTTCACACACGTGCACTTGAGCTGGTTTGTCACTTCATGGCATTTTTCTACAGATTATGATGCTCCGCTATCAGAAGCTGGTGACATCACTGAGAAGTTCCAGGCACTGAAAGAAGTTATAGAAAAATACAATCCAGCCGCTGACAAACAAGGTAATTGCACATTAAAATTTTATTCATTATATATGAAATGTCAATATGGTTGTCAACAATTCTGTCCCTGTTTGTTTTCAGTTTCATTTAATGATCATCACAAGAGGACAACATATGGTGAGTAGATTGATGATTAATAACTCTTTACATTTTTTTTCTTATTTTACTACTGGTGTTTTAATACATGTTGTAATGGTGATGACTGATGTAATGGTGATGTAAACATTGGCTATTATGGTTGTAATCCCAGGAGTTACTAGTTGTTTTCATAATTATTTGATAACAACTTAAATAATACTACAGTTGAATATTTGTTTTGCAGAGGATGTTGAGATGCAGCATGTTTTGAAGCTTGGAGATATGCTGCCTTTATTTGTAAGTATCATCTGATTATGTGTACATCTTTCTGCAGCTGTCTATTTATTTAGTAACTATCTGGAAGCAGTCCTCACGTTTGATGCTAGATGGAATGATCAAACAACCTCTCAGTGTTATGAAAACTACTGTTTCTTTCTTTTAACAGCATTATTTGCGAATATAACTTTCTTTTAGGTACTTTGGCCTCAGGGGGTACTCACAGTATACATGGGAGGGGGGGTTGGGTTGAAAATTTACACGCTCAGTACTTTTTGGGATCAAGAGATCTGTCATGTATATTTTCCCCCGTGGGACTTATATAAAGGGCATATAGTTTGTTAATTTTTTTATCAGCATTGCCATAAAACTAATTCTTGACGCTTGTCAAAATATGGCCAAAGTAAATGTCGCTGGTAATGTTGGCAAAAGTTTGATAAAAGTTTTTGTTCACTTCAAGACACCTGTGGAGACCGAGAATGTGATGTCCATGGAACAGCTTCCTATTAACAATAATGGTGGACAGGGGTACGGCTTCATTCTGTATCAGAAAGAACTTGATAGCATCCCTAAAGAAATCACAATCCACAATATCAGTGACAGAGCACAGGTATAAGACTAAAATAGTAGTACAGCCCAGAATGGAATGTACAAAAACACTCGTTTTTGAATTACTTTTGTAAAACCAAGGACAGAGACAATCCTGTGAACCAATTAAGTCTCGAAGTAAAATTGCATGTAGCCAACACAAAGCATGTCAGGAAAACGTGCATGTGTAAGTCACAATTGGTTTTGGTTTTACTTCTGATTGGTTGAAAAAGTGGCTCAAGATTTTAAAACCAATCACTGAGTGTGGTAATGTGAAACCATTGGGTAATATCTTCCTCAAGGGTTGGGTGTAAGTGAAGAACATCTCCCACAAAAATATGTTGGTAAACTGTTGACCAACTACCGTTACAAATACGTGCATCCTAATCTGTGTTATTTTTTCAATTGATTTTAGGTTTTCCTTGACTTCCAGCCGATCCACACAATTGATGCAATGAAACTAGATAAACATTACATTGATGAAAAGGAGCTTTGGAAAGTGACAATAAAACTTGAAGATAGTCAGATAGGCGGTGAAAAGGTGACGCTAATTCATTGTCCTATTTCATGATAATCAGACAGAAGACTGTGAGCCAACAAACGTTACAGTGGAGGATTTGTTTCTTCTGACTTGCAGGGTTCTAAAGTGCAACTCGATATTCTTGTTGAAAACATGGGACGAGTGAACTTTTTGAAAGAAATGAACAGACAACGTAAAGGTTAGGCTATTTAGCAATTCTTTTGCCCTTTTATTTGGAGTCTGATAATCGCTACCAAGGGAAAAGAAATGAATGTTTTACGACACCTGTAAAATTTTTCACGCTCTTCCCCACACCGGCTCTTTCCTTGACCGTAGCCAGCAAAAGCATAACACAAGGTACAGCTGGTGGAAAATGTAGTCTAAATTTAAGAACCTTTTTATGATTTGCACTTAGTTTCTACGTTGCTAAAGTGTTTAATACTTTTTTTTTTCAGGAATACTCGGTGATGTTGTGGTAGATGGCAAAAAACAAACGGGATGGAAAATATATCCAATGGACTTTAAAGAAACTTTTTTTAACGGGTAAAGAATTTGAGTAAGCAAGTAATTAGGGATGTTGTTGCTATCCATATCATAACGTCTTACTGGTTTTAACTATATGTATTTTAGATTGAGCAGACAATCGGAATGGAGGAAACTTAAGGAAGGAGAGTTGCCAACTGTACCATCGCTTTACCGAGGGACATTTGAGTTGACGCATGAACCTAAGGACACATTCCTGCACATGAAATCCTGGACCAAAGGCGTGTGCTTCATTAATGGACATAACCTGGGACGGTACTGGGATATAGGGCCACAGGAGACGCTATATCTCCCAGCACCTTGGTTAAACAAAGGGGAAAATGAGGTGTGTTCTACTCTGCTCAAACTAGAAACATAATTAAACATGAAATACTCGCTAACTAATGAAAATCGCAGCTTTAATGAACAGGTATAATTATTTCTGAATGTGTGGATGATGGTAAATTTTCAATAATTGATAATGATGAAATGCTCAACATGACACAAGCACGGGGCAAAGGAAAAAATCAGTCTGAGTCCCCGACAGGATTCAAACCCATGACCTCCCAGATGGAAGGTCTGACTAACTGAGCTAGACAGAACTCTTGGTGAGCAAGTTGATATACTAGGTTCATATATTACATGACTCGCTTCTTGCATACTGCTAGGATCAGCAATGTCGAACGTAACGCGAGTGTGATGGATATGGAAGATGGGGAATTTTTACCTGGGTGAATAATTATAAAGATGAAATATTCTGTGAAATGTTATGGATCAAGGTTAAACCAGTTTAAACACCATCCCTGAATTAAGTAATTGCTGTATTTTCTGCACCCCGTCCCCGCACTTCTAAAGTAAAAAGTGTTAGTCATTGGTTACCCCCAGGAAATATCGCAAAAGACACCGACAATCCAGTGGTTTTACCTAGTATATGATTGGTTAAGAAAGTGGCGCGATTTTTTGTTATCCAGTCTGTAGTAAGTGAAGTAATGCAAAACCACTTTTTGCTTTTGGTAATCAATAGTCGCATGAAAGCCGCTCTATCGCCAATTTTGCACCAAAAACTTTTCATGCAAATTGACGACATCACAAGTGGTCCAATAATTTGAACGTCTGAATGCCGAAGAGCACCAGAAGGTTAAGATCAAGTTTGCTTTGTCTTTCAGCTGCTGGTGTTTGAACTGGAGAAATGTAGAGTTCCTGATGTATCATTTGTCACAGAACCAAAGATCAAAGGGGAGCCTGTTTTCAGATCTTGAAAGAACAGAGTAGAATTATCTCATTTCTTATAAATCAGTTAGAGGCATGTCATATGAGAAACGAGAGCTGAAATGCTTTCCAGTTTCCCATATATTGGCTTACAAATGCAACCTTTTTCGGAGAAAATTACTCTTACTAACAATAACAAACACTTTTTATGATCGCATATTAAAGAGTGATTTTATTTTACCCGTGAGGCAATTTTTAACAGTTAGTGCGTAAACTAATGGTCAAACGAAAGCAATGGAGCTAAAAGTGAAGTAACCTTTTCACGGGTGTTGTGAAATCATTCCTCGAAAAGAATAAATTATTCACGTTCCTATTTTTATGCGATTTTATTATACAGAATATGTAAGGGTTTGCACTTCTTAAATAATTATTGAGATGTGAAACAAAGAATCTAGGATATATAATAACGTTTGTTATACGATAACGTTCTTTCCGCATCCTCCGAAGAAAAGGATGTGTGTTCTAGACGTCACTCATTTTGTAGAACAAACAAATTAAATTGCAAGGCTTGTACGAGTTTATCATAAACGTTAGATCGTTCAGTGAGAAATCCATTTTCGGTAATATCACGCAAGTGAACCATTTGCAACATTTTTAAATTAAAGGTAGTACAAACATTGAAAATAGGAGATTATGCCATGGAAAGTGCGCATGAACGATTTTTATTCACGAGTTGCTATGCATCGAAAAAACGAACGAGTGAGCGCAGCGAACGAGTGAGTTGTTTTATGCATACTGAGCAACGAGTGAATAAAACTCGTTCAAGCACTTTCCATGGTGTGATGTTTTTATTTCATAATCATACGTACTGAAATTTTTCCTTACTGAAAGGCGCGCGCTTGTTGCCCTCCACTGTGAAGTACTATCGTTCGTGTCTCTGATTGGACGAACGATGTATTTTTAGTCGTTCACTCAGTATGTATGAAATGAAATGATATACATAATTACAATTAGTAAAATAAATTGTTATGGTGTCTTGACGCTTTAGTCGTTAAATAAGACTTGACTGAGGTTATCTAAGCCCCTTGCCTGCGGAGCTGACCAGCGAATACAGCGGGTCGGAGAGCGTATCGAAGCGTACTCGTATGGCGTACAAGAACGCAAAGAATGGCTGCAAATAATCAAGTTCCGCAGCTGAAACTGCTGCAACGTTAAGCTTTCCTTGGTGACGCGTGTAGATTGCGGATCTGTCCTTTTATTTAAACCACTAGAGTGGTAAAACTGTTGTTAGGAATTTGTTCTCAAAGTAGTTTGATTCTTGACCACGTGAACTAAAAATGTAAGCGATGATGCAATTTAACGGTATCTCCATCAACATGTAAACATCAGAATTTACATCCCACGGGCATTTCAGTGACATTTACATGCAGTAATGGGTTGGGGCAGGGGCGCTGTACCACTGAAATCACATGTAGTGATCAAGTCACCCAAATAAACTTTGCTCACTCAAACGGGTTTCTATTTGTGACGTTTTATTAGAACACGCTCTCTTAATGTGTTTGTTACATGCGTGAAACTTGACCAGTTAGTGTGTAAATCTTTTTATTATATAAACAGCAGTGAAATTCCAGGTGAGCTTTCGAGCGAAAACATGATATCTTCACATGTGAAGATATCACAGTTGCTATGGTTATACAATAAATCACGCCTTTCACAGCAAAAGTGAAAAGGTTTGGAAGTTCATTGGTGTTTATATAATAAATAGAATATTACATGGCCGCTTGGAGATACGAAATTTCTCTTCGAGTGTTGGAAGATATTTCAACCCGGCATTTGATTGTACACAAAATAACTTAGGACAGAGGACAAGTACCAAGTGATCCCGAGCCCGCAGTTTTCGTTTCAATGTTGCTAAGCAACTAATCGCGCCGTGATGGCGCAGGGTGAAGGCGTCACCTTTCGTACTTCGGAGTACTTTCGAGCCTCGTGCTATTTTTTAAATTATTAGGCAATAAAAATCCGTTACTTTACGAGGCTTCAACGAACATTTTACGAAACGGTACTTGTTCCCTGCAGTTGATTATTTATTGTGCAAAAAAAGATGTTAACTGGGCCACTGGTTTTTCAGTATATTTACTGTTTTGTGTAACCCTCATTAAATAAAGTTGATTATTATTATAACCCTCAACAATAAATTGTTAAACGTCTCCTCGAAATAAGTTAATTAAATAGGTTTCGCCCCGACGAAGGGCTAACGCTCGAAACGTCAGCTCTTGAATCTCTTTACGGTGGCCAATTCACGTTATCAACCTAGTTGATAAAACAAAATTATGTATTAAATACAGTGCGACGAATATTTCCGTAAAAATCGCATGGTTTACAATTGAATAAACGGCTTGTAAACACGTTGCAAATTTAACTCACTGTGTCTACTGAAATGATAAAATCTTGATGTTTAAGGCCAAAGTAAAAAAAAGTATGTAACAAATATTCAGGCCTCAATTGCTGTCGCAACAAAGATTACAGAAGTCAAGAAAGTGTGTGGCCGGACCATCTGAGAATCAGTTTACAGCCGTCGGTTGTCCTTAAAAATGCTGTATCGGCTTACCATTATTTAAAAGTCAGTTTAATTTCATGTTTCTCTTCTCCTCGTGCAATTTTAACTGCTAAGCAAGTAGAAAACTCGAGGCGATAAAAAATAATCGGCTGCACTTTCACCAGAATTTGGAACCCATGGTTGAGACGAGTACTGACGAGTTGGGTTTCATGCGCACAATCGTTCCAAACCCTGGCTTCTTGTCATCTAATGAAATGTTGAGGCGGTTATTCCAGGATTTATTCTTTATAAATTGGCGATGTTGTAAACGACACTTCTGCTGAAGTCTTGTATAAACTATGAAGCTCAAAAATTATCAGCTGAAAACAAGAAAAGAGACCTTATTAAACGTCAACATATTTGGTATGAATGCTCAACGAAAAAGACGTTTTATCACAAAGCAGACAACATTGGCCTTCATTTTCGACTGGAAACGCGAAACTCTTAGCGCTTGTAAAATCGAACCTTTTAGTCGAAAACAATAGCATCCTACTCTGCATTTCTAAAGCTTCAGTTCAGAAAATATACTTATTTTGCTGGGTTTTTGTCAAACCTCCGACCAAAGAGCAGTTTCATTGCCGAGTAGATTGACGATAAAGCGCAGAAAAATGTCCCATTTCTTAATCGGTGATGCGGTACCGTACTTACTTCATTTTCTCCTTTCTGTAACCATGGTGATGGCACATACAGTGTCTGTTGAGGGCCCTTTATCCAGTACCTTCCCAGGTTATGTCCATTAATAAAACACACGCCTTTGTTCCATTTTTCCATGTTCAGAAAAGTGTCCTTAGGCTCTTCGTGGACTTGAAAGGCTCCCTTGTACAATACTGGACCTCCTTGTATTTTACCTGGCATATCTTTCCATTTTCCTTGTTCTTTGATTCTGCAAAAATTGGTTATATCAAATACTTATATTAAGTAGATTCGACACTGCCCCATCCCCAGGCACCGGTCGGTCTCAGCAAAACGCGCATTATCAATCCCACAGTTTTCTCAATTTAAAATCAATCCACCAGCCAAAACCACCTTTGAATTGCATTTGTTAAAATCAAAAAGCCAGTTTCTTCATTGCACCTCCAGGAGGGTGGAAAATATACATACTATCACCAGCACACTTTATCTCAAGACATTTCAGTGTTCAAAGTAAGAGCACAGTTATAGTTCGCTTATTCCTTTCTTCTCTCTAAAATATCTCTAAGTATTACGATGTTCGACCACAAGGCAAGGATGACTGAGAAGCATTACCTTGACATGGTATGCGGCTTAAACTCAAGTGGGTACATTCGCCATTTGTCGTGACTTTGACCATCAATTTTCACTTCACCGCTGATTCCTGGAAGTTAATAACTGACATAAGTTATTCACAAATGAAGAAAATGTTAATGGCAAAGAAAAGTTTCAGTTGCATGTGGTATCAAGGAAACCGAACCTTAGTACAAATGATCAACTGTATTTGTCTTGAAACCTTTATCGCCACTTGCAACTTCAATTAGTGTACTTGGTAATGTTACCTTTTCGTAGTTTTTTCCTTTCCCATGCAATGTTTGTTCGACCCATGTTTTCCACCAAGATCTCCAGAATGTGATTCTTTAACATAGGTAATTTTACATCCAACTGGGCCAGATTTTCATGCACTTTCACCTGGAGAGGGCTTTTGTACTCCAAACTTGCATCATATGTATGAACCAATACAGAATCTAAAAACATCTGGCAAGGAACGTTGCAGAACCCGACTTTAACTTTTATTCCACAAATATGAATCAGTAGCTTTCACAATTAACAGTTACAAAATGAGCGATACCTGCGCTCTGTCCAAAACTTGCTCCATAACAATTTCTTTTGGAACACGAGGTAATTCTGTCTGATAAAGAATGAAGCCATATCCCTGGCCACCGTTATTGTTGATTGGCAGTTGTTCCATGGGCATCACATGATCGCTGAAGACTGGGGCCTGAATTTAAAAAGGCAGAAGTCAAATTGATCATGTTATGACATAATCCATGGACTTCAATTATCTGCTAAATATCTTGCTTTATACTTGGCAATCATAAGAAACATTTATTTCTTACAATGTTGCAAAAACTGTTGTGGAGTACTGCCAGGAAAATATGCTTTCCTTCTATGCTCAAAATGTGGTTGGCGTTTTCTCCGTCTTCACTGTGTTTAGGTCACTTAAAAGACATCACTTTGCATGGTCTTTAACCCACCCGGAAGTGAAATTTGACAATTAAAGAGCTACGTCACAGTTCGTGCATTTTGAAAAATTTAGCCTAATTTTTTTCAAAATCATCATTTGCAATCCATCTCAATCCTCTCCATCCTTGACCATCTATGTTCATTTTTCATTTATTATCAATTATTTTTTTTTTCTTCCTTAGTAAACTATTAGTTTTAGGTTTCCTACATTTTAAGGGTAATTTGGTTCACTGCAAAAAAATAACTCAAAATATCGTGACGTAGCTCCTTTAAATACATGGCTAAAATTTGGTAAAGAAAACTTAGGACGTCACTTAGATCAATATTTACATTAGGATCACATAAAGATTCCATCAAGCAAACACCTGAGAGCTTTAAATCAAAGCTGGATTGTCCACTTACATGATAATGGAGCAGTTGGGTGAGTGACATATACTGCTGAATTGAAACTTTTCCTGTTGGGAGGCAAAAGAAGAATTCACCAATTTGTACTACGTTTTATACAGCAATTCCTTTAACATTTAAGGCTTGGAGAAAAAGCTATGAGGTTACTATCAAGTTCAATGACTAATTGCAGCTGTATTGGAAGTCCACACTCCACAACCTTCAGCCAAGCATTTATCCATTCATTCCTTCCAATCAGTCTTTTCACTAATGATATTACAAGTATCCACCTTGAGGAAGGTGCAGGTAGAAGGACGACAATACAGAACATTGCTGTACAATGAGTTCCACAAAAACAGACCCTGTACATTCTAATCTCAATACATGCATATTGGCCGTCCCTTACCATAATCCATTTTTTGTGAATTTTCTGGTAATTTCTTGGGAACTGGTGAGCAAGTCAAGGATGAACACAGCATTTGTATTAAATTTAACAACATTTTAAATTTTACCTGGTAAATTACATTTCATCATAACTGAAGCACATTTTAACATTCAGAAATAAAACTATTCTTTGCTGAGGTTTGAGAATGATGAGAGGCATGGTGGTCGAATGGACCCAGGTTCAGCAGATCCAGGTTTGACTCCTGGCCGGGTCACTGCATTGTGTTCTTGAGCAAGACACTTTAGTCTCACAGTGCCTCTCTTCACCCAGGTGTATAAATGGGTACCAGCAAATTTTATGCTCAGGGGTAACCCTGCAATACTTTCAGTTCCTTATTGCTACAGAAACCTGGACAAGCTCTGGCCTGATGCACCACTAGGCTTGTATGCTGACTTTACCAAATATTTAATGTTAATATAAGATGAACACAGACTTCCTAAAACACGTCCACAATGCTTAACCAAAGCCAATACATCTTGCACATATTTGGTTTAACAAAAAATGTTGAAAAAAAACAGAATGAGATAACAACTGATTCAGTTGTTTATTAACTTACAAGTGGTTTGTGGAAAATACTGTTTAATGACAGCTTTTATGGAGTGATATTTTGTTGTCATATCTCCAGCTTCTGATAAAGGTGAATCATAGTCTAAAACAAGCAAAAAATACACAGTATGAAGTGAACAAATACACTAGCCCATTTCCGAGATGCTTTTTATTCTGGAAATAAGTACATCACTTACAGCATCTTGACCATGATTCCAACATCCAAAAAATTGACATTTGCAACATAACTGCTCTATTTTTACTATATTGCACACATACCATATGACGTTGTCACTGGTACAAGGTCATTTGCACCATTCATAAAGCCAAAATTTGTCCCCCCTAAAAATGAAAAAAATGTGTTAAGTATTAAAAATAAAAGCCTATGTACAACAGAATAATTTTGGCATTAATAATTGAAAAAGTGATGGTTAATGACAGACATCAAAATAATTAATAAAAGAACTTCTCTTAATATGTTGTGAACATGAAATAATAGTGTTTTAATTGGAAGGTGTAAACAGTTGTCCGGACATTCTGTTCGACCACAGTTGGCATTTCATTGGACATTGGAAAATTGTCTGGCTGTTATTTGCAGCCCTGCATCCACTCCTGCCAGTAAAAGGGTACCAGGCAGTACTCCCTTATAGTAGTGGAGAGGGACAGAAGCACAGGGGAATGGGAGGGGGGAGGGAGGGGACAGAGGGGTGTAGGAGGCAGAAGAAGATAGAGTGGGAAGGATTCCTACTTCACAGGCAGCAGATAGCACGAGAAATAGAATGTTATTGAGATCCAGGGTTGGAATACATTCTAAGTGTACACATTGTAAGTACATTGAACTTGCATTCAAACAACACACCAGCACAAAGAGATTGAGTTACAGAGCTTAAACAAACCATGAAACATGTAGAGGTTGACAGATGCTCCAAACGTGAGAATTTCCTTCATGGTATCAGCCACTGCTTTAGCACCCTTGACATGATGTGGTCCACCCCACTGATCAAACCACCCTAACCAGTATTCTGTTACCATAGCAGGTTTATCTGGCTTCATAGATTGAATTAAAAAATAGAAAACACTTATTATAAACATAGTCAAATTTATATTCATTTGTCATTTGGGCTTAAAATTAAATTACAGTAAAAGATTCAACATACAGTGTACATTAACTTAGTAGCTTTGTCAACTGTCTATTACCTGTATTTCCTTTAACAGTTCCAGCTTTAGCTTTGCATCTTCTTCAACTCCAAAGTTGATTGTTCTTAGCACTAACAAAAGCATTAAAAAAAAGAATAAAAAAATATACTCATTGTGTGACTATGTGAAAACCATGAACATCTGAAAAATTTCAGGAATGTTGATTCTGTGTATGTAGTGACCAATCACAATTAAGTTCAGGGCTTGTGTGCAAACCTCAAAACCACAAAAAAATTAATATGATTGCTGTTTTGCGGTTTAGTTTTCTCATCAATTGGCTTTTTCCTTGTAACACAACAACATTCCATAAAATATTTCTGGTGTTCATGGTTTTTCATAGTTTCCCAGTAACTACAACATTTTGGTATCAAATGACTGTGCATTTTTTAAAAAGTACACCATCAGCATCTGTACATTACATTCTATTTAAAATTGACATACCATTTTGCAATGAAAGATGGTCTTTATCCAGTCCCAAATAATTATCTGACGTAAAAAGCAATTCTGTTATACCTTCTTCAATCATTAACTGTAATTAAAAAAAGCAGCAGTGAGAGTTTGACCCAAAGCCTAAGTGGCGCTAATCTCCGGTTTCCATAGCATGAAGCGACTAGGAGTATTTCTACTCCCCCCTGGATGGGATGCTAGTCCATCGCAGGGTTACCCCCCAGCAGTAAATTCGCTGGTACCCATTTATACACCTGGGTGGAGAGAGGCACTGTGAGAGTAAAGTGTTTTGCCCAAGAACACAACACAATGTCCCCGGCCAGGGCTCGAACCCGGACCGCTCGATCCGGAGACAAGCGCACTAACCATTAGGCCACCGTGCCTCAAACTTGAACCAAAGTATGAAACACCAAACCACTACTTTATTACCATGTATAAAAAACTTTCAGTGCAAATCAGACTCTGATTTTTTGTCGTCACATTTCTATAGGCCCCTTACAGGAGAGCAGGTTTGAAGTTTAATATAAAAAGTCGCAAATATTATGAAGTTGAAAATACTAAAATTGCAGTCAGGGGTGGACATCAGAAGATAAAATTTGTGCTTGACAGTGACTCTTGTTAACGCTGGAACAACGTTAATAAAAACTTTAAAGACGTTTCGACCAAACAACTTCGGCCTTCATCAGGTTTTTCAAAAAGCCAACTGAGTAACGGCTTTCTAACAGTTCACAAAGCTGCGTGTGCTACCCAGCAAAGCATAATGAACGGCCGCTGTGTGTGTTTACGCGAGGGATTTGTAAACATCCGGGATGTCAATATGTCCGTTTCCCGCGTTGCTGTCTCTCTTGTTTCCAAGGCTCTGTTATGAAGTTGCACAACTTGGTAATATTCAGCTCTACATCTTCTGGAATCTGTCAGACTCTAAAATCCATTTCACAGATCAATCTAGCTCCTTCAAAAGTTGGACAACACATGTCTTTCAAAGTTATAAATTGGAGGATCAGCACAGCTAGTAATGGGACACCAAATCTGCACTACATATCTGAGTGCTGCCAGAATTTTTTTCATATTGAAACATGTTTACAACTAAACATGCTGTGCCTACTTAACTATGTTGTGCAGATTCAAAATTTACTTACAGTTTACCGTTAGGTAGTAGTACCAACCGTTTTGAGATGTTGTAGATATGTGACATCTGCAGCAGGATAGCTTCCGTACTCATTTTCTATCTGAAATGCTATGATTGGACCACCCTTGGAATGCTAAAAACAGGTGAACAAAATAGCAAAATAATGCCAGATTTGTACTGCTTTGAGCTTTTGAAACTTTCCATGACCTTTTCCATGACTTCTCTAAGTTTTCCATGATGTAAATTTGACCATTTTCTTTTAAGTTTCATTTTGGGCACGTTTTCACCATTTTCTTCACAAATTATTTTAATTTTTAGTTTGTACTTTTTTAATTGACATGATTTACCATGATTTTTCATGACCCACACTTAAATTCCAAGACTTTCAACGACTGGAAAATGACATTCTAAATTTCATGACTTTCCGGGTTTTCCATTACCCATTATGACCCCTGGATACACCAGGTGTGTTCCCTTTCCTTCTGGACAGCACTTTTCATTTGTAATTTTCATATCATTTCATATCATTCGTCACTCACCCCTCCTTGCACTATGGCAGTGTTGGTGGCCACATGGCACATGGGAGAAATACTCCCTACCACTCTCTATACACATAATTATGTGTATGGTAATATAATAGTCAATCCTGGGAATATTTATTAAAGACAAGCTCTTCTACATTACCTGTAATGGAACAACAATTGGCAGAAGCTTTTTGAAAAACTGATCACCAGCCTGGACAAATGGGGGATACATTGATCTTGGTTCCATGTGAGGATCATTTAGCAGCCAGCTTTGAGTTCAGAGAAAGAAAAAAATCACTTTAGTTAGAAGCTTTTTAACTGAACACTCCTCCATTTTCTCCTCCTTCCAAGGTGGCAGGTGCTTGCTATTGATAGGTGAAAGGTAAAGTTTGGGATGCTAGTCCATCACAGGGTTTTCCCAGCATTAAATTTGCTGGTAGCCATTTAAATACACCTGGGTTGAAAGATGCACTAGAGAGTAAAGAATTTTGCTACAGAACCCAATGGCCAGGGCTCAAACATGAATTGCTCGATCTTGATTCAAGTGCCATAATCATTGAGCCACCATGCCACTCACTGTTATTCTGATAGCAAGAGCTTATATATATAATTATCTACATTGCGGGAATTGGGATTACTGTCTAGATACCAAGTAAGGTCAGGGCTGTCTGTGATGTCTGTTTGCCAATGAGGGAAAAGACTGCTAGATCTTTTAAAAAACAGTTTTGGAATATACCACTAAATATACCTATATCCCAATTAAAAATAATATTATTTTGTTTTCTCACCTTGGCAGTCCTCCAAAGTCCCACTCAGAACAAATGTAGGGTCCTGGTCTCAAAATAACATACAATCCCAACTCTTGTGCTAACTCTATAAAAGCCCTCAAGAACAAAATAACATACAATCCCAACTCTTGTGCTAACTCTATAAAAGCCCTCAAGAACAAAATAACATACAATCCCAACTCTTGTGCTAACTCTATAAAAGCCCTAAAGAACAAAATAACATACAATCCCAACTCTTGTGCTAACTCTATAAAAGCCCTAAAGAACAAAATAACATACAATCCCAACTCTTGTGCTAACTCTATAAAGCCCTAAAGTAAAACACAAGTTGCTGCTTTCGGTGGACACATAAATGAACAGGTGTGAAATGGTAGAAACATGAAAAGGATACATTACACTATGGAGGAGTTTTAAACAGGAACATATCGACAGACATTCGCTACTAACAGTTCTATTTAGTGCTATTGAGATTGAAACCTGATTTTGTATTTGGAATTTCAATATTCAGACTAACAGTCTCCTATAACCAGTATTCATTTATAGAGAAACAACAAGAAACAGAAGATCCAAGCATATTGTAGGAACATACAGAATGGAGAACTTGAACTGCAGCTGACTGCTGAATGTAGGAACAGGGATGGCGCAGTGGTGAGAGCACTCGCCTCCCACTGCTGTGGCCCATGTTCGATCCCTAGACCTGGTGTCATATGTGGGTTCAGTTTGTTGTTGATTCTCGTCCTTGCTCCAAGGGTTTTTCTCCCCTTTCTCCAGTTTTTCTCCCTCCACAAAAGCAAACACTTCTAAATTTCAATTTGATCAAGAATTCGAGGGCCACAGGTTTATTAGTCGACAGACTATTATGTGCTACCCTCATTAAACAAAGATGATTCGATTTGATAATTTCGGACTGCTTTACACTAAATACAAATTCTCTCACTTGATGTCCAAGTTTCCATCAAACTTAAATTCACCCTTTACTTCTTCATGTAAGTTCCATGCAACATAACTGTAAGGAAACAGTACAAATTAAGACTGCTAAATGATAAATGGACCAATTTATGGACAACAAAATGTTATCGACAACTATTTGTGTCCAATGCAAGCATTCCACACACTGGGGTGTTAGCTGTTGATGTCTTAAGTCAGGCCAACGAGAGCTTGGGAACTAACATTTAGTACGCATGCTCAGTTGCAATAGCTGTCGACAACTAAACCAATGAATTCCACACACGGGAGAGAACAGGAAAAACGGTCAAAAATGTCGCTGTTAGTTGTCGACAACTAAAGCAGTTTCCCTTTTGTAAAGGGAAACTGCTTAGTTGTCAACAACTTACAATTTTCGCATTTAGTTGTCGACAACTCGTCTCACAGACGACGTTTTTCGGTTGTTGACGACATTTAGTTGTTGATAAAAAATAGTTTTCGACAACTAATCGCCTCATCTGTGGAGGCCCTAAAACTGGTTTTTGCTCAAAAAACATTATGCAATTCAGATCTCAAGTTCACATACAAATAATAATGCAAAAAACACAAACATCCCGAGGCGGTGTCCCTTAAAATAGCTTATCCAGCAACTGGCTCCAACTACTACAATAGGTTGGTGTACGCCTCAAAAGTTGATTTACTCACGTTTCAACGGTATTAAATCCCATGGCTGCGAGTTTCAAAAGCCTATCTCTCCAATACTCTGGGACCACTCTAAAGTAATGTACTGCCCCACTGAGGATTCGAAAACGTTCCCCGTCAAGAAGAAATTCCTTGTCTCCAAAAGTTAAGCTTGGCCCGGACACTTGAGATCTTCTTTCCTCTGCATGCGCTGCTTTGTCAGTAATAATTATTGAATCGAAATCTCTACTCTTACTTGTTCTTTGGAGAAGCAAATAACCCACCAAACATATGATAGCAATTAGTAGCAGAAGCAGTTGTTGTTTGCTGATCGGTGGTAACCGGAAGGTAAAAATTCGCATTTTGATCAACGCATGCAAAACTCCACAGACGTATTGCTCTTCGGGACGCCGGATGGAGACAACGTGCTAGTCGGAAGCTGCAGGTTACGAGCGAAATGAGGAGCCAATATTATATTAGAACAGGTGTGAGGAGCATGACGGAAAAGGCTTGTACCTACCCGCCATTGCATTCTACCTGCTAAAATGTTGCAGGCGTTACCGGCCGACTTCAGGGCTCGGGTATTCGGGTCGATTTCGGGTCGGGACGTCCAGAACAAAAGAGACGAAAATAGTGGCCGAGCTCCACAATGAAACAAAGCCTGCCTCCATGGCACGTCTCCCTCTCTACTCTGCATAATACTGTAGAGATAATTGACGTTATGTTAAAACTTTTATAATAAATTTAACAACTAACTATATTCTCTGAGCAGCAACTCTAAAAGCTTCGATTTGACTGGAACATTCGGACGCCCCATTCGGACGTGTTTTTGTTAATAAGCGACCCTATTTTTACAAGCGCCCGGGGACGTGCGCTGGTTTCTTCCCCCATCTCCCTCCTCTTCGGACGCCTGCTACGCAGGCTACCCCTATTCTAATATAATTACAGCGGCTCCAGAGTATTCCTTTAATAGCTGACATACGGTACGTAATAATGAATTATAAAAACAGTGCGCCTACCAGATAGCTTGGTAATTGATGCAAGTGACACTGAAGTCATCGACGTCAATTCAAATAGACAAACTCATAAACATTCACTGTATATTTTTTTACTGCTAAAATGAACAATTGAACTTTCAACGATTTGCTACTGTTATTGTTAGTTATTTTGAACATTTGGTTGTTTCTCAAAAAATTGAATAAGCGCCCTCCCTTCATGTGCAAAAAGTAAATAAGCACCCCGGGCGCTAAATCGAATCATTATGGTACCTTTCCAGGCCTGTTTTCTGCCCTAGAGCGAGGGCCTTCTGAACATGAATGCGAAGCTAATTCGAGGGATGTTTTTCAAGAGTACACAGGCCGTACAATTGCCCGAAAACCAGAAACTTTTGAAATCTTCAAGGCTCTAGCTCTGAAAATTAATCTACTCATTGCAGCAGTCGGTTATACGTACTTCCCTCACCGCGCCGGTAAATAGTATGTACATATTCAAAAATTATCATGCATTATGTTTGGGCAAAGGGATATTTTTCATGTCTAGCATGAATTTTAATTACGGTGCTCTGAAAAGAATTATCAAATGACGCACCAAGTTGGACGTTGGTCGTAGGGGCAAATGTACAGTGAAGAGAACCTAAATCCTCGTCTGTTATCCCTTTAGTTAATAAAATCCATATTTTCTTTCTTCCTTAAGTTGATTTTCACGTTAACACCACTAACATTTGAGCAGCAAAAATACGTTCCAGGAAGCGCAAATACTAGTTTCAAGTTTTTTAAACTATTATCTGCGATATCGAGTCAAGTTAACAGGAAAATGAACCCAAAACTGTCTATGTAGTGTAACTAAAGAGATAATGTAGCTTTTTCTACTTTGTAAATGAAGTTTCGAGTTTTATTTGAGTATTTCTTAGCAAATGTTGTTAACACTAGAAAAATTCTTTACAATAGGTTAGTTCTTCTGCTCCCGCGTCCCTCTTTATATCAACGCAGGTCTTGCAAATTAATTGTACTTTCCGGATAAGAGTCGCCATTGCCTTCGTCTTGCTCTGATGAGCTATTTGTGTCCATATATGGCGACAGATCGCCTTTTTCCAGACTTCCCCTTTCCTCTGGAACATCTGGAAGTGGGGGAATGGGCACCATAGAAATCTCTGAGGACAATGCATGAGTAGGGCTGTCATTTGTGTCCGTTTCCATGTGCTCCACATCCGATACATGAACCATAGCTACTGTTGACTCGGGCATTAACCCCTGGGGTAAACTGATCTGAATCGATTCTTTGGGGAGTTGAACTATGGGAATTCCCTCAGGAGATTGTTGGATTTGAGCCACCAAGATTTCCCCCTCATTTTCAGTGTCTGAAGATTTGATTTCATCCTAAAAAACAAGATGATGATGCATTAGCGAGCATTTAACACTACAACGTACATAGTCAGCGAAACGAGAGTTACCACGCTGTAGTCTGTATCAGGTGGCGAACATAGCTGCACTGTTTAGACAATTGTTTCGTTCAAAAGGGTTTTAAATTAATCATATAATTTGGTTTTATCAACTGGGTTGATAATGTCAATTGGCCACCGTAAAGAGATTCAAGAGCTGACGTTTCGAGCGTTTCGATTCGCTCTTACCCCCTCTTTTAAATTAATCGTCTGACAAGAAGACCCTAGCACTAAAGGTGGAAAATGCACAAAAAGTGCGGAGGGGGTTGGGCAGCAGGTTGACTCCCTGCTCCTGTAAAAACACGATATGTTAAAGAAACTACGATGATGAAAATTCACTTGTGTTTTTGTTTGTTTCTGATTTTTTTCCAACAAGTAAAAATTTTACCTCCTCAACTTGACGGCGTCAGGCCTTAGTAGGAAGCTTAAGCAATGACGACGGCGACGACGAGGAGGACGCCTTTGTAAAAACGAATTTATATCTTGCGAATTTATATATCGTGCGAATCTCACATTTGCCTTGATGTATTCGGCGCATCCATTGCTTTCAAACGTAGCCTTTTTATTAATAATTTACAAAATATAAGGACGGCGTTTATTTCCAAACAGAAAAACGGAGTCCAGCGCACTAACCATTAGGCCAGCGCGCAGCAGAGCTATTGTACAGCTCATTAAATCGTTTGTTTAGTGGCGTTCTCGTTGACGTTACCGTCGTGGTTTCCTTCAGGTCCCTACTACTGGCCAACCGAATGGTATTTTGTTATCATACCTCGTCGTCTAGTGAGGGGTATTTATAAGTACGATAGATAATGATACGCAGAAATTACAAACCTGAAATATAACTGCGGGAGGTGCGAACTGATCCTCTGGGTGAACATCTCTGAAGTCAAGAGTTCCTGAGGACCTTTTACCAGAGTCGGATGACGTGACACCCGAATGCAAAGTTTTGGTGGAAGATCCTGGCCCGTCCGGTCCAGTTTCGCTTGTTATATGAGTCATCATGCTGGTAATACACAGATCAAACCCGCCAGTCAGCTTACCGCCTTCCACAACTGTCCCGCCAACTACTTCCGCCCTTACCTGGGCAGATTGTTGAGAAATTGGATCTTGATCATCACTAGCACTTCTGACAACAAAATCGGGCACATCTAACTTTGCATTGTTTTCTAAACCCTCTGTAACAAACTGTTCCTGTTGAATAGAAACTGGCACTTGAATTCCTGATACAGAAGTTTTAATTTCTCCATCGTCATGTTTCTTTTCAGTTTCCAGCACTATTTCGGTGGTCGGTGAGATGAGTGGGTGTCCTGTGGAGGTAACCAGGGTACACAGGGAACCAACGGATGAAAGCCGTGCGGCATCGTCCAGGCTAAAGTTACTTGAATGGAAAGCACCTATAGTGGCGTACATGACTTCAGGTTCTGTTTCGCTTGTGTTGCTTCCACAACTGACAACATTGAGATCTGCTGCTATCGAGTCATGGAAATCCACTGCAAGATAACAACAACTGCATGTCATATGAATAGGGGTGAAATGGTAGGGATAGAGAAAGACAATTCAGAAAGTAGATAATGCTAGCAACTGAGAACATTTTGTTCGAGATTCTTAAGACAAGAGCCGGTATCAGGAATAGTAGGCAAGCCCACAAGTTCTTATTCGTATTTGCAAGTTCTCACGTCAATAAATAAACCAGAAAACATTCGGGGAACAGATACTTGCAGTCTTCGACAAAACGCACCAGTCTTCTTTCAGGCCTAGAGCATAAGAGCAATCTACAGGGTCTGTACGCTTTCCCAATACTGATCACCGGCTCATACCAGCGTCTTTGTATTGAATTCGCTGAACTTTTTTTATGCATAAATAAAGCTTTTACTATTGTTATTATACTGTACTCCTTTGTATCCATGAACAATAGCAACACAAATAACAAGGAAGGAGAGGAATGCAGCTATGCTGTGCATGTACATTATTATGAATTGTATGCCCAGTTGAATCAGAAAGGTACATAATTATTTACAAACCTGTTAATGTTTTATTTCCATGTCGTTTTTGGTGTGCCCTCAAGTTTGCAGCAGTTGTGTATGTTTTATTACAGCCTTCTACGTCACATTTAAATGGTTTGTGGCCAGTATGTTTGCACATGTGTACATTAAGACTGCTTCCAGCAGTGAATGCCTTGTTGCACCCTATAAATAAAACACGAAAGAACAATTTGTTACGACATTATTGATCAAATTCAAATATTAGGAACTCCAAACACTTTTACGCTTCCCTTAGTTCATCTAAAAATGTTCAGTATATAAGAGAGCACTTTAACCCCCCATTTCACAAACTAATTAACAGGGAATTAGGACAAATTTTGTAAAAACGTGTTGGCATCTTAAAACTGTAACAACAACAACAATTTATTTATTAACAGACTATAAGGAGCTTAGAAGGGCTTATAAGAGTTAGAAGGTTTGCTCTTAGCAAACTATCTCTTCTTGAACATTCTCAGAACTTTGTCATTTAAACTAGACTTGTGTAACATTCTTATGTACCTTCAACTGGACACACATAAGGTTTCTCTCCCGTATGAACAAGGTTATGAGTCTTAAGATGACTTGATCTTGTGAAGGATTTACAGCAACCTTCATAACTGCACACAAATGGCCTCTCACCAGTGTGTTTACGCATGTGTCTTTTGAGTTTGTAAGCACTTGTGAATGACCAACCGCAACCCTATGGCGAAAAACAAAACAGAACAGATGACACATCAAGAAAAGTTCAGACTAAATTTTCCAATTTTGTCAATTACAGTTCTTCTCAAACAATTCAATTCAATCCAATTCTTTATTTACACTATGAAGAGCAATTAAACATATTTATTACAGTAGAATACAAAAACTGTGTACAAAAAGCTACCCCACCTCAAATTCACAAGGAAAAGGTCGTTCCCCTGTATGGGATCTCACATGTAACTTTAACTTGGATGCTTTGGTAAATCTCTTCTCACATCCCTCTACAGGACATGTGTGTGGTTTTTCACCCGTGTGAGTCCTAATGTGGGACCTCAAAGATCCAAGAGCAGAAAACTCTTTGCCACACCCTTCAATCTCGCATCTGTATAGTTTCTGGTCAGCCTGGTGTCTCCTCTCATGTACCTTTAACTTGTGTGCTGTGGGGAATGTTTTGTCACAGCCGTCATATCTGCACATGTGGGTGTCTGTCTGGCAGTGTGCTCTGATATGTGTTTTTAAGTTGTACGCAGTGGTAAAGCTCTTGCTGCATCCTTCATGTGTGCACTGTCAAATGAAAGTCACAGTACATTTGTATTATAACAATATACAGTGGATCAATACTTTGATTTCTCTACTCTTTTGTTGATTTTATTGACCAGAGTAACAGTGGCACTGTACATCAAGTTTCAATGGGGTCTTGGCTCCTAAATTTTCCAAAGTGGCCGCCTAGACAAAAAAGTTAGGAGCAATTTTTTCATGGAAAAGTATGGAATGTGGCAAGCCTGCAATATGCATTGTTAGCAAAAGGGGCATTTCATTTCACAATATACAACGTAACGTTTGGAAAATCCAAAAGGCGGATGTTGACATGTTCACCTCGCAGCATTTGTGACAATTTTTCTTAACAGACGTCATCGTTCGCACCAATTCGTCTACCTTAAAGCTTTATCTAGTTGAAAAATACATCAAGGTAAGATATACAAATCCCAAAGAGTTCTGGTCGCCAACTTGGTGACTAATTTTTCAATCTTGGTCGCCAGCATGGTAGTTTTAGTCGCATTGGCGACTGTATTGGTCGCAATTTCGTGCCCTGCTAGGATTTCTGGTTCACATGGCTCGCGAGTCATGGTTAACCTAAATAGAACTCCGGTTAGCCTATAAACGGCAATCCAGTTAGCTTGCAGTTAGCTTAGGTAGCTTCCAGTTCGCCTTTATATTGAGGTGAGGGATTTCTGGATTGCATGGCTCGCCTGGCTTGCTGGCCCGCATATTGTACACACATGTTTCAATGATTGTGATACATTCAGAAGTGATAAACATCAAAGTAACTCACTATGTAAGGTTTTTCTCCAGTATGACCCCTAGCGTGCCTCTTCAGTTTGTAGGCTGTTGTAAATGCCCACTCACATCCTTCATGTGGACACTGAAACAATTAAGCAAAACTACGTTTTACTTAGTCAGTCAATAAACCCTGGTGCACGAGGCTGTGGTGTTAACATCAATTGGAATGAAGAGATTGGAATAATCCAATTAATAAAATATATGTAATATACAGTCCAGCTTAGCTAACACAATGCGTCTTGAATTTCTCTCGAGAAGCATTTCGCTTCCATAGAGATGGGTCTTGTTTCTTTTGAGAGGTGTCTAATTTATCTCGAGATTCACTGATTGGAGAGAACCATTCAGTAAGGACCATATTACCTGCAAGAAGTGGCATATCAATTTTGAAAGTCAGGAGAAATTTTATAGAGCGGCTTTCCTGGGATCAGTAACTCAGGTCAGTCACTGAACACGTACCTTGAAGGGCCTCTCTCCTGTGTGTGTCAGCATATGAAGCTTCAGTTTGTAGGCTTTGGAGCAGACTTTATTGCAATCAGGGTGAGGACACGCATGGCCTTTTCCATCTGCACAATCACCATCTTCCTTTACAACACAAGAGAAGAATGCACTTTGGAAACAATCAATACCTACATGTGAACCTGCACATGTATAAACATTCTGTGCTTCTGAACTTCTTCAACACCAACACAAAGCCTAGTTGTTCCTTTTAATTTCTATTATGACAACTACATTGTAACGTACAATAAAATGTTACAGGTAGGTATGCATCATAACTTGTCACATTTAAAGTAACAACAATATTGAGATTCTTCTTATCCTGTCCTCACTAGGAATCAGTATGACACAAGCTTAGCACAAAAAATGAATTGTTCATGAATATGTTTTGGTTTTTCCTGGTAAGGGCAGCCTAATTAAACAAAATGAGGGTGTTTGCTCCTCTTCTACACTTATGTCAGTCTGTACTTATGTCCATTATAAACCAGCTTTGTAGTTTGTTGTTGTGGCGGAACATGTAAATTGTTTTTGGCCAAACCTGGTCTTCCTGTGGAATCTCATCCATGTCTATACAGGTGCCAGCATCCTGTGTCATGTTGATATGGATTGCTTGATTTGTGGTGACACCAGGGACAAGCATTCCACTCAGCAACACTTGCTGCTGTTCAGTCAAAATGACATTCCTGCCAAAGTCTGCCGATGATGTCAACGCATCCAGTGCAGCACTCCCATCACTCTGATTTAGCACAGAACTGGTTGTGACAACTTGATAATGCGTTTCACTGTCTTCGGCATCACCTTCTGTTAATATTGCAGGAACTTGTGTGGAAAATGTATTCACATCAGTGGTGAGGATACCATTTGTTACCATGGAGATGGCCTGGTTATTGCCTGGGTAAATTTGGATTGTTATCTCCCTCATAGCTTTACCCTGTTCTTGTAATAATGCTGCATTGGATAGGTGATCATCAGAGCCTTGTTGATTGGGGTCTGTATGTTGTTTCTTGTTTGTAGTAGCTTCATGAGATTCTCTTTCAATACTAGAATTCTCCACTGCAATAGAAAAAAAAATTAAATTAATTAGAATAATACCAATCCGTAAATTTACAGTGCAGACACAAACCATGAACGCTTGACATTTATTGTTACATTTTTTGTTATGATTATCCAATGAGAGATCTTGACATAGACCAAAGGATTAGTATTTTCAGCACCTAAGAAAGCCAATTCTTCTGTTTATATGTACAATAATTGAATGGCTAACATTGGATAATGGTAAAAAAATGTAAAAATAAATGTCAAGTGTTCACAGTTCAAGTGTCCTCACTGCAATGTAGCTTTGCAAAACGGGTTCCACACTCCATAAGGCTGATATCAATATTGCCCTAATACCCTACCAGTTATGACAAAATTATCAATACCAGAAAATTGTGAAGAGAAAAACATTTATCAATTACCAGAAAATACTGGAGGAGAAGGAACATGTAGTTAATTCTATAAATTATTACGCTAACAAAAGTTGGGAAGTATCCTAATTGTGACAACTATTACTTTAAGCATGTTACTGAGAAATAGACTACATCCAAACTGTTTCCACAAAGACATTGCATACTGCCCCTTGCTTACTTAATGAAGATGTCTCCTCAGCATCATGTTGCTGATGGTCAGCTTGTAAAGCTGTCGATGAGCACTGACCCAGAGCAGATCCATTAGGTGATCCCAAAGGATCCAACCCCAAAGGCACAACTCTGCCATCAACACTAATCAGGTTAAAATCTGGCTTCATTCTTTCATGCAACTGTCCTCTCTCTAAGTGATTTGCTTCACCAGCTGTTACAAATAAAGGGGGATTAAAAACTAGAAAATGGAATCTCACAAAATGATACAAGATATATGCGTGCATCATCCAAATTAACAGTTTTACTGTTATAATTTGTTCTTATTTAACAATGAATCATAAGTCTTTTTATTTTTTCCCAGAATCCCATGTGGGTACTCCCTTATATGGGGACATGAGTGATGGCACTGGCTAGTCTTTTTGTGGTAGTGGAGCAGCTCTTGTAAGCTTGTAATTCTACTGGTAGCAGTTGCTATTGTTTTAGGGGCTAGGAGCATTGTTTCTGTTGTTTGTTCACACAGGGTATCAAGCCATTCATGTGAGACCTTAAGAGAGCTGCTACATCACCCTCTTTTTGACCCCTTAGTCCTAAACAGGGTATATAATTTAACCAAGTCTGTCCTAAACAGGGTATATAATTTAACCAAGTCTGTCCTAAACAGGGTATATAATTTAACCAAGTCTGTCCTAAACAGGGTATATAATTTAACCAAATCTGTCCTAAACAGGGTCTGGAGCTGTCCTAGACGGGGTATGGCTTCAAGACTTTCATCAAGTTTAATTTAAGAATATTCGAAATCAGAAATGTTAATCACTATTTAGTTAACCGGTCATCAGTCAACATTAGACCATTTTCTGGACTTAGATATTACATTATAGTATAAAAACCTTTTATTTTGGCATAAAAACGATCAGGGGTTTCAAACCTCCTGTGGCACCCCTCTAGTACCAAAACATAGGTCAAGCTCCCACTACCACCACCACGCCAAGAATCTATACTCTGAAGGTCTCATCAACCAGCTGCCACATGTTTAGGGAGGATGGGCACCTGGTATGTCCAGGGGGCATCCACTGATGTGCACAGCCAGTCCTGCAGGTGGAATAAAGCTGCCATTTGGCAATCCCCACAAAGCAGCCACAGCTCCCACGGCCAATTATTGAACCTGCCACACTGACTAGGTCAAGAACTTGCTAACATCACTGAAAATCACATACTATTGCTGTATGATAACATTTCTCAACAAACAAACAAACAGATCAATAAGCACAGAAAAATTTGTACCCTCACTGTGAAAGGAACTAATAACTTTACCTCCAATTTCTCTGTATACAGAGCGAGGGAATGTCATCTCCATTTCCTCTTCATGACTCGCACTACTGTTATGTTGAAAATGGGATGAAAGTTGCTCCTCTATGTTTCCATCCACAATAAAGCAGTCTTGATCAGAGCCAGTACGACCTGAATCACAACACTCTGATGACGCACTGGGAAGAATATGCTTCTCTTGGTATTTATTGTCGACTGAACCAGCACATGGTGTTGAAATGGTAGCATCCTTTTTAGGTGTGGGAGATGATAAGTCACCTTGGGAATGTGAAATGCCATGATTTTTTTCTTTACTGTTTTGAAATCCATAGTTGACATCTTGAATAAAAAGAGAAAGAGAATTTTATGGAAATAATTTATTATCGGATTGCTATGTAGACACTGCTTTTTGCACCATGTTTGCAAAACAGTGAAATAATATTTCACAATGAAACTACCATCTAAAACCAAAACTAAAGTAATAACTTTGGTCAATGAAAAAGAATGCAGACAAATCCAGTGAACCAATCAAAACACGAAGTAATTACACATGACCGACACAAAGTGCGGGAAAGCGTGCGCAGAGGAGTTGTGATTGGTTTTGGTTTTACTCCTAATTGGTTAAAAAAGTGGTGCAAGATTTTTAAACCAATCACTGAGCAAAGTAATGCAAAACAAAAGCAAATGCAGAAAGTATTTCTTTCGGCACTGAAGTGAAAACACTCTAGACACTGTTTCCAACATGGTGGCATGCATGGAGGAAAAATTATATAGCATATTAAATTCATATTTTCCATGACAATACAGAGAAAACAATTTTATATATTTTTTCTGAATAATCAGTTTCAAAAATACGTTAAAAATCTGTTTGTTGTGGAAGTTTGCTACTTTGTACACCATACATCAACATGGTGTATTAAAAACCGAAATTTATCATTACTAGAGTCGAATTTGTCTTGTTATAACCGTAATGCTTCAAAACAAGGTTACCTCAATTCGAATGTATTTTTCCCGCGCAATTTTCCAAATTTTGACGGAATCTTCGATTCATACAGATAGACAACAAGACAGTGAGCTTACAGTGAAACGAAAGTAACATTTCTGATCTCTTTAAAGACAAGAACTCTTCAATATTCTCACCACCGAATAAAGCAAAAGCTTTCCTACCGTTTGAATTTTGTGAATGATCGTCACTAGCCCCTGTTTCTTGTCCAGGGAGCCCCTTGCAAAGTGTTGGCCCCTGCGAATCCATCATGGCGCTCCCCGCACCGCCAACAAGAAATCCAAGATGGCGATTTCGTTCAAGCGATTGCGCAATATTCGCCAAAACTCCCTTGAGAGTGGAGGACGGTTTTGGTATATTCTATGTGAAGTTGAATTCCTTTTAAAGCTGCGAAATTATTTCTTTTTCACGGTAAGCATGGTATATCTACAACTTACAGAAAAAAGAATCTAAAATATTCAACATTTTTTTCGGCCGAGTTTCGCATGGGTACTTGGTTCCCAGACTTCCTTCTAAGAATAGGAGCGGCTACTCAGTACATGTTGTGATAATCTTTTATTTGCAAGAAAGTGGGACAGATTTCCAAAGAAATTCAGCATTTTCTCTGAGAAGAAGCGATGTCTAACGTGATAGATGATGGAAAGGGTGATACAGACCCCTGTCCACTCCAGTACTTTGATTTCAAAATGGTGGATCATAAGACCATGTGCCCATTTTATACCTCTTTGTTGACACGCTCAGCTGAACAAGGAATAGCCCCAGAGGATCTTCACCTGCTACAGAGCGACCTGGAAACTCTTCTTGCCGGTGCCAATCGGCGAATAAGACAAATAGATTCCGAGACTAAACTGTTGGTTGACTGGGCAGAGAAAAAAGACAAGAAAAGCGTTCGACAGAGAGAACTGGAGATTCTAAGTTCACTGCAGTCTACTTTGAAACGTAGTCGACCTGCAACAGAGGAAAAGGGGGCCAAACGACAGAAACTGGAAGAGTCGAGGAGCACTAGTCCAGCTAGTCTGCCTGCAGGAAGATCGAAAAGCAAACAATCGGCGTCTTCTGAAGGAAGTCAAGAAGAAGAAACGTTTCCCCCGAGCGTTAAAGCAAAAAGCGACGCTCCTAACCGCTTCTGGACAGCTGTGGAACCTTACTGCGCCGACATCACGGTTGAAGATCAGAAATTCCTTGATGATTCCTTAAAAAATCCGGATGATGAACAAGAATATTTTAAAATCCCACCTTTAGGCACACATTATGGAGCAAAATGGGCACAAGAAGATCTGCTTGAAGAGCAGGAAGAAGGTTCTAGAATGCAAGAGAAGAAGTTACGTGGCACTTTAACTAATACGACTAGTGACAATACCAATAAGTCAAGTGAAGAAAAAGCTATGCTCAAAAAATCAAATTCTACTGGACTTCAAGAAGAAGATCTGTGCCCATTTGGGACTCTTACACAGAGATTGGTTTCAGCTTTGATTGAAGAGAACATAATAGCACCCATTCCTGAGCAAAGCTCTGGTTCAGGAAGCTCTGACAGTGCAACCACAAGGAGTGGCAATAACCCCCCACGGACCCCCACAAAGGCACCCCATGTACCTCATACCCGCACGTTAGAGGCACGCATTAGAGAGGAGCTAATATTTCAAGGGTTGTTAGATGCTGACGATCAAGCAGATGAGGAGGTTGATGATGAAGTGTTAGCTGAACTGAAACGGCATCAGAATGAGCTTCGTGTCTTGATGGCGAAAAACAGACAACAGAAACTTGAACTATCAAAGTTAACACAAGAGGAAATTAGGAGGCAGGAACTAAAACACAGAGCTCAAGTTGCAGATGCCGAAGTCATGGAATGGTTTAGGAAAATGATGGCTTTGAAACAGAAAAGAAAGTCGCCAACTAAAAAAGAGAAAGAAGCAGCCTGGAAGGCTCTCAGAGAAAGGGAAGCAATTCTTAGGGTGCTTGGTAATTCCTGAGTTTTTAAAAGAAAGCTATGTGTGAATCAGTGGCAGATCTAGGGGGAGGACTGGTGGGTCCAGTCATCTCCCCTCCCCCATCCCTCTTTAACTCTGGGCGTCACATGCCTCTGCTACCAAACCTCAACATAGACACAGGCAGGGAAAACCTTCAAGGGCTTTGAAAAGATGACAGATATTGCTGTCAAAATCAACCTATGGTGAAAATTAAGCGTTCAGTATTCTGTTTTGACGTAAAGTATATGAAATAATTCATACACTGTATATGAACTGTGGATGTAGATGAAACTGAGAGATACATCCTTTAAACTTTATTCAGTTTTCTGCAAACTTATACCACTTTATGTAAAAAAATCTGCAGCTCACATAATATCAACATTTGTGTACAATTGACATTCCTGTGGGATTCACATACACACCCAAGAGCTGCTAGGTTCAGTCTAAAGTAACAACACCACACATGCAAAAATGTAAATAAAAATATATTTATTGATCATACATAATTTTGTAGTTACTTTCACTATATACACCTTATGACTTTCATTGAGCTTTTGCTTTACGGAGTTAATGTTGACTCAGTAAAGACTGCCGAATAGGCCGTTTTGCAGGGAAGAGCACAAATATAAGTGCTGGCAAAGCACAAGAATGAGGGGGGTGGGTGCTAAACTGCGTATTCTGCAGGGTATATCAATGTAGTAGCTATCAAATAAGAGCCTGTAGCATTCATTGTATTTCTTGCTTTGGTGTCGTTTTTCATGTCATTGTTAATATCCATTAGCAATGAAGTACTTTGCTAGTTTCTCGATAACAGAACAACAGCAGCCAGCCTGCATTCCATCTGAATATCCACCAATCAAAAGACATTTATTGGTTTTAACTGCAATAGCTCCTTCGTTGCCTTTGCGGCAGTAAACAGCATGTCCTGGGTCTGACCTGACAAACACATACTTTGTTCTGCTAATTGCAATGCCCTTTGAAAAGAAAGGAGTCGGATCTTTGGTGATGCCATTGATTAATGCTTGAGCCTCGCTTGGCAAAACCTGTTTCAAATTGAATCAACAAATGATATTGATATTAGGGCGTATTTTAACAACCAACATCCTTGTTTCATGATCACAGCAGCTGATGTTGGGGAAGTGCCTTAGCTACCCACTTCACATTTTCGCTGAAAATAATCAGACCAATGGACCTATATTCTGCTATATTATATTCCATTCTACCTTCTTACAGGAGCAAGAAAAGCCCACCTCTACGATCACCTTTATTTCAGGAAGAAAAGACCCATCTTCTCAACCCCTCTTTTTAACCACCAATCAGCACGGGAAACAGAAAAGTTAAAACATGTTTGTCTGTTGAAACGCTGTGGTGACGAAAACAGAAAATTAATTAACAACCCAGATTTGGTATTCTGTTCGACTTTTGACTTTGTATTGCCGGCTGTTCATGAGTGATTTCCGGCGAGAAATGAGGCAGTTTCTTTTGGGATGCCGGCCAAATTGATAAATTATATTACAGTATGTCGGGTACATTTTATCATGATTGCGGCGAGCAAAATGCCCTTAGCAACAATTCGAGATATTTGGAATGAATACATACACAATAAAACACACCTTCAAAGTAAGCTTTAACATGGAAAACTTTCTAAATAACAGAGTTTGATTGAACTTGAGCGCTACAGAAATTTTGCAGATAAATCGGCTTTACTAGCAACAGGTCATTGCCAATTTTGAATTGACAAGCAATACAAAGAAATTCACGCGTAAGTTTATTCAGGTTTATTAATACACGGCAGACAAAGAACGATTTCGTTCCATTGAGCGATCGATTCTTCTATAGTAATAGGTCTTCTTAAAACTTGAAAATCGATTAATCACCGCAATCAAAACAATTGGAGAGGAATCAGTACTAGTATAGTTACTCTTTTGGTACTTTTCTGAAACTCGGGCACACAGGAATGTTTACAACGCGAAATATATTTAAACATCAACATACACACACCACAAACCCAGCGCTTGAGGCATATCTCGTCCCGTCCAGACCATGAATGGAAGCTCTTGCTACCTGACTTGTCCCCAACAAACTTTCATCTACAAAATGTTGCCAGCTCATTCGACCAGACAGCGAAGAGTAAAGCTACTTCTGCTTTATTCTTCCTTGAAGCATACATTCAAATCGAGGGACGTGCCGCTCTGAACCTGCGACACCTCGGCGTCGTCACGCAACGCTTTGGCCGTGATAATAATCGAGACGCAGTCTGGGGCTTAGTACCGCGAAAACTCATTGGCGGGAAACGTGGTCCGCCATCTTTGACATAAACAAAACACGCTATTTGTGTTCCTGAAAGATCGGGATTTAAAGCAGCGATGGATGCCTTTCTACGTGGACAGAGTTCTGCTGCTAGCTCTTTAAAGCAAAAGCAGCAAGTCAGCGAAGAAACCGCCGGACCTTCAAGCAAAAGAATCATCATTCCATGGGTCGAAAAATAGTGAGTTGTTTTGCCATTCAACAAGTTCCTTAGCTTCTTCGACCCATCGCTCCTGACATCTGTGATTATCGTTTTAACTATCCCTTTTTACTTGCTCACAACAAATCCCTTCTCGCAAAGAGTAGGGCACGGAGTTCCCGGGCATATGTGGGAGATCTGTCTTTTCAGAAGAATTTCTGGTCAAAATCCCAAGGGACCAAGAGTTGAGACCTCTCAATTCCTGGGTTGAAGCTCGTGGCATTTGCACAAGTGCTTAATTTGAAGAAATATGAATAAAATCAAATCATTGCAGATAAAGTGCAGATGAAGTCATTGAAGTGTATGGTAAAGAAATTATCCTCACATTTGGGCTACTGTCAAACTTAAATGTTTTATGAATGTTTATTATGTAGTGACCAATCACAATAATGTTCAGAACACGGGAACAAAACTAAAACCACAAACTATTACTGTTGCTGTTTGCAGTTTAGTTTTCTCACACCTTATTGTCTTTTTCCTTTTAACACAGTAACTGCATAAATATTTCTGCTGTTCATGGTTTTCTGAGCTTCATAATAAGAATTTAAGCTATTAGAAGGGAACCTAAAAAATTCCTTTGTACTCAATTTTCTTTTTGTATTATTTTTAAATATTTAACCAGTCGTCCAAGGTCTGTAGATGATGTTGCTTACCAAGATGAAGTGGTATCTGTGTTAAAGAAGACATTGGAGGGAGCTGATCTTCCTAATTTGTTGTTTTATGGCCCTCCTGGTACAGGAAAAACATCCACTATACTCGCCATTGCACGACAACTGTTTGGGTATGTACTGGTGGTGTACAAAAAATATCTTTTCCCCACTCATTAATTTCCTGATTCTATACTGCAAATTATGAAAGCCACTTAATTTATTTATAAATCAAGACCTCAAAGTTTGATTCAGACTTAAGGGTTCATAACAAAAATGTGTAGTCCTATAGAATATACATATCTCCCCACCCCCCACCCCTTGAAATTCCAATGAAGCTTCCATTCTTTCTTCCCGTTCCACCCCAGGAATAAATGCACATGCACAACTGGTCTTTCATTTACCTAAGGGGCCACCAAGAAAAACAGAAAGATGCTACATATTTGAAACTTTGCTTTGGAGATATTTTATCTTATTCTGTTTGTTTCTGCTGTTTAGATCTGAAATGATGAAAGCACGAGTACTTGAATTAAACGCATCAGATGAGCGTGGAATACAGGTCTGTAAAACATTTTGCCAAATTATCTCTAGATTTACAGTTGTCAAGGTGAGTGCTGTAAAACTTCAGCCATTAATTTATTCTGTTAAATGGGCATTAGAAAGTGACAGATGGGCTGAAGTAAGGAATTGATGAGAGATGCTCACTGTGGAACATAGACGTCATTTCCTTGTGTGCTTTCAAAGGCTGGGGCACACTAGGAGAGAAGTTGTAGGGTGTCAGGGCCCTGTGACAAGTTGTTCCATGTGTACTGCTTCCATTTAACTACTTGCTGTGACAAGAGGCACATCAGGAAGCAACAGGTTGCTACAACAATTTGGCTCGTGTGACAAAGTAAATATTAGTGCAAGTGGTTGTTGCTGGACAGAATTTTGTCACTGATCAGTCACATGAATACAAAGCAGTTTGATTTTGTGTAACAGATGGCAGCAACAAATTCTGTTGCAGCGACCAAGAATGTACCAGGTCACATAAAGCAAACTGCACAGCGACTTGTTCATATGACATGTCACAGTGACTGGTCACCTAGTGTGTTTAGGTCTTACCACTATAGAGCAAAGGATCGTGTCAGAATGTCATAAATGCAATTAATAGTCTAAAAGAATAATAGTGCAGACATTAGCCTGAATTTCATTAAGTTCTCATAAATTCTTAAATTGTTTTCAGGTGGTGAGAGACAAAGTGAAGAAGTTTGCACAACTAGCAGCTTCTGGTATTCGGGCAGAGTAAGTTTTGTCATATACAAGCCTGCAGACATCATTAACTTTACAAAATTTTGCAAACTGAATTGGATCAGTTGAATAGCTTGCTCTACAGTGATCCCTCTTAAGGTACAAGCAAATTCAGGAATCCCTTGTTGAGGGATGATTGCATGCTGTTACAAAAAGATTGTTCTGGTAATACCCACTTCTTAGTCCTTTACTTTTTGTTTCAGTGGCAAACCATGTCCAGCCTTCAAGCTGGTTATTCTAGATGAAGCAGATTCTATGACACCAAGTGCTCAGGTTTGATTTTCTTTACCTATTCAGGGCTAAACTCAAAATATGAATTGTCCTTACTCATTACCACACATGTTTTGCAAGGAGTTGTGAGAATTTGGCAGTACATCAGGACAACATCTTTCTTTTATTTTCTTTATCCTTGTATTTTGTCTCATTGTATAATGATGATGTTATGACAGGAAACAGGCTTTTTGTCTTCTGTTCAATAGGCAGCCTTGAGAAGAACCATGGAAAAAGAGACAAAGACAACAAGATTTTGTCTTATTTGTAACTATGTTAGCAGGTAATAAATGAAATGTATGTAGGCAGAACTTTTGCAAATTAAGGAATATTGAACACTTTGCTCCCTCACTAAGGGTAGCTATGGATTGCACCAAATGTGTTGTTCCAAAAAAAAACATCCATGCCACTCTCAAAGAAGGTATTTTCGGGTTTTGTACCCTTCCACCCCTCTGGAAGTAGTAATTTCCAGTGACCTCCTTGGTGTATAGGATTTTGTGGAACTGTACAATGATCCTCATTAGTCTATTGCATCCTCACAAGTTTTCAATGTTTATTGAACCTGGGTTATTATGAAGAAAATGTTTGAATTGTGAGTGTTTTAAATTCTTTCTTCCTTGCAGAATTATTGAGCCCTTAACATCACGTTGTTCCAAGTTTCGTTTCAAGCCATTATCCACAGAAACATTGGAGAAGAGACTTAACATGATTTGCGAACAAGAAGATGTGAAATGTGATAATAAAGTATGCAACAGGATAATTTTTGTGTGCTTTTGTCAATACCTTAAAAGATTTTGGACCATAGCTCACCAGAGTTCTCTATTTACAGCTTAACCAAAGTTGTCATTGAAGAGAAATAAAAATTTTATTCCCTTTATCTCTATCAAGAGACATAAGCTTCTCCTTATTTTTTTTCTTTTGAGAACAACTACAGTGAGTATTTGGATGAGGTGCATGTGACAAGAATATAGAAACTAATGATCAGTTAGGGGATATCGTCACGATATGTAGCAGCAAATTTACAGATCTTATGTTCACTAGTGTTAACTAAGTAACTACCAAAGAAGAATTTTTTACATACATTTATTGCGTTTTGTATGAACTGAAAGGAATTTTTGTAGGAGTTAACATTTCTTAACTTGATCTTCTGCTCAATAGGCAATTCACGAGTTAATAAAAATATCAGAAGGAGACATGAGAAAGGTAAAAAAGAGACAAAAATATTTGAGATATACTGTAATTTTTAAGGTGGATTGTAAGGGTTTCCATCATTTTCCGCTAAATTGTGGTTGCTGCTACATGCAGAAATAAAAGGAAACAAAATTAATACTAATTCAAAAAGTTGTAGAAGGGATTTGTGAATTCTAGTTACCATAGCAACAGTTTGATGTAGGTAAGCACCCTTAATTTTAGCTTTGAGTGCTAATAGGTCAATAATGAGCTCAGTAACCCCCATTTTTTTATAACTGAGTTATGATCATTGCGTCACGATTCATACAATGTGTATGAACTTTGTCCAAGTGGCAACAAGTGGTGTACCTGTTTAAATTCTTTCAATACATTTCACAAGACAAAAAAGGAGGGTGGCTTGAATAAAAAAAAGGATTGACGTTGGATACAAATCTCATTTTTGTACTTGGTTTCTCTTCTCTGCTTTCCACCTGACAACCATTTTAAAATTGACTGCATTGTTTTTTAAGGCTATAACATATCTGCAAAGTGCATACAGACTGAAAGGAGAGGATGTTGTTGAGGCTGCTGACATCACAGAAATAGCTGGGGTAGGAACAAGCTCATTTTGGCTGTTGTTAATTTTCCTATTGCAGAAAATTAACCTTTTTTACAACTATCTTTTAGGTTGTTCCTGCTGAAATGGCTGACAAACTTTTCGAAGCTTGTGGGTCAGACTCGTATGAGAAACTGGACTGCACTGTCAAGGTAAACAATTCTATGGTGACATGAATCAGTTTGGTTTCATGTAAATATTATTAAGAAACAGTTCACATAACACTGAAGCCAAGATATTAGCTCAAATTCAAGGTTTCTAACATTTTTAATATCGTAACTTATTTAGAAAATCTTCTGTACACACTGTACCCAACGTTTGCAACAGTATCATTGCATCTACAACCTTTTGCACACAGTGCATACCTATATATTGTAACGGCACCCGTGTGCCTCAGTTTTAGTTGTTGTCACGCAATCGTGACACGGTCACATTTTTAGATTACGTCACCACGCACATGCGCGGTAAGTTTCAGTTTCGTTTAGACCACGCGGTGTCCTGCCATTTTAGCCCGGAAAGGCGTAAGTTTTTTGTATTTTCTGCGTTTATTGTCTGTATTTTCACTCCCTTTTTGTTTCTTTATAGCTTAGTGACATTTTGTAACAATTTTCATTTCAGTTTTGACAGTTTGGTTAGTTAATTAAACTCGTTCAAGCCAAATGGGTCTCTTGTGTGTTTATGGATGCCCGCGCCGGTACAGTCAAAAGCCTGGTTGTTGTTGTTTTTAGTCAAGTCCCTTCTTCAAGCTGGATACTAGTAAACGTTGTCGAAAGATGACCGAAAAGGGTCGCGAGTTTACGCTCGAGCTACGAAAGAAAGCAGCCTTGGACAGCAAGAGGAAATTCGAACACGAAGTTTGTTTGTTTGAAAGATTAATCGCCGAGTCGAAAAGCCACGACGTCATAAAGAAAAGATTCCAAGCGCTCAAAGTCTTCTCGGAAAACACGTTGCAAGAATTCGTCAATTGTTTAAACTTGACTACGGATCCGGGAGAAATTAGCGAAATCACAAGCAAACAGCAGGAAGTACATGTTTCATGGGAAAAAATTCGTGCCGAAGCTTTACGCCGTCTGGATTATTTAGATTGGAGAGATGAAACGAAATCACACTCGTCTCGCGGATCTCGAAGGTCAAAACTTTCACAGACATCTGCACGGAGCCATTCGTCCTGCAAAGATGCTTTGCTCGGCGCTGCAGCCAAACGTGCCGTGCTCGAACAAAGGTTACGTTTTTCAGACTCGGTTAAAGACCAAGAGAAAGCCCTCGCTAAGTTAAGGATTCAACAAGAACTCTGTGAGACCGTTGCCGAAGAGGCGGTCTATAGAGAAGCATTCGATGAAGAAAACCAAGACAGCGGAGGTGAGTCAGATTCAAAACTTCCCACTGCCTTTGGTAACATTATAGACACCTACTTACATGATCAAGAGTCTTGTTTACCTACTCAACCTCCTGTCACGCAACCTTTGAGTGACACACTGTCATCAGTTCATGTTCCACAGCCATTAGTTAGTACTGTTACAGAGTCTTCAGTCCCTGTTACACAGTCGCCAGTTAGCGCTGTTCCACAGCCATCAGTTAGCACTATTCCACAGCCATTAGCTCCTGTTACAGAACCATCAGTTCCTGTTCCACAGCCATTAGTTAGTACTGTTACAGAGTCTTCAGTCCCTGTTACACAGTCACCAGTTAGCGCTGTTCCACAGCCATCAGTTAGCACTATTCCACAGCCATCAGCTCCTGTTACACAGTCATCAGTTAGCACTGTTCCACAGCCATCAGTTAGCACTGTTCCACAGCCATCAGTTAGCACTGTTCCACAGCCATCCGTTAGCACTGCTCCACAGCCATCAGCTCCTGTTACACAGCCATCAGCTACTGTTACACAGCCATCAGTTACTGTTACACAGCCAAATGCTTCTGTTTTCGACCCGTCAATATCTGTACCACTGACGCCGTCCTTAGTCACTCCTAGCCGGTGTTCAGTATTTATGTATCCTTACCTGGGCCAGTCCCCGTCGATCTACACGACTCCACGTTCATCATCAAGCTTCTTGTCAAGTGTATACAGAGCAACAACCCCAAGGTACCCTGCAAACGTGACAAATCAAGATGCAACTCTCATCCCCCCTTCTGTTTTCTCATCTACCAGTCTAAGCATGAGTTATCAACCTCAAAGCATCTATGGAGGATACTCTCCAATTTACGTCACACCTCAGCCATCGCAAACCAGTCCTGTTTATGTAATGCCAGCACCTGATAACAGCCAACAAATCACTGATGCCTTAGCCAAAGTCACGCAATTGCAACGCTTACCACGAGCAGTACCTGATGTCTTCAATGGAGAAGAAAGTGACAAAACTAAATTCTTCTTATGGGAAACAGCCTTTAACGCCCTCATAGACTCAGCTCCAGTGACGCCACAACAGAAATTATACCTTCTCTTCCAATACCTGGGAGGTAGAGCCAAGAAAGTTGTCGAACAGCTACAGTTCATGAGTAGTGATCCTGAAAGAGCCTATGCAGAGGCAAGAAAGAAATTAAAGGAACGTTTTGGACATTCAGCCATTCTTAGCAAAGAGTTTGAGGACAAGCTAACAAATTGGCCTAAGATCGGGAACAATGATGCAAAGAGCATGCAAGAGTTCAGTGATTTTCTGCAACAAGTTGAGCTAGCAACAGTGCACATTCCTAATTTGAAGATCTTTGAGTACTCGTCCAAATTGCAGAGTCTAGTGGAAAAGCTTCCAGGCTGGTTTCAGAGTAAATGGTCCACCAAAGTTCAAAAATTGCAACGAACTGAGGGTCAGAATGCATTCCCCTCGTTTTCAGACTTTGTGAATGAAGTCAATTTCCATGCAGAACGAATGAATATTCCCCAGATTTCACAAACACCACCTGTTACTGGCAACCAAAGAAATGTACCCGTCCCTCCAGTCACTCCCTTCCGCAGAGGACCACAGATTCCTAAAAGGCGTGATCAGTCCTTGCCAGTTACAGCACTCACGACTTCGTCAACCCCTGATGGTCCTAAAGGTTCAGAAGGAACCAAGCCTGTGAACGACATCACGCCAGTTACCTCTTCTCGTAGTCAGACCACACCTGCTGCACCCAAACCAGCTTTCTGTCCCTTCCACAGGACAAAGTCCCACAATCTTGATGAGTGTCAAAAATTTCGTGAACTAGACTTTGCTGCACGAAAGGACTTTATGTTCAGACACAGACTGTGCTTTAACTGCTTCAAGTCATCGGATCACACAAGCAAGACGTGCAATCAGGGTCCACCCAAATGTGAGATATGTGGAAACAGGCACCTTACACTTCTCCATGATCCATCAAGACCAGAAAACCAGACCACGCCCATATCATCAGCCTGTACTCAAGTCTGCAACGGAGCACCTGCTCGTTCATGTGCTAGGATTGTTCTGTTGAAGGTATCCGACCGATCAGATTCATCAAAGGAGGTGTTGACATATGCAGTCCTAGACGATCAATCAACTGATGTCTTTGTTACGGACTCTCTGTTAAATGAATTGAATGTCAACAGTCAGGAGGTCAATCTTCAAGTGAACACGATCCTGGGCACCAACACTGCTCGGATGCGTAAAGTTTCGGGTCTGCAAATTCAAGATGTGAATGGAGAACATTCGCCAGTCAAGGTACCATATGCGTATGCTCAAGAGAACATCCCTGCAACACATCATGACATTGCTACCCCTGAGATAGCAAGACAGTGGGAACACTTGAAAGTTATTGCTGATCAAATCCATCATCAACCACATGTAGGCATTGGCATGTTGATTGGTAGAAATGCCCCCACTGCCTTTCAACCACTAGAAGTTATTTATGGAGAAGCAGACGAACCATGGGCGGAGAGATACAAATTCGGGTGGACAATTATCGGCCCTGTTTGTTTGGACAAGAATGCGTTTGAAGAACCTACCCACAAAGCATCTGTGAATCGTGTAACCGTTATGAGAGAGGAACTGCCCATTCACAATCTCCAGGTGGACATGGCAGCCAATTTCATTAACAAAACACAAGTGAAAGACATGACGTCCCCCCAGCAGATTCGCGAGATGATGCAACTTGACTATAGTGAACTGAACTACAGCCGCAGCAATCCCGGAACTGGACTTGCACAATCGATCGAAGATAGACGCTTCTGTCAAATCATAAGTTCGGAAATTCACAGGAATCATCTCGGCAACTGGGAGGTCCCACTCCCTTTCAGGAGAGACAAGATAAACTTGCCAGACAACCGAGAACAGTGTGTAAAAAGACTGTTGTCCCTAAGGAGAAAGCTTATCAGGGACCAGAAAACGAAAGAGAACTATGTTGAATTTATGCAGAAAATTCTTGACCGCCAGCATGCCAGTCGTGTTCCGACAGATGAGCTTACGGGTCTCCCTGGTAAAGTATGGTACTTGCCACATTTCGATGTATACCATCCAAAGAAGCCCGATCAAGTACGGGTTGTCTTCGATTGCAGTGCTGTCTTTTGTAATGAGTCTTTGAACAGAAACCTTCTACAAGGCCCAGACCAGTTGAACTCTCTCGTTGGAGTCTTGAACCGCTTCCGTAAAGATGAAGTTGCAATAACTTGTGATGTGGAACAAATGTTCCATAGTTTCTATGTAGATCCCGCCAGCAGAGACTTCCTCCGCTTTCTTTGGTATGAGAACAATGATCTAAATGGCCCGATCGTTGAGTTCCGCATGAATGTTCATCTCTTCGGAGCTGTATCGTCTCCTGCAGTAGCCAACTATTGTCTTCATGAAACAGCAGAGGTTGGTCGTGCGCAGTTTGGTGACAAAGCTACGGATTTTCTCTGTAGAGACTTTTACGTCGATGATGGACTCACTTCAGTTTCTACTGTTGTGGAAGCCATCAAGTTGATTGAAGACAGCCAAGCCCTTTGCGCGTCTGCAAAGCTCCGTCTTCATAAGTTCGCCAGCAATTGTAAAGATGTCTTAGAAGCACTTCCCAAAGATGACCGAGCAAAGGACCTTAAGGATCTTGACCTCCGTCATGACGCGTTACCTATCCAAAGGTCCCTCGGCACCTTTTGGTGTATAGAGTCAGATACCTTAGGCTTTCGTATAGAACTAAAGGATAAACCGCTGTCTCGTCGCGGGATCCTTTCGACGATAAGTTCTGTGTACGATCCACTTGGGATCGTCTCACCAGTGATCTTGACCGGGAAACTGATCTTACGAGATCTTTGCCTTCAGAATGTAGACTGGGACGACCCTGTTCCGGAGGACATCCTCCCTCGTTGGCAAAGATGGCGTAATGAGCTACCACTGCTAGAGAATGTCGCTGTTCAGCGTTGCTTCAAACCATGCAGTTTTGGAAAAGTGATGCAATCTGAAATCCACAGTTTCTCAGATGCCAGTCAGTCTGGAATCGGTCAGGTCTCGTACCTGCGACTTGTCAATGAAAACAAAGATGTTCATGTCAGTTTCCTGATGTCCAAAGCAAGAGTTGCTCCCATCAAGCCAGTGTCGACTCCTCGTATGGAACTAACGGCCGCTGTCGTGTCGGTGAACGTAACTACTATGCTGCAAAATGAACTAGACTACACAAGCTTACAGTCAGTCTATTATACAGATGCTGAGGTGGTGATTGCTTACATCCAAAATGACGCACGTCGGTTCCATGTTTTTGTAGGCAATAGAGTGCAGCACATCCGTGACCGTAGTAAACCAGAACAGTGGCACCATGTACCTGGAAAAGAGAACCCTGCAGACGAGGCATCTCGCTCTCTCACGGCCAGTCAGCTACTTGACAATAAAAGATGGTTTCATGGACCAGAGTTCCTCTGGAAGAGCAATGTGCCACTCCTGAACACAGTGCCGCCAACCGAACTACCAAAGGATGACGTTGAAGTGAAGTCAAAGGTCCTCACCACAGTATGCTCACCATCCGAAGAACCCGCTAATCTTCTGGTTTACCTTCAGCGTACCTCGTCGTGGTACAAAGCCAAGGTCTCAGTCGCTTGGATCATAAGAGCAATGTCCAACCGCCAAACAGCCTTGTTAGCATGTAAACCCCACTGCAGTAATGAAGTACAACCGGCGAAGGCTGCCGACATATCAAGAAGTGACAAGAGTACTAAGATCTTGCCCCTCAAAGTAGAGGAACTAGTTCACTCAGAAAGAGCTATCTTGCGCGAGCTCCAACAGGAACATTTTGGTCCCGTGATACAGTCATTGAAGAATCTTGATGGTAATTCAGACCAGTTCCAAGAAAGAAACACTGCACGACACAGAAACAAGAGATTAAAGACGACTAGCAATTTGTACAAGTTAGACCCGTTCGTCGACGGAGATGGACTGCTCCGAATTGGTGGACGTATACGCCGTGCGGATATGCCTCTAGATGTCAAACATCCTCTCATCTTACCGAAGAGCGATCACATCACTGATCTTATTGTGAGACACTTCCACTCGGCGACCGTACATCACCAAGGACGTGGAATCACCCACAACGCGATTCGTCAGGCTGGGTTTTGGATTGTTAATGGCCGTTCTTCAGTCGCAAGAACAATCGCAGAATGTGTCACCTGCCGCAAATTGCGAAGTCGACCACTTACGCAAAAGATGTCAGACCTACCAGAAGAGCGCGTCTCGCCGACCGCCCCCTTTCATTACACAGGCATGGATGTGTTCGGTCCATTTTACGTAAAAGAGGGCCGCAAAACTTTGAAGCGCTATGGCTTAGTTTTCACATGCCTTGCATCCCGCGCTATCCATCTTGAGACGCTCAACTCCATGGAAGCCGACTCTTTCATAAGTGCCCTACGCCGTTTCATCTGTAGACGTGGGAAAGTCCGTGAACTACGCTCCGACCAGGGGACAAATTTCATTGGTGCCAAAAATGAACTGGCCGCCGCTTTGCAAACGCTTGATCAAGCTCGGATCAAGAACTTTCTCCGTACCAAAGACTGTGACTGGATCGATTTTAACATGAATGTTCCCACTGCTTCGCATATGGGCGGAATTTGGGAAAGGATGATCAAGTCAGTCAGATCAGTACTCCTGGGCCTACTGCAAGAACAAGGCACCCAACTAGATGATGAAGCATTACGCACTTTGATGACAGAAGCAGAAAACGTCATTAACAGCCGCCCACTTACCGTGGACAGTCTTTCCGATCCAGCTTCACCAGAACCCATAACACCAAATCATCTCTTGACGCTGAAGTCTGAGGTAGTACTCCCCCCTCCTGGCAGTTTTGATCAGTTAGACGTATATTCTAGAAAGAGGTGGCGCCGAGTACAACATTTAGCAAATCAGTTTTGGTTCAGATGGCGTCGAGAATACCTCTCTCTCCTTCAGAAGAGACAGAAGTGGAACGTCCCGCAACGAGATTGCAGAGAAGGAGATATTGTCTTACTCCTAGATGGTGACCTGCCCAGGAACCAATGGCCACTCGCCCAAGTGATGAAGGTTTTCCCAAGCAAGGATGGCCTCATCCGCAAGGTGCAACTGTCTGTTGTCCAAGACGGAAAACGAAAACAGCTGGAACGGCCCATCCACAAGTTGGTGTTACTGCTCCCTCGAGAAGAAGCTACAGACCAGGATGTCATCCCCGTCCGAGGAGCCAGTACTAAGGACAATGACTGACATTAAACTAGTTCTTTATTTTGTAAATGAGTCTCATTTAGGGGAGCCATGTAACGGCACCCGTGTGCCTCAGTTTTAGTTGTTGTCACGCAATCGTGACACGGTCACATTTTTAGATTACGTCACCACGCACATGCGCGGTAAGTTTCAGTTTCGTTTAGACCACGCGGTGTCCTGCCATTTTAGCCCGGAAAGGCGTAAGTTTTTTGTATTTTCTGCGTTTATTGTCTGTATTTTCACTCCCTTTTTGTTTCTTTATAGCTTAGTGACATTTTGTAACAATTTTCATTTCAGTTTTGACAGTTTGGTTAGTTAATTAAACTCGTTCAAGCCAAATGGGTCTCTTGTGTGTTTATGGATGCCCGCGCCGGTACATATATGGTGTTGAATTATATTTTTGCAACAGCAAAGCTTTAGACATTCAAGTGGCTCTCAGATTGTGCTTGTCCAGGGCAGTTCCATGCTTGGTTTAGTTTACCTTGTTACCTGTAGTGGGCAGATGACTTGCATGGGCTCTTGAACGTGAAAGGAAATTTGTTTGGCAGAAAAATCTACTTGTCACATTACTGGACAGCACCTTTTTGAAACCTTGAAAAGGGTGTAGTAAAGCGTGTGTCATTGATGTAGACATGAGCGTCAGGCTCAGTTAATTGGACAACCACTCCCCATACCATCAAATATCTCTCAAATATCGCACATGGCAGTAACAATAGCAGTAGTCCTTATATAAGTATTTCTATTAGCTGGAAAGCCCTTTTAATGTGTATCACGTATATTGATAGGAAATAATTGCAGAAGGACATGCAGCTGCTCAAATTATAAACCAGGTTAGATATAATAGCTACTTATGGGTGGTTTTCACGTCACGCAAGTATCACGCAAGTTTCACGCACGCAAGAAATAAAATCGCTTACAATACAATAAAATGAGTCAAGAAATTGAAATATCGTAGAAGAGTAATAAATAAAAAACGTGCCAAAGTTTCGGGAATGTACGATATTCCAAACTCGAGTTACTGGGTATTCGGCAAAGTGTATCACTGAAAATTATAGTGTTTAGTATGGAGACGCCATGTTGCAGCCCCTTTGAGGGACTCCAACATGGTGGCCGGAAACCAGTGGAAACATCTGGAGTTTACTTTGACTCTCTCAAAATGTTTCTTCTCGTTGTTAAACTTGAAAACATTCGCATAGATACTTCCCTCAACATATCGGTTATTCAAAACTCGAAAACATAAGGTGAATCGATACTTTGCGCACATAACATGTTACCCAGAAAAAAGGCAGATGTCACGCATTGTTAAAAATCTGAAATTCAAACTGTTCTATGTTCAAAACAAAGCCATCTACCGAGCTGAAAACAGGCCATCAGATATATGTTTAAAAATTACTTTTACCTGATGAAGTTGAAAACTCAAAATTTTTAATTTTAGTTTTTTCTGACATCATGCGAAAACCAAGAATTGACTTAGACAACATAAAAATGGGGAGCTCTGCACTCATACTCATACTCATACTCAATTTTTCTTGGACAACAACAACAACAACAACAAAATTTTATTGGTTAAAAATATAAGTAATTACATTAGTTTCCCCCCCGCAAATAGCTTGGACAACTTCGTCCAAGGGGGAAAGGTGCAGTGAGGGTATCCCTATATTAAGCACCTGCAACCCATGAAACGCTTGCAGACCACAACACCAGGAACCTTGTTGCCTTCTGGTTACTTTGTTCTGTGCTCTCTCCACCCTGGGGGAAACCCTGTGGTGCCCATCTTGGAGAGAAGAAATACTCTTTGTTGATTAAAATGCTACAGATACCAGGGGTGCTAACCATGTACACAAACCATCCCATTTGGAAATTTCACAGGTAAACAGTTCATTACTGATCTTGGCTTTACAGATGAAGGAAATAGCTCAATGACTTACCCAAATTCACTGAGAATATTGAAAGGAATTCAACAAGTTTATCACCCCAACCAGTGGCCCACAATTTGTAAAACATGCCAAAGTTCAACATAATGATGGAACCATTTAATTTTCCAACTGGAGTTCTGATTTCTTCATGTAAATGGAAATCACCCTGTCAGGATAGCCTCCAACAAAATAAATTTCTGAAATGCATGTACATAATTTTGCAGGTTCATGATAGGATTGTTGATATGGCTGAGTTAAATGATCACCAGAAATCTGCCATTATGGAAAAAACAGCTGTAAGTTGAAGAGCTTGAAGTGTAATGTAAACGTGTGACGACAACAACCCTAATGATTTGTTGCCTTAAAAATTAATTAATAAATTTATTTGCCATTTTTCTTTCCCTCTGTATTGCACACGCATTGTAGACCTATCTATCGTTTTTCAGCCACTTTGTAAGCTGAACAAAGTGTAAATTTGCATATGGACTGTGGATTTATTTGAGTGGAGCATCAGCTCTCAAAAGGTCTCATATGAATGGCTGGGTACCTTGGAAGAATAAAACAGAACAAACAACAGGAACAATGTACCCAGCCCCAAAATTGACTTGTGCTATCTTTAATTTTTTCAGATTGTTGATAAATGTCTGTGTGATGGTGCTGATGAATACTTGCAAATTTTAAGCCTATGTTCTGTCATGATGCAACAGTTTTGCCATGCAGGACAAACATGAATGGAACAGACAAGACAAGATTATCTACAAGATATTTTGACACACTGCTATCCTACTTGTAACAACACTGTCATCTGCATCGTGGCAATTATCTGTATTGTGTGACAGCACTAGTCCATATTGTGACCACACTGTCACCCATATTTTGACATTTTTCATCCATATTGTGCCAACATTATCATCGGTATTGTGACAACATTGTCAACTGTATTCTGAGAGCTAATTTCTAGCTGCATTGTGTAACCTTAATAATAAAACATCAACCAAAAAACTGTATATCTGTGGTTAAATAAATAGTGGTTTATTTCGTCACCATTAGTCCTAAGACCTGTCTCCTAAGGCATGTTATAACTCGAATAAACGTTAGTGCCCAGCTGACCAAAGCGTGCTATAAGAGTTGTTATGAGAGTTTGTATGGATTTATAATTTAGCTGAAAATCGTGCATATGGCTTTCAAATGCTCTCGAAAGGCTAAAATGGACTCCAGGCACCTTGGAGAACCGATCGAGTCAAAGTTGATTTTGAAACGTGTGGCATATATATATATTAACCTCTTAATAACCGAGCGCGAGGGCCGTACTGGGGATGGTTGACCCCCAGTCTTTGGACTACCCTACACCTAAAAACTCTTTAAAAATTTCATGGTCCTTTTTCAAATGGACTACCCCAATAGAGTTTTTAGGGGTAGTGTAGTCCATTAGGGTAGTCCATGGCCTGGGGGTCAGCGTTTTTGGGAGGACTGACATTCTCGTCCCCCAGAGGCACTTGTCCCGGACACCCCTTATATAGACTCTTAGCCGGCTAAAAATGTGCACTAAGAGCAAGTGGCTATGGGATTATTGAGTCGAACAAAGAGAGTCCAATCAAATCAACTGTTTTAAACTATTTTTCAACAAATGACTTTTACACCGGTCGTTTCGATTTGTCTTCTTTGTTAGATTCTAGCCAATCACATAATATTTCGTAAGCCACTTGTTCCTCGTGCACAAGCCCAGTCGATTAAGAGGGAAAAGCGGTTCTCGGTGCGGGTGTTACTTCCACGGTTATTCCCGGAGTTGAAACTCTGGCTTTGGCATAACTATTGAAAAAATATTATAGAACTAGCACAAATAATTTCTTAATTATGTCTAATTTCTTTCTTTCTCTGAAATATCTTCTTTCTCTGAAATATCTTGCTGATTTCCGTAGCATGAAGCGACTAGGAGTATTTCTACTCCCCCCTGGGTGGTGAGAGGCACTGTGAGAGTAAAGTGTCCCCGGCCAGGGCTCGAATCCGGACCGCTCGATCCGGAGACAAGCGCACTAACCATTAGACCACCGCGCCTCCCGCGTAACAAATAGTAATAAGAGAAAAATATAACATTTCTGAACATTTTACACATTTTACTCCCTCAAAACTGTAGTAAGCCACCTTAATTACAAGGGGCAAACATGATAATGGTATGCAGATGCAATGGCTTCGAGCGCTACACTACGAACGCCTCTCTCGTTCGTCGTTAGAGAAACCAAAGTTCTCTGTTTGACTTATGTCAGAATTTTGCTACATGCTTACTACATCTTTCTCTACAAGGATTCTGGATTTTTGCGTTTGTCTACAATATCAAACGCAACTAAAGTTTGTGTTTTCAGGTCCGCCGTGTCGAGTGAATATTTCTATACATGTCTTATCAATGGTTCCTATTAAAGAAATTGACATGGTAAGTACATCACGTGACAAACAGTACAGCTGGACGCCTTTCCTATCTGCTTTAGAACTTCGCATTCTACACGAAACTTTAAATAGACCCAAGACTAACTGTTGTCACTGTTGCCTAATTGCAAAAGTTGTGTTTTTCAAGTTTGATTGATTAATCTTGCCTAACGAAGTCGGCTGGGTACGTTTGAGGGGGTAAGTTTCTAAAGAAACTGTTGTGCTGCGTCGGTGGGAAGTATAACAATATAATTTGGTTTTATCAACTGGGTTGATAATGTGAATTGGCCACCGTAAAGAGATTCGAGAGCTAACGTTTCGAGCGTTAGCCCTTTGCTCCGACGAAGGGCTAACGCTCGAAACGTCAGCTCTTGAATCTCTTTACGGTGGCCAATTCACATTATCAACCCAGTTGATAAAACCAAATTATATAATAAGTTGTAGTACGTTTAGTGCCCAAATTTCCTACATTATTCGAAATCCTTTGGATTAAACGTCCACATTGTGTTATTAATTTATTGTGAAAATGGTTTTAATTTTCGCGCTCAAGGGGTCTGGGGAAATATTTTTTCGGCATAATTACGAGCATAATTTTGCATGCTAGTCCGTTTGAGGGCAATGCCAAAATAAAGTTAATTGTTCTGTTGTTTGTTTTTCACATAGGAAGTGACGGTCGTCATGTTTTTCCGTCAGCACTGGATCGATGCCCGCCTGGCATATGGACCTTCACTTGGAATTCAGAAAATGAAGCTGTTAGGCAACATTGTCAACCAAGTGTGGTTACCAGATTTATATTTTGTGAATGATTTGAGCGACAAAACCACTTGCGGGGATTTTCTGTTCGAGCTCTCTCAGGAAGGGCTTATCACACACAGTTGCAGGTACGTTCTTTTACGTTTAAATTGTTTTGCATTTGAGTGACGTCTCCATTTTCGGCAAAGCTCGATTTACTTGACAATCATAAGTAAGTACATGTAGTTACTGCTCAACATACATTTTAATTTGTCGTTAGGCTAACTATGGCCATTTGATCTTTATTTTTCTTTTACCTTTTTAGGAGAAAACTTCGTTTATACTGTCCAATGAATTTGAGGAAATTTCCCATGGACGAGCAAATTTGTGAAATGGCTTTTGAAAGTTGTGAGTATAGACTGAACTGGTTGCTAATATCACGTAATATATATTGTATCTCAGTTAGAGATATAATGTACAGGAAATTTAGTTAAGTTTTGACTTGGGAAAATCTCAAGGAGTATTCCATCGGAGGCTTGAAACCCTCAGCCTTTACAAATTCGTTTTTGGTACATCACCAGCGATTTTACGGCAGTTTAAATTTCCTGTTGAGTAATTCCTTTGGCCAATCACAGAGGACAGAGACAAAGGACGCGGTCCAATCAAAACTAGAAGTAATTACACGTCGCCGACACAAAGCGCCTGAAAAAGTGCGCGCGCAGGTCACTATAGGTTTTGGTGTTATTTCTGATTGGTTGAAAAAAGTGGCGCGAAATATGTAAACCAATGATTGCAGGTAGTAATGCAAAGCCAAAGCAATTCGCTAATACTTTTGACACTCAATTGAAAACATCCCTAATATTTAAAATTTCAGTGGTTTTCTAGGTACCACTTACCTGCATGCATGTCTATAAGGTTTACCATTTGCTTATTTATGTCTGGGTTTCAGTTTCGTACACTGTTAATGATGTTATCCTACAATGGCTTAATGATGTCAAAGGTCCAGTACGTGTGTCAAGTGACTTGAAAATCCCACAATACAAGCTTTATCACTGGCAAAACACCATACGAGCTCAAGAGTATAGCACAGGTAGATTGTACTACATGAAATCGTGTGGCATATGATGGTACATTTCCTAGAACTTTCTAATGAATTTTCGGATATTTCGATTTCTTTTTACTGTTCTGTTTACTTCCAAATACGCAATTTCAAGGCATCTTGCTTGAAATATTTTACTTACTCATTTCCTTCTTCAGGTAATTTTACTTCAATGTCAACAAAATTTCATCTGCAAAGACAACTCGGTTACTACGTTCTTCAAGAATTCATTCCCACTATTCTCATAGTGGCTCTGAGCTGGGTTGGTTTCTGGATCGATGAACGGTCGGTACCCGCTCGGGTCTCACTCGGAATCACCACAGTCCTCGCCATAACAACACTAATGTTTGGTGTCCAGTCCACCCTGCCGAGAGTTGGTCACGTGAAAGCAATTGACGTCTTTCTATTGGGTAGTTTTCTGTTTGTATTTGCCGCCTTGGTTGAATTCGCCATTATCTGTTCCTTAACAAAAGTGTTCTCGCGAAACCGAGACGAAGTATCAAGAGAAAAGCGCTTTCAATCTTCCATAAGCCCGGCTGCTATATTGGAGGAAAGGGGCGACGTGGAAACAGCTCCGAAAGAAACTGGGATCTTGCAACTAGTCTGTGAAACCAAACAGGACGAAATTCCAGTAAGTGCTTTTCTCACCTGTCAGGGGCTAGTTCTAATCCTAAAATCACCGATAGGGGCTAGTGGGGATTTTAGCTCAAAATTTTCAATTTTGACGTACGTTAATAGGGAGTCATAATGGGGTTAGCCGTTAGCCGAACCGTTAACCTGCCGTTAGCCGTAAAACTGCAAAACATTTAGCCGGAAAAAAAATTAACAGTTTACCGTAAAAAAGTGTTAACCGTAAACTGTACAAGTGAAAGTAATAGAATTTGATGGTTGCTTCCTTTCATATGTAGTAGTAGTACACAGAAAGGCTGATACTCTCAAGAAGTGACTGCCAAATGTGTCGTACAACGAGTTGACAGACGTTTCAATTTGACAGTTCTGACTATTGATTTAATCTTTAAATCTTCAATTCTGTGGTCCAAAACTTGTGATTTAAGGTTTTCTTCGTTACAGAAACTACAGGTAACGCTGTGCGAGGCATTTTAACACATAGCGCAAGCCAGTCAAGTCTGATTGTTTTCCTTTCGTTTTTATTTCTTATTCTCTGTGTATTTATTATTTTGCAGGTAAAAGACAACCGCGATGAAAATTATCATCCTTCCCAAAGCTTCGCAACAGCTTTCTCCAAATCTCCAACATTCCAGTTTCTCCGAAAACCGACGCGTGCTAATTCCGTAAAGCTTTCAAAACACGTTTCAAGATCCTCTAGTATCCAGCGCGAGCCGTGTACTATTGATAAACACTGTAGAAAGTTGTTTCCTCTTGCATACGCTTTGTACCTTTCTATTTACTTTGCAGTTTACTTCTTTGCAGACGTTTGAGCTTTTAACGTTTCACATATTTAGGAGTGAACCAGTTAAACAAACGCCTAGTTGGAAGTTGCCTCTGAAGGACTGTGGGTAGAGGTGGAATGGAGTGTTCAACCGTGCTCGTTTGCGCACATCAGAGACGAAGCAGAACGAAATAAAATACCGCAAGGGTTTATTAACCTTAGCTTTGTATATATACGAAAACATTGGTAAACGGTACTGAAAGATCTGTTAATAAAAGCATAAACACTGGAAGATTTCGATCATTAGAGATGATCTTCTTCATGGCTGCTAAAATGTCTGCCGCCTCTGGTTGAATGATTGAATTGCTTTCTCTATAGCACCCACTTTTTCCATCAAAATTATGTTCTACTTACCTACTAGAAGATGGGTATCCATGTTCTATAAGAAAATAATGCCCGCTTGAGATCTAGAAAAGCTGCTAGTGGATTCCCGAGCCGTTAGGCGAGGGCATTCAGCTGCTTTTCTAGACCTCAAAAGGGTATTTTTTTTCTTATAGGACATTGGGAAACCCATCTACTAGCTGGTTTAGAATATAGCATTAAAAATCCTAAAAAATCACCGAATTTAAGCGCGCGGGCGGCCTCCTTGTTTGTATTTCTGGCACTCGTTGCTCAATAGCTCGTCCACATTTTCGTCTCCCCAGTCACCTGAACTTATTTCATTAAATTATATTTGTTTCAGCAGCCATAATAAAGGAAATAAAAAGACAGCTTTAAAAGATCGTCGCTGCCATTTTTTTCAATTCGCAACGCAACATAACCTACACCCGGGTTACCGGGCATCTATAGCTTTTGCCCATGTTCTATTAAAAGTAAAGCCCGCTAAGATTCCATTGCGAGCATACAGGCTTATATTCTAAATACTGATCCTTTCTTGTTAGTTGGCTGGATTATCGCTGGGGTTTATTTGATTTTTTCCATCAAATTGTTTTCTAGCTTTCACCGTTCTTTTCTCGTTAGTTGGTTGGAGTATTGTCGAGATTTATTCGATATTTTCCATAGGGCTCATTATTATTGTCATTATCAGAATTCTCAACTTGTTTTCGAATCAAGATCGGAACGAAAGTAGCCAAGATGGCCGACAGACAAGTCGTGGCACCCAAGGAGTAGAAAGCAATGGCGTAACTCTGTAGTCCGTCATAAATCCAACCAGCAATCAGAGGCCCTAATGTACGTGGAATGGCGATCACAAAGAAAGTCATTCCTAAGCCATAAGAGACTTTCTGCGGGCCTAGAATGTCACACACAATAACTGGGTTAATAATCAGGTAGCAACCTCCAAACAAACCAAATATGAACGCATCCAAAGCTAAAATGGCGTACGATTCTGTAAGAGGCACAACAAAATTACTCAAGCCCACAACGAGGAAAGCGACTTGAGCAATGTACACACGATTGAAACGTCGGATGTCCGAGATGCGGCCGAAGATGACGCGACCGATACCAGAGCCGACAGTTACGAAAGTCAGCAGAAGGGAGGCGCGAATTTTGTCGATGCCAATGTCTTCAGCCAAGCGAACCTGAAATAAACAAGAAACAAGAAAAAATGTTCAATAAGGAAAATTCAAGAACTAATGCAAAAGACAAAGTGGTACAAGACTAGAGATGTTACATTTGATTTCCAAAATTTTGGTTGGCAAGACAAGCCTTGAGTTCTTTAGATTCTTCGTATTCTTTCTTAAGAAGAAAGATCTAAAGGATTAAAAAATCTTACCAAGTGAACAAAAGGGACCATGTAACCGAGCATGAAGATGAAAATGACAACGATCCACATGAGGAACGCCTTGTTCCTCAAAATCTCCCAGTCAAACACGCACTTCTTTTGTTTACGGGAACCTGTGACGTCACCATACTGTGGAAACACGCTGCGCCTTGGACGATAAACCAGTGAAAATCCGGTCAAGAGAAGAAACGCCCCCGAGAGCACGCGAAACATGTTGGCCAGCCCGACATGAATAAACAATTGTTGCATGGCTGGGCTGAGCACGCTTCCTCCAATCGCACCACCGAGCGCCATGATGCCATTGGCCAATGCAAGCCTTGCTTTGAAGTACTTTGTAAGTATCAACAAATCGGCGAAATACACCAAAGATGCGCCCATGCCCCAGACGAAGCTGTAGGTTAGGTACAACATCGGGAGGCTGGTGACGAAGGAAGAGCTCAACAAACCAATAGAGCAGGCCAGGGTACCAAGTAAGGCGACTACCCAGCATCCGTAGCGTTCGCTGAGGACGGCGCCAAGAGGGGAGAATAAGTAATAGGTAGATACTGCTAGAGAACTCACCCAAGCTATAATGGAAGTAAATAAAAATGTAGAGAGATTAGAAGTGCTTGCAACGGTAGCACAATTACAAATGACTTTATACAGTGAATTGGGATTAGCATGGCATTCATTAAAAATTCAAAACTGATCTGTATAATTTTTACTTGTTTATCGTAGTTCTCTGTTTTGGTATTTTATTCTGTGAGCGTGAGTAGTCAGCTCATTACTAATTTTTCTTTATAGTTTCACCTTCCCTGTCCAATGTTCTGTACGAGCTCGTGCGCGCTGACCCCCCATTGCCGGATTAGCTTGCTAAAGGCAATTACTTCAATTAAAGATTAAATTTGTATTACAAGCCGACAAATAAACATTGGTATTAAGTTTGTATAATTACAACAAAAAATACATTGCTTTACCTGTTTCTGCTCTTGATTTGTTAAATTCGTCGATTAACGCGGCATAAATGACTCCAGAACTTGTTATTAGTCCTCCAACGAAAAACTCCATCAAAAACGTTGTTGCAAGTACCACCCAGGCCCAGCCTCTGTCATAATGAGACATTTTATGGCCCAGGCCAGACTCTTCATCAAGATGAGGCTCCTTGATTTCATGGGTGCCGTTGTTGTTGTTTTCGCAGTGAAAGTCTGCGTTACGAGAAGGTTGGGCCTGTGCGTCAAAACCAGTTGGCTGACTGTCATTGTCATGTGCTACCTCTTCATCAGGACGAGGTTCCTTGTCGCGTTGGGCCTGTGCGTCAAAACCAGTTGGCTGACTGTCATTGTCATGTGCTACCTCTTCATCAGGACGAGGTTCCTTGTCGCGTTGGGCCTGTGCGTCAAAACCAGTTGGCTGACTGTCATTGTCATGTGCAGCCTTTTCATCAGGACGAGGTTCCTTGTCGCGTTGGGCCTGTGCGTCAAAAACAGTTGGCTGACTGTCATTGTCATGTGCAGCCTCTTCATCAGGACGAGGTTCCTTGTCGCGTTGGGCCTGTGCGTCAAAACCAGTTGGCTGACTGTCATTGTCATGTGCTACCTCTTCATCAGGACGAAGTTCCTTGTTGAGTTGGCCCTGTGCGTCAAAACCAGTTGGCTGGCTGTCATTGTCATGTGCTACATCTTCATCAGGGTTAGGTACTTCATTCTTTGCGTCTCTGACATTATTCCAACCAGCAAGTCTCGATCCAGTTTTGCTGGCTTCTCGTTCCATCTGTTAAGAAACGAGTGAGGGTAAGTTTCGTGTCAGGGTTGTCATCAATGAAATTTCAAGTTTTTAAGTAATAGATAATTGGACCGGGTGGAGTAAAGGAGTAATCGGACGAAATTTCGAGTACGATTACCGTATTTTCTCGATTAAAGGCCCACAGCATTTATTTCAAACTAAGCCTGGCGCACTGGGCGTTTATTTGACTCTCGTAGTTTATTTGAGCTCTTTGGTCATGAAGCAATCGCGTTTCTTAATTATTCATTTCAGACATAGCCCGTTCCCTTATACCTACAAGTTGTTATACCTCGAGGCCTGGTGTTGAATTGAGAAAATACGGCACTCCCTTAGGGATGCATCATTAGAAATGCGAAGGGGGAGGGAGCGGGTGGCAATCCGAAAACAAACAAAAATAGCCTGCAAAACTAACATTTAAGAAAAGAAATCCCTCCTTTCAAATTTCTAATGGCGCATACCTTAATTGTACGACGCGAGGTCCAATAACTAATTACTCGTATCGATAACAAAATTCGAGTTTCAGAAGTTCGAGAAGAATAGTATAGAATAAAGTAAAAATGTCAGCAATTTATTCCTACAGGACAGTACAACGATCGAACCCTGAGATAAGATACCCTGGGTACCAGAGGTTTTCTCGCGGCACGGGGGAACTTCGAACCACGAGCGGCGAAGCCGCGAGAGAAACCTCTGGTCCGGAGCTCTATCATTTACCGTTCCCGTTGATCTTTGATCACTTTAATCTAATTATTTTTTAATCAATCAAAGTGAACGTCTCCAGCTGTAATCACATGCACTGGCACGTGAAGCGATGACAGAAATGGGTTTTCGATAAAAGCGTGTTTGAAATGCCTCATTGATTCAACTCCATCATATAGCATTCAACAAGGGCATTCAGGGCACAAACAACAATCACTATAGTCCTTTTCGGGTAATGGTAAATTCTTCAAGCGCCACGGTGAAATCATTCGCGTTAAATATGTCATTACACTTCGGGAATTGAGATCAGCGGTTTGTGATTGAGAACCAGCAACGTATCCTTTGCTTGTTTGTAATTGTTACTTCGTCTTTGTAACTCCAATTCATTTATACGCGTTGCTTCCGAGTCCTTCATTTGGATTTGAAGGCGCGCGCGCGTATTTTCGTATATGGTGCGCGTGTTTGGTTTATTTAGTTGACGTGTATGCTTAGTTCGCAATTTAACGGTTTAATTTATTTTTCGTTGTTTTCCTTATTACTTTTTCTTGTCAGTAACTGTGCTCACATCGTGGGTGGCTCCACCTGAAATGTTCTGCAATTGGTATAGGATTTAATGGAGCCGAAACCAAGTGTGGAATTACCAGCATTTTAGGCATCCTACTGATGAATGGTTATGGCAATTAGATATTTATTACAGGAGCCAACATTGAGATTTTGGTCTGTCGCCTTTGAATTGTATCCCAATTAGTTGAGCTCGACACACAGTTCAGGAATAAGTTGGAATTAACAAAGATTTTCCAAAGGCGGTAGGCAATAAGGCTCAAACATCCTCGCGGTGAATATAACGATCCACCCCATCACGTTGCTCGGTACTTAACTTGTCGAGCCCTTCGAAAGTTTCAAGGCCACTGCTTTTGTAATGCTCTCTCCAAAGATTCCGTGGGTAAAGAAGAAACTTCGACCGCCGTCATCACTAAATTAAGATGCGTGACTGTTTGATGGTTTGGGTAAGTTTCTAAAGAAGCTGTGGTGCTGCGTCGGGGGAAGTATAACAATATAATTTGGTTTTATCAACTGGGTTGATAATGTCAATTGGCCACCGTAAAGAGATTCAATTGCTGACGTTTCGAGCGTTAGCCCTTCGTCGGACGCTCGAAACGTCAGCAATTGAATCTCTTTACGGTTTGTTTGTTTGGACAGTTTCTAAACCGTTGGCGTTGCTATTCTTGGCAACCAATCGCAGTGTCTGTTAGATTATAAATCCCGTAGGTGGTCATTAGGAGCCAATCAGCTCGTTAGTCCAAAATCTGGACTAAACTGTCTTAACCAGGCCTGTCATTGGATCGGCGTAATCAAAGAAATAGCGCTCCGGTCCAGAGGCTTTTCGCGCGGGTAAAAACAAAGGCAAAAAGCATGAAAAGCCACTGGCACCCAGGAGATAAGATAGAACCCTTTTGAATTCACGTAACTGACGCACGAACGACGTAAGTTTCCAATTGCGGGAATCTAAATTTGGATGCCTGTAATTGGTCACCCTGTATGATCGCTCTCCGATTACGTAACAAGTCATTTAAGAGGGATTTGTGATTGAAAACTTATAGAATACTTTTGCGTGTTCACTTCGTGGTGAAACATAAACTAACCGTTAGTGAGCGAAACTTCAGCTGCGACAGGAGGAGCGGCGGTGAAAATAGAGAACAGCTCCCCTACACCCTTCCAGCTCTACGGAAAACAAACGGTTTTGGAGGGCTGAAATCACCGACAAGGGAAAAACTAAAACAACTGAAAAAATGAAACTACGCTAAGAGATTTAAAGACTCAGTGTATTAGATAATATGACAGTTTCAGCCATAGGCCGATATAAAAAAGACTGATGCAATGAACCAGGGTTCAAGCGCGCTGGAGGAGCACATGTTTGTAACTTATTACGTAATAATACTTTTTCCGCCTTCTATGTCAATAAAAATTCCATACACCACTGAAGGACGTATCAATATTTGTTTACTTCATGGTTGATGATTTGTTTTGGCTTGTCAAACGTCGTACGATCTAAACATAATACTCCTTACCTAAGCCTTTCATCTTTAACCTGGCTAGAGACTCACATGCGTACAAACTTAGTTTCTGGGTTTCTACTTCTTTCTTTCATATCTCACTTGGCTCTAAACACCAAGTTATTAATTGTGCCAGTCTTTATCTGTCAAATCTCACTTGAGCCCCCGAAGGAAAAACAATTTATCGTTACCTATAGCTACTGAACAAACATTTCTCTAAAACAAATTGCTGGTGTTCAATTGGCAGTGCTAACACAAATCGTATTGACGCGAATGACGCAACTGCGCTCGTGTAGGCGTATCCGCTCGTTTAAATAGTTTGGAAAGCCCGTGGTTTTAAGCGGTTTCAGACAAACAGCCATGGAAATTCTTTTTTACGTGACTTTCTGTACATTTTATCCTTCGCCCGGTCTTTGTTACAGAGTCCGCAATTCATATTACAAGTCAGTCTTTGTTTGAATTATTGGCCTATAGAACTACAACACCGTCACAGCCCAAGTCTTCTGTAATTTACAGCTATTCATGATAGAAAGACCTAATTTACTGCAACACTAACAGAATAATTTAATTTATTATCGAAGCTGTTAACTGTCTTCTTAAAAACATATATTGAACGACTCATATAGACAAAGGAACTGAGAATGCCTTCGACACCAATAAAATGGAGGGATGTACATGTCAATGGGAAAACTTTGGAAACGGGACTGATAAGTGAAATGCTAACTCTCCAACGACATATTTTTATTGCCCATGCATTTGGAGTGTACACAAAAAATAACTCGATTCGAAGAATATATTACATGGACAGCTTATCTGTGAAGATAGTTGAAGATTTAAACGAATTATTACACATAACACATAGTTATTAGAGCTGAGTTACGGGGTCACGTTTTATATAGCATGATAGCAATAAAACAACCTAGACTTTCGTAGATGAATTTAAAGTTAATGAACTTAGAGATTAGTAATGAACAAGTTTGTTAATCGTACAAAAAGTAAGACAACCAGCCTAGGGGATCGAAAAGTAAGGCCCACACCTGTCAGTTTCGGTGGACCATTCTATCAGAAGCGGTTAGCGTTTGGGGTAGACTATCACGCTGGTTTTAAAAACGAGAAAATACAATGCGGTTTTTTTTCAAAGGCACTGTTTTGCATCATTCCTAAGTTCAGGGAATTGTTTTCTACATACATATATACTTGTGCCTGTGCTGAGAGCGCTTTGCGCGCCTTGAACACATGTTGAAAGAATTCGACGCCAGGGGAGATTAATGTTAGGAGGTGAATAACATACCGGTCTAGCGGGTAAACTTCAGCTTTCAGCGGGTGTTACAGATCTTCTGTGAACTTCTTTCAGATTTTCTGTGAACTTGTGAACATATCTGAAGCACTATATAAGGAGGGGCGTTTTAATGTAATGCTAATTTGTGTATTGTATGGTTCACTCAGCTGTTTTCACAGGTTTCCGCCTGGTTAAACGCTATCATCCCTCGAAGGAAGTGATAGTGATTGCCTGAAAACGTTACTGCCACGACTGATGACAAAAGTAAAATTAACCAATTCTATCGTGAAAGCGAAAGAAAACGACTACTAGAAATCAATCGATCAGCTGTAGATTTTACCTGCAAAAATTACCTTAGACATGCTGAGAATTGCACGGATACTTGGCTCGATAATTCATTATTATATTGTATCGGATGGCAGAGAAGGTAGACAATTGACAAAATGTCTTTTAATGACGCAGGTGGATCGCTTTTAATGACGCGGCCCAATCAAAGCGTTACGGTCGACGAAATTGAAATCCTTAATGTATGCATGGCCACAGAGCTAAGTAGACTTCTTTTAATAGAACTTCTTGACTGCATCTTTACTGCTTGTTCTTGATCAATTGTTTGTTTTGACACCGATGTTATACCTATCAGTATCGCAAAAATCCCGGCCGGAAAACTCGAGTTTAAGTCTGTGCACTTATTTATGTATGTACAGGCTACCATGAGTTCATCCTGAAAGAATGATGGAAACATTTTTCGGCAATGTCAACGGATTTTCACGGACAATGTGAAACTTGGTGTTGAACATAAAATTTATTGTCAACCCGTCGAATTTGTTCTGGACACAGGCACGAGTTCACAGCTCGAAAGCGATTGGTTCATAAACAATAGAGTTGAATAAAGGGTTGCACGTGCGCCGAACCCTGAACATAACATAACATAACATAACATTTTATTCAGGAGGCTTTAACACAAATACAAAAACATCCTGAATAGGGAAATCGTGAGGTTAACCCTATACAAAAACAATTTCCCTAACTAAAAACTTGCAAAAATATTTTAAAATTTCTAGAATTTGATAAAATTCAATGGCTACTGATTCAATAAATATTCAAGTAAATTTTAAGTCTATTCTTAAAAACAGATAATGATTCGACATGTACAACATATCCTGGCAAGTCATTCCATTTGCTTACAATGCGAGTAAAGAAAGAATATTTGTAGCAATTACAAGGCAGTTAACAAGGCAGTTATAGTATCCGGCGTAAGATCACGTGCAGTTAATGTGAACCGTATGTTTTAAATATTTTGTATTTGTAAATATTATTTTGAACGTTTTTAAAATTGCTTTAATTCCCATATAACTGATGGGAATGTTGTTAATAAAAACAGGACAACACATTAAAAATTACAGTTAGTCTGCTTCTATCCAGATCACAGGAAATGGAACACGTTAGCACGTGCAGAATGAAACGTAGCATTACTACAGATATTTTTAAAACTACTTGTTGTATTTTTGGACTATACTTTGGAAATTCATAGCTTAGTGTTTACTCGTAAGTCGATTGCATTTATCTCTATTTATTCAAAGGTGACAGACCACAATATGACTGTTGGCTCCTGTCCTGCCATAACCGTTCATCAGTAGGATGCCTAAAATGCTTGTAATTCCACAATTGGTTGCGCCATTATATCCTCAGCATACCAATTGCCGAAGAACATTTTAGGTGGAGCCACCCACGATGTGAGCACAGTTACTGACAAGAAAAAGGAATAAGGAAAACAACGAGAAATAAATTAAACCGTTAAACTGCGAACTAAGCATACACGTCAACTAAATAAACTAAACACGCGCACCACATATGAAAATATGCGCGCGCGTGCCTGCAAATCCAAATGAAGGATCCGGAAGCAGCGCGTATAAATGAACTAGAGTTACAAAGACGACGTAACAATTACAAATAACCGAAGGATAGAGGGTCTTAATGGCGGGGTGTCACTTGACGGTTGACGGTTAAAAATAAGCCGTTTTGACGGTTAAATTTTAGGTCAATTGACGGTTAACGGTTAATTTCTTGGAATGTCCTTTATAAAACGAAATTAAAAGATTACAATTTTTCCCATATTTTAATAATCCAGTTAATCTTATAATTTGTGCGTTAAAACTTAGGTTTTTGGTCTTCAACTAGCCTATGTGTCTAATTAGCGTAATTACATCACCTTTGCTACCGCTGGACGTATTTTCTGATATATTGAAACTTTTATTTATAAACAGCCGATCTTGACCCCATTTGACATCTGACGGCTACCATTGGCTTCCTTATTTGACGGTTGACGGTAAAAATATTGCGTTTTTGACGGTTGACGATTAATATTTTGGCCATTTGACGGTTAACCCCATTGAGACCCCCAGGATACGTTGTTGGTTCTCAATCACAAATCGCTGATCTCAATTCCTGAAGTGTGATGTCATATGAGGGGGGTGAATAGGTTCGCGGATCAACGGATTTAGCACACGAATTGCGGATTTCATCGAAAAATTAAGCGGATTCGCGGATTTCGAAAATGCAGTGGATCACGGATTAGCTGATAATTTGAATTCGGATTCCGGACTCTGTATGCCATGAAGCTCGGATCATGTCCTTGGCGTATCTTCAGTCTTGGTCTCAGTGTTTGTCCATTTTCTGTTTGGACGAGACCCAAACCATCGCTTTACAACAGGACTGCCGCAAAAAGAAGCAATGAAACGAAACCAGTTGAAAAATTGCCATCAAAACAACATCCACCGTCCTTTCAGTGGAACTGTTGCACAGAAAGTTTTTAACGAATGTGGACGCGGATTTGAACGAAAATAGTGGCGGATTGACGGATTTGACCAAAAAACAGCACGGGTTGGCGGATTCGCGTACCCCTATTATCCCCCCTCTCATATTTTTCACCGTGGCGTTTGAAGAACTTATTAAACGATACGAAGTCCAATTTGGATGTGCAAATTCTAGCATATCGCACCAATTGAGATATATAAACACCATAGGCCGGATTGGATCCACGGATCATGAGTAGTTTTTATTTAATTGTAGTTAATTTGTAGTATATTGCAGGGCCCCACTGAAGAGCACCTTTTGGTGAAGTGGGCTCCCTGCTATTGTTATTATTATTATTATTCACGGTTATTTATATTATTCTTTGGCAGAATTGTTTCATCGACTCATAGAATTACTACTTATGACTCAAGTTCGCTGTAATTGGTATTATTATTATTATTATTAAAACGTCGACTCACTTAACTTGAACAGACGACCGCGATTTTGTAAACAGGAAATACCCGAGGAAATATAACTTCTGGTATTATCCATTATGAAACTGTAAATCAGGACAAACAGCTAGAATTTAGAAAGTAATATTCCAATCTATGTTTACGTTATTTTTATTCAGATTAATTAAGGGTGATCTCAGCTGTCGTATTTTCCGATAAGGCAGTTTGTTGCAATCATTAGCTGGCTTTACAGTGTGGAATGCTCACACTTCTTGGTTCCCCCATAATGATGAGTTTCTTAGAGTTCATTAAAATCTAGTTTTCTGCTTTATTCCTAACACCTTCGGAATCCTTTGTTCTCTACTCGAAGACGCAAATTCGAGCCCTGGGGGACTCCCCTGTTAAAATGGCGGGGTGCTCGTCGGAAATTTTGAAAAGTACCCCTAAAAGGTACCAGCATTCGGTTGATACTCGGTAGAAGGCATGAATTTAGGGGAAGTAAATTCTTGTTATGAAAGCCTTGTTACTAGTTTGGATGTCATGATATAAGCATTGTTGTTACTAAAAATCCCGGAAAGCGATCTGATGGTTAGATTTAAAACAAATGGTAAAAGGTAAAACGCATGTGTGGACCAATGGAGTTGAAGAGTTGCGAGTGCTTTTATTTCAGTATTTATTTATAATACTTCTTAAACAGTGTCGGTATTATGGAACTACAGTTCGTTTATATACGCAAAACTAACCTGTCTTCTTAACTTCCATCCTTCGACATATATAGCTTTATGAACAAGTTGAATTTTGTAATATTCTTCTGAGTGGTGAATGTACCAGTTCAAAATGATATAAAACTATGACTGTACACAGTGCATCTGCTTCTTTATTGTTCACAACATATACACGAAACAGAAGAAAATCAATGTTTGTTGGCTACTTTTGTCCTCGATCAGTTTTCTGCCTCAGTAAATGACCGCACCTGGACAGCTTAATAAACAGATCATATTTTCTATGGCTATGGTTTGTTTTAGCAAAGTAAACGAATCGCTACATTTTCTGTCATTATCCTTTTCGCTTTTCTCAGTCATATTGTTATCTTCTTGCTTTCTTCTTGCCTCTTGCTTATAATTTGAAAGGGGTGTTTTCGTCTACAACTCATCTATTTGCCAGATGACCTTAACAGCCCCTTAACTACCCGGCTTGTGAGGTCAGTCCTTTCATTTTTATTGGGAGTTCTTTCGTTCTAATTATGCTTAACACCTTGAACAATGAAGGACATAATCAAATCCTAAATACTAGTATTTAATATTGTAAGTTCCTCTCAATCCGATGAAACCGTACCTAATTCCTATAAATTTATCTACTGATCTTGAGGCGAAAAAGAAGGCGAGGATATAAAGACCATGAATTAAGGAGACCCTCTTCCGTAAAAAAATTGTGAACGTTCTTACTCCCCTTACTTCCACAAGGGCCAATAGACTGCAATCTTGGACAAAACTGTTGAGACTAAACACGACTTACAAACACATTTCACATTATCGCTCCCAGCAACCGCTTTTTGGCTCCACCCTCCCCTTCATCAATGTTGTTTTCACGTAAACCCAGGTCTCGTGTTTTGGCAATCTTCGAAAACAACATTGAATTGGGAGGAGGGGAAATGGCCAAAGTGCAAACGGTTTTAGTTTATGCAATAAGGATATGAACAGGGTCGTGAATTTTGTCCACGATTGTGGCTTCAAAGCTCATAGGTAAAAATATTTCTACTCAAGTTAAGTAGTCTTGCCTATAAGACCGTCAATCCAAAGTCTCTTAGTATTCAGGTCCTTGAATTTTTTTACCGAGAGCAAATTGGTAATGTTGTCTTAATGATCTGTTTCACTTTTAAACTATTTCCCAGGATACATTATGTTTCCGTACAAAGCAATCACGTTCCTATCAATATTTGTTTCCGTCACCGCTGGTCTGGATAATTGCATCGCTGTGTCCTCCATCAAAGACTACTCACTGATTGGTCACGCCTACAGGTCAACATCCGGGAGATCCCTTATGACGTGTATCATCTCATGTGATCAGGACGAAAACTGTTACAGTCTGAATTACAAGTTTCCCGCCAAGACCTGTGAGTTAAACAACGTGACTCAATCTCTGCATCTTCGAGAATTTGTCTTTTCACCAGATGCTATTTACTTTGATCACCCTTCCCGTCCCTCGGGATCATGTGCGGGTAACTGGCCTTGTAAAAACAAAGGGAAGTGTGTAAATGTGGCGAGATTCCCTGGATTTAAATGTGAATGTCAGTATGAATACATAGGAGATGTTTGTACAGGTATTATTACATGTACGTTTGTGTAATATTTTCGCGACATATGAATTTTTCTTCTTTATAATTGACTGACGCCTTTTGTGATACTTAACAAGAGTATAACAAATTTACAATCTAGTCACTGAATAGCTTTCCCACTTAGTTTGCAGCTCTCCTCCACTGGGAATGCAAGATGGTCGCATCCTAAACCATCAAATAACAGCGTCATCAGATGGTTTTTGGCTGGATTTTAAGTCTTTTAAGGCAAAAGATGCCCGTTTATGGCTCAAGTCAACTTCCTGGGTCAGCGGTGTTTTGGATTCCACTCCATGGTTACAAGTCAGCTTTGCGCCTGAAATCAAACTTATCAGCGGTGTTGCTACTCAGGGAAACCCGTCACATGACTGGTGGACTACGAGTTACACACTGAAGCATAGCATGACGGGTAAAACATGGAGAGAATATGAAAGAGAAGGGTTTGCGGAGGTAAAATAGCGTGTAATGTAAACGTATAACTGTTTTGCAAATCAAGGCGGATTTACGTAAAAAAAATAAATACAATTTCCGAGTCCGGGAACGGACAAAAGTGATGGCGGAATAAAATCGTGCTAGGGAAATATTGCAATTGCAGTAAAAATCCAATATGCAAAAAATCCTGCAAGCCAAAAGTACAAAACCCCTCATGGCTCCAGTAATTGAACTGAACCATGGAAGAATCGTTCAAAATGTTCTCTTACGTAGCACATGTACTATCAATAATGTTCTTTTTCTGTCGAGCAAGTAGCGGAAAACAACAACGTAACGACAACAAAATGCTTGAAAGGTTAACCTTGTCCCAGTTTTCGGGCTAGACGGCGCTATATATTAATGTAAAATACTAAATAACCACACAGTTCCCAGACTTGGGAACTCTTTCGTTAGAAGGAGTATTGATCGGGTTAACTACCTTCTACGCAATAGGACCACTGATCTGGCCCTTCCTAAACAAAAGACAGAGTTTAAGTTTATTGCCTATGCTCTAGAACCATTTATCGAATGAAGCAAAATTAGCCGGGTCATTCCCTTTTTTTAAAGAAGCACATTAGAATGTACAGTAGTTGGGTTATGTCAAGCTGAATTCAATACAATACAATACAATACAATACAACACAACACAACACAACACAACACAACACAACACAACACAATATAATACAATACAATACAATACAATACAATAAATGAAATTAAACTCCCTAAAAAGGGGTTTTCAGTGACAATATAATAAGAATTTATCAGTCTGTCTTTAGTATTGGTAGTTGTAAAAGTAGTCCGTCCGAGGGGGAGGTACGCGTGTCGAAACCATAAAGTACCTAAAGACGTTTGCATGGGAGGCTAAACTTTAACAAAACTCTGAGAGGCTTGATAGTCATATGGTCTTTTTTCTCTGTTGCAGATTTTCCTGGGTAATTCAGACGGCAATTCAATTGTGAAACACATAATCTCTCCACCCATAAAGGCGTCATTCATACGCGTGGTTCCGCTTACTAAATACTTTCGTTCTGCTTTACGAATAGAGCTTTATGGCTGCAATTTCATTTACGATTGAGAAGAGAAGAGCAGAGCTAGCAGAGCGGAGCAGAGTAGAGTAAATGAAGAGTAGACTCGAGTTTAGAGTAGAGTCGAGAAGAGTAGAGTAGTGCAGGGAAGAGTGGCATAGCGTAGAGTTGAGCAGATCACAGCACAGAAGAACACAGCAAAGCACAACGCAGTACGTAAGACAGAATCAACAAAAACAACAGCTTTATTATAAATAGCCAATTTAATACTGTACAATACCCGGTAAAGAAAAGTAAACCACAGCACAGCAAAAAACAACAGAACACTGAAAGCACAGCAGGGGACCGCACAGAACAACTGAGCAACACTGCAGCACAACAAAGCACGGCACAGCACAACACACCACAGCACAGCTTACACAGCTTAGCCCAGCAAGGTACAGAAAAGCATAGAACAGCACGGCACAGCATAACAACACAAAGCAGGTCAAAGATCAGAGCACAAGACGATACAGCTCAGAAAAACAAAGCACAGCACGGCAGAACACAGCATAGCAAAGCACAGCCGTGGCAGCATCACCAAAAGAGCACAGCGCAGCACAGAACAGCACAACAACGCACAGCAAAGCAAAGCTCAACAATGAACAGCACACCAAATCACAACACAAGAAAACGGAGCAGTACAGCACAGCACAATACAGCAAAGAATAACACAACAGAGCACAGCAACCAAACCTCACCCTTACGGTGTAGGACTGAACCCCCAAACCGTACCCCCTCCGGTGTAGGACTGAACCCCCAAACCGCACCTCCTCTGATGTAGGACTGAACCCCCAAACCGCACCTCCTCCGATGTAGGACTGAACCCCCAAACCGTACCCCCTCGCTACACATTTATTTATTTGCTATACCACAGATACAGTTATAGACGACCTTCAAAACGCACAAAATGCAGGCTCAGATAACCTAATTTTCAAAATTTCCCGGGGGAGAGGAGCACGTCCCCGAATCCTCCTAGAGATCGCACCCTCTAGCAAAAAAAAACTACCTACGGGCCTGAATTCTTAAAAGTGTAGACGTCTTCAGTGTAGCTACAACCTTCAGCCTAGCTACTAGTAAATAATTTTAAAGGGTTGAGACTACATGATTAAAATTTCCAAGCAGCGCCAAGCGATTATAAAATGAGTTTTGATGTGTTTATGGCTCATAATGTTTGGAAAATCACCAGATGCATCGAAGGATTGGAAAACTGATGCCATTATAGAGTCTCGTAATAAAGAACTTGACTAGATTTTGAGAAGCGTGGGCCGATTTTGATTCTGACTCAGATTCAGCATCACAGAAAGCCTGGAAGCCAAGGAACGTGATACAACGACTCTTGATGACTCTTTAAATTGTCGATACTCAGTTTTGATCGTCTTGCTTTCGTTCCCGTAGACAAAATAGAGTTTCAAAATAGCCGGCTTATTGCCAGTTATGCGCGTTGTTTACCCAGGGTGGGGTACTCGCATTATACATGACGGGGAGGTCCGACGTATTTTGGGGGGTTGAAAATTTACACGATCGGGATTTTTTCGGTAAAGAGATCTGTCACGTATTTTTTTTGGTCTTAAAAAAGACGCGTAATTTTTTGGGTCACATCTCCGATCTCATTAGCTCATTGATGCAAAATCATGCATCAGAAGAGTCTGTTTGATTGAATAAATCCGTATTGAGGTGTTTAAGTCTTGTTTTTTTGGGTAGGAAATTTTGATGCCAGGTATTTTTTGGGTCTAAAATTTCTGGCTCGTGTATTTTTTGGGGTTTGCAATATGAAGCTCCGTCAGTCCCCCCCTACCCCTCCCCCTCCCCGCCATGTATAATACGAGTACCCCGTGGGGGTGTTAATACATGTGAAATGTCGTAACGATAGAAGATCAGATATTGCATTCATTAATTAATAAGATATTGAAGATATTGCTGAAAATATTCCAAACACTATATGTTCTGATCGTTCAGAATCTTACCTGTAAAATCGATTTACTGCTTTTAAAGGAAAAAATATATTTTAATTTATAGTATTTTCATTTCGCACTCGATGGTTTAGTACAATAAATTAATTGTCACTTTACATCGCTTTTAATAATTCGATGCTGGTGCTAGTATCTTTTTCATCTATTTCATATTTCTTATTGCTAGGCACAAAAGCGCTTTTACATGGATTACTCACAGTGTTATTTAGTAGTTTACCAGAAATATCTTTTTAGGCTTTGCGAAAATAAATTGATTTTTATCAATTATAAAACAGAAAGCGCGGGAAAATAAGACTAAACCGGAAATTAATCAAGTTGTTACCGGAAGGGGCTATCCAATCAAAATTTACATTTTGAGGTCATGTGACAAGAATGGCTTCGACATGGCGGCTGGTGTGAATTTGTGTGATGTACGGGTTGAAGAAACTCTCAAAATACGGATAGGTAAGACCAAAACAGCGTCAGATCTCACTCCAAAACTACTATACATTGACTGTGAAATTTTCTAGGGGAAGCAAAAAATCTGCAACCGAGAAAGGAACCGAGATATTCACGAAACTGCTACTGTGTTGTCACTCTTGACCAAGAAGAAGTATTTAGAACCTCGACAGTAGAAAAAAGTTTGTGGTGAGTTCCTCTCATAAATTTTGCATTTGCTTTACGACCTTATATTCTGATTATTTCAAATAGCCATGGAAGAAAGATATCAAATTTTAAATCTGACAATTGTGAGCGGTGTGAATTGCAACACTAGCATTATTTTTTTCGTGTTGTCCTCAATCTGATCATCGGAAATTTATTTTGCAAGTCTAAATTTAACGGAGCGCAAGTTTACTGACACTATTCTAGCGTGTAAGCTTGAAATTTTCATTTGCTTTGTTGTCTTAATATTAAAGCCTTCCAACATTTTTTTAGATTTTTATCTTGTTCGAAAAATAAAACATTGAGCGGTTTTCGTGGTTTGCAAAGAAAATGATGAAGTCCCGAGCGGTGTTCAAATTATTTGATTAACTGGGTTAAAACATTTAGCAGTTACTTTCAAAGCGTGTAACAGAGCACGAGACCAAGAAAGGAATCATTTAAAAATTGTTTGGTCTAAAATTAAACTCAAATGCCCTTTATTCCGGTTTATATGCTATAGCCTACAGCCGGCTCCAGGGGAATGTTTTGTTTATAATATTTTTCAAGTAAGCTTCAATGCTTACTAGCGAGCATAGTTTATTTCACTCTTCAGCTTTGAGTAGAGTATTGTTTAATTTTTGGTTTAAGTGTTCATTAAATTTTAAGGTTTTGGGACTGTCAATTTTGATATTTCATCCTAATTGGTTTAACTATTTTTGATTAATTTAATTTTGCATCATGCAAATTATTTTTATTTAACTTAAAGAAAGTTTTTTTTATTTCTCTTTTATTTTACATTAGTTGAGGTAAAGTGAGCTAAATTCTGACATTTATTAAATTATGTGTGGGTAGTAAATAAAATGAAAGAAATAGTCTTAAGATAATACCCACTACTTAAATCCTGAAGAATTTTGTTTTAAACCAATATAAATAATTAATTCTTTATCTTTTTGAAAGATTGAGCATCATTGTTGATTACAAGCCAGGTTGAATTCTTACATTTTCCAGTTTTATGAAACTTGGGAAATTGAATATATCAGGATCTGTCAGATGTAGGGACAGGGAAGGTTCCATCTCTTGGCACAATTTCATAAACATGGC
>OX393570.1:346005-361005 GCA_947652115.1 Blastomussa wellsi
TGGTGAAATACTCCTTCCGATTACAGGGTTTGTGCAGGTCATGGAAAACCTAGAAAGTCATGGAATTTTAGAATTTCATTTTCCAGGCATGGAAAGCCATGTAATACAAGTGTGGGTCAGGGAAAGTCATGGAAAATTATGTTTATTAAAAATGTTTATGAAGAAAAGAGTAAAAATGTACCCAAAATCAAACTTTAAGATGATTTCGTAGAAAATGCTCAAAGTTAGGCCATGGAAAACTTGGACAAGTCATGGAAAAGGTCATGGAAAATCATGAAATTTAGAAGCACAAAGTACAAACCCTGGGTTATGTTTGGTGTAATATAAATATAAAATGTGTTCCATTGATAATAACTTGTGTTGTGAATTATGAGGGTAAATAACAGAAAAATGTTTCATATTTATATACCAAATTTACATTATTTATCATCAGGATGTCCAGACAACTGCCGCCCACATCCTTGGCGATCTTGTGAAAGATAAGGCTTCAGTAGCACGGTCACTTGTCAGAGTTTTCTCTCACCATAACCAGGTTTGTTGCTCTCATTTTTTCTCATGAATGGATATGTTGTACTTTAAGATTGTCATAATCTCAAACAGAGAAAAATTAAACTGGTTTAAAACTTGAATAATTTTACATTGATGTACATGTAAGAGTTGATTGGACAATGAAAATAGTCAAGAAGGAAGGTTTATCGATTGTTTTGGAGCACTGTTTAGGACCCTTGTGTTGGACGAGATGTTTATTCATACAGTGACTTTCCAAGTGTCTAAAGTGCTATCAGCATTTACTGTTGTTACGTCAACCTACAAAATGCTGGTTTAGGGGTGGGGTCAGAGGGGACTTTTCAGTAACTTCTAGTTATGGTTTCATGTTCAGACCATTTGGCCCAAACAGTTTTTATGTCTTCAATAATTTGCTACAATTGATCACATCACCATTAATTCATGTGTGTATTGATGTTTTAAATGCATTACTGCTTGTCCTGAGTGTTTAGACACTCGTCACTGAAACTTAAGTTCCTGATTTTGTTTCTAATGCTGTATAATTATTTGTTGATAATTTCAGGTTGTAGACTTCATTAAGCTGGTTGTGGATCATGAAGTCCAAAATACAAAGTGAGTTTACCATTTACTGGAGTTTGCGTGTGATGATCAACTGGTACCTTCCTGTCAAATTGGCTGACTAACTGCTAAATCGTGGATGTTTTTGTCTGCAGTTAATACACAACAATTTTGCATCCACAAATGTTGTCTTCCTTTCAGGGATTCCAACACACTTTTCAGAGGCAACTCTGTAGCAACCAAGTCAGTTGATGAGTTCATGAAACATGCTGGCATGTATTACCTTCATGATACCATTAAATGCCTTGTAGATGAGGTGGGTGTCCATAGCTTACAAACAGGCTTTTAGTCAGTTTTCGAAAAATGGCCATCCAAAATGCGCTATGGGGCCTGCTAAAATAAACAATAAAGCAACATATGGAAAATGAAACAATTTTATTTAAAAAGTGGTCATCCATAGGACGCCTGGACGGCCATCTGGCTAAAAGCCTACTTACAGACATAACTATTACCTACCGGTATTCACTGAAAATTTGTAATAATTATTATACTTTTGAAATTTTGAGAGAGATGACTGGATATTTTTTACATAGATGCACTTATTAAGAAAGTACCAAATGATAAAACATAATAGTTATTATACCATTGTATTGCAACATGTGCTACTGCAGGTTTTTGATGATCACAAACGCTGTGAAATTGATCCAGCAAAACTTAGGGAAGGAGAATCATTGGAAGCAAATTTGGTGAGTTTGTTTCCAGTCATCTAGTTTATTGTCTGCCTGCTTAGAGATTTGTAGATAGTATTAATTTTATTTTGTTCAACAACTGCGTTACAAAATGGAGGTTGGGTGCCCAAGACATGTAGGAGCTTCCAGAAGACTGTCGCGGCTGACTGCGCAGGAATACCAACACTAGCTCAAAGCATACACTGGCGCATGTTCATGACAGAACCAGAAGAGAGCGCAGACACTTGACAGTTGCGCTGCTGCATGTACATCATGAAACACTGCAGGCCACGAGAGAACATTGACGTTTGGCAAATGCACTGGCACACGTGAATAACAGAACTCTGCTGACCCTCAAGGAAGCACAAATGCTCTTTGTTGTTAACTCCAGATGTTGAATTGCATTTACACTGTAACAGCATTGATATATCAAACAACAGGGTATAATATTCTAGTGCAGTAGTAATATGAATTGGATAAGAGTATCCGTCCTTTTAAGGTATTTCCTGCAGTCTAGTTGTCGGGGACACCCCTTACAGAGGGGGAGGGGGAGAGTGCTCCTTTGGGAGGTGTCCCTTAAAGGATGTGACCCACAGCAAGACAAGATACCTGTCCAGAGCATTTCCATTATAAACTGTCAGTGCCAATGTAGGCTGTTTTGTGGTATGATAATTTGTTTCATGATTGTTACAGGTTAATCTCAGAGGGTATGTTAACAGATTGTTTGCAGCCATCACTTGTTCGGCCATGGCATGCCCCACTGTCATGTGTCAGGTGTTCCACAACATAAGAGAGGCTGCTGTCTGGAAATTTCCAAGTAATGACTCTTTGAATGTTTTCTTTTAAAACACCTGGAATTGTGGGAGGCGGAGTGGCCTAATGGTTAGTTCGCTCGTCTCCGGATCGAGCGGTCTGGGTTCGAGTCCTGGCCGGGGACATTGTGTTGTGTTCTTGGGCAAAACACTTTACTCTCACAGTGCCTCTCTCCACCCAGGTGTATAATGGTTACTGGCGAATGTACTGCTGGGGGGTAACCTTGTGATGGACTAGCTAGCATCTCATCCAGGGGGGAGTAGAAATACTCCTAGCCGCTTCATGCTACGGAAACCGGAGATAAGCGCTGGCCTGATGAGCCACTTAGGCTCGAATTCAGACTCAACCTTTACCTTGTTGAAAGTGTTATTTCTCCCCCTAATGTTTACCATTGGAGGTATGCTTGTGACATTATGCTACCAATCTTCTGTTTTGATTCAGATGACAATGATGTCTGTTTCACATCAGTGAGTGGATTTGTGTTCCTCAGATTCTTTGCTCCTGCTATTTTAAATCCTAAATTGTTTCAGATGAGAAATGAGCACCCGGTAAGTGGAGTGTTTCACATAGTTTTGGTTATTCGTAGCTACAATTGTTATCAACCAATTTTCTTAAGTGAATGTCTTGTTTAACAGGCTTGTTATTAGTATTATCAAATAATTATTTGAATTGTAGTCATACTTCGTAAGTACAGCAGAAAAAAAAAAGAATGAAAAATTAGTCAGGCAAAGATAAAATCAGACATGTTGTTTTACAATATAGTCAATTCTGATGTAGCATGATGTCTGCAGCTCTTGACTGGTGTCTTCCTGTTTCCAAGTGTGAACCTGTTTTTAGCTACAGACAGCCTGTTGAAAGCTTTTTGTGACATGTCTATTTCTAATCCAGTAAAAAGTGCAGTGGCAGTTCAACAACGTATGAATTTTTTTCTTTGTGTTAGGATGCACAGACAGCAAGGACTTTAACACTTGTATCCAAAGCAATACAAAGTTTAGGAAATGTTGTAAGCTCTGTACTGGTAGGTGAATAATAATGTTATTTGAAAAACCAGAGGATGTTAAGGAACAATGTTTCTTGAAACAGGAAGCATTCTGAAATAAATAAATCCATGTTTGTATTTTGTTTATGAAAATAGTGTGGACAAGTTAAGGAGCCGTACATGGAAACACTGAAGTCATTAATTCTCGACCAGGAACATATTACTGCTGTCAAAAGAGTAAGTAATTGGTCATTCATGGACCAATTTTTATGGAATACACTTAACAGCTACTGGCTGCCATTTTTCAAAGGGTGGATTAGTGCTATCGACTAATCAAAACATTAGCCAGTGGATCTAGTGTTAGTTTCCACCGGATAGTGATTTCTCTGGTTGATAACTTTATCCAGCTTTCAATTAACCAAGCCCTGGTTACTTACTCAGGTTTGTTGTTGTTTTAGTTTTTAGAGATCATCTCATCACCCAGCAGAGCACAAGGCCTACCTGTAGACTCTACTATTGTTCTTAAGGAAGGGTAAGTTACACGGATAATTTACCAGCTTGAAATCCTAACCAGCCAATCACACAATGGCATGTACTGGTCCATATAATTCTGGCAGCTTAAGGCGTTCTGCTGGTTGATGGGCCCCTAAACAACTTTGAAATTAACGAGCTTGATTCTTTTATTGTCACGGAAGGCTCAGTGGCCCTATACTGTAGTTAGTGAGATGCTCTCCGGGTCTCTAAGTGCCTCTCTCTCCACCCAGGTGTACTAAATCAATACTCAAATGGCAAATTTAATGCTGCATTTTGGAAGAAGTCAACTTGTATGTTTAAAATGATAATTCTGCATGATGATTGCTCCCATAGGATGTTAATAAAAAGAGCCCAAGGACGAAGCAGGCTAGGATTTAAAAATTTCAAAAAGAGGTTCTTTGTTTTGACCAACAAAGGACTTTCATACTCCAAAGACAAAACCAAGGCTACTCTTGGACACATCCCTGTGTGTGACATCCTTGGAGCAGAAAGTGTTGGAGAGGACTCCTTCCATTTAAAACTGGTGAGAACATTCATATACACATGGTTTATTTTGAGTGCAGTTTCAACTCCAGCAAACTTTATAATTTAGTTTCTGAACCCTTAGGTTTATTTCAGGGTGGTAATGGCCTTAATAGGAGAGATTGTTGAGATTTAATAAGCTCTTATTAAGACGTGGTTAAGATTCAAACCTGAAAACCTTCTTCCTTCTTTTTTTTTGCTCAAGATGGTTCAAATAATTCAGCCTGACAGACTGCTATATGTCCAGGCAAGCAACACTGTAGAAGAAAGGGAATGGTAAGTGAAAAATCAGAGCAGCAGACAGACAGACAGACGAACAGAAAGATGGATGGACAGACAGACAGAAAGATGGATAGACAGACAGACAGACAAAGATGGACAGACATACCGACAGACAGACAGAAAGGTGGATACACAGACAGAAAGATGGATAGACAGACAGGCAGACAGAAAGATGGACAGACAGAATAATAATAATAATAATAGACTGATGGACAGCTGGCAGGCAGATAGATTGACAGACAGACCGAAAGATGGACAGACAGACAAAAAGGTGGATAGACAGACAGACAGAAAGGTGGATAGACAGACAGACAGACAGAAAGATGGATAGACAGACAGACAGACAGAAAGATGAATAGACAGACAGACAGAAAGGTGGATAGGCAGACAGACAGACAGAAAGGTGGATAGACAAACAGACAGACAGAAAGGTGGATAGACAGACAGACAGAAAGGTGGATAGGCAGACAGACAGACAAAAAGGTGGATAGACAGACAGACAGACAGACAGAAAGGTGGATAGGCAGACAAACAGACAGACAGACAGACAGAATAATAATAATATACTGATGGACAGCTGGCAGGCAGATGGACAGACAGACAGACAGAAAGATGGATAGACAGACAGACAGAATAATAATAATATACTGATGGACAGCTGGCAGGCGGATGGGCAGACAGACAGACAGAAAGATGGATAGACAGACAGACAGACAGAATGATAATAATAGACTGATGGACAGCTGGCAGGCAGATAGGCAGACAGACAGACAGATAGACAGACAGACAAAGATGAATAGACAGACAAACAGGCAGACAAAGATGGATAGACAGACAGACAGACAGAAAGATGGATAGACAGACAGACATACCGACAGACAGAAAGTTGGATAGACAGACAAACAGAAAGATGGATAGACAGACAGACATACCGACAGACAGAAAGGTGGATAGACAGACAGACATACCGACAGACAGAAAGGTGGATAGACAGACAGACAGACAGACAGAAAGATGGATAGACAGACAGACAGTCAGACATAAGAACATGTTAATGACAACTGATCTATCAATCGGTTGGTCAGCCAGTCAGTAAGTAATCAATCATGCAATCATTTGCTCATGTAATTGATCTGGTCTGCCTCCTGCGTGTTGATTCTTAATCCTGTTATGTTTATTTACAATGTTTGTTTGTTTACATTGCCCCTGAAAAGCCCCACTGGGGCTTTGAAAACAAAGTTTTTGCAATATTATCTGGATTATAATTGTGAATATCATTCTTAGCATTTTAGTAGATCATATGTTGTAAATTTAAGATTGTTTAAGAATTTGTTAATAAAATTGTCTATTATTATTTAAAAAATATTATTATTGTTGTTATTACTGATGTCATTGTAGGACCCGTGCACTGCGTAAAGTATGTCAGAGTAATCCACACAGAGTTCACAAATATCATCCTGAAGCCTTTGTATGCGGAAAATGGTTATGGTAAGAAGACCAAAATCATTTATTAATTTTTGTTTCGTATGTAAACTGCTTCAGTTAAGTTCTAATAGCTCTGATGTCGTTTACTTTTAATTTTTGAAGAATTTCCTGTAACAAAATTTATATGACTAATATTTACAAGACTAAAAATTTTTAAAACAGTAAAAAGACCAAATGTTTTCAGCATTAAGCCATCTTCAGGGTTAATATAGTGCAAGAGTAAGTTCATGGAATCAATTGTTAAAGGGGCACTGTTTCATGGGTTTTGGTGTTTTCAGCTTCATTCGTTGCTAAAATCATTACCTGGTAATTTTACTCGTGCTCAAAATGCTTCTGATGGACTAACAGGAAGATGTTAAACGAATTGTGGCTCAGAGAGCAAACGGAAACCATAATGAATTTCTGGCAATATTTTCAAGGAATGGCTCTAGAATTTGAAAAAAAATGGCCAGTCTATTTTTTTCAAGTTTCAATCAACTTCCATCCTTGCCATCCTAAGTGATAGGCAGCAATAAACAGTTTCAGTGTTGGTGTAGTCCTAGGTAATGAAACAACACATGACATTACTTTTGGGTTTCCATTCATGCAAGAACATATTTCTGAAAAAAGGATTTTAAATAACACCAATTGAAAATACCGTGGCATTTTACGTCCCTTTAAATGTGTAGCACCATCAGTACCCAAAATAATTTCTTCTTTTATTGGTGTGTTTAATTTCTTATTATTACATCACCAATGTCAGGCTGCAATGTGTCTGTAGCCTCATGCAGTGAAAATGAAGGAGGTCATTAACAAATTAAAAGGGAATCTAACTTCTTCATCTACAAAAAGTAGAGCCATCTACCGGTATTTCTAAAATTGTTACAGTATCACTATCAATGAAAGACTTGAAGGTTATAGGGAAACTGTAAGCTATTTTTCTTACTTTTGCAGCTGTAAAGAACGGTCAGATAAAGCAACAGGATGCACACATATTACAGAGTAAGAAAATGCTTATGTACATGATCTGTCATAATGCAAGAGAGACTTGTAAAGATCTTGCCTGTGAGGTCTTCTACTCATTTTTTTAGTTTCAATTTTGTACTGTATAACTTATGTTAAGCACATAAATTAGTTTCTCTATAATAGCAGGTTTGGAACATTCTTGTAAGAATATCCAAATAGCTGCCGCCTTCAATAAAATTAAAATTCTATAAAATTTGTATGATATTGAACAACGTCCCTGTCAATCTAAAAGCTTGTAGTCAGTCAGTTACCATATTCTGGGCAATACTAAAACGACTGTCTTTCGCATTATGTGTTTAGGGTGCCGCAACCTAAATGTGTGAATGTAGCTATAGATTGTGATCGAGAGATTGAGAGAATACACTCATTGTTCTTAATAAACCTGGACAAGTTGGATGAACTACAAAGTAAGTTATTTTTCCATTTACTTATACTTTTTATTTTGAACAGGGTATATAATTCAAGCGAGTCTGGCTTAAACAGGGTATGGCTATTAAGGAGTCGTCCTTGACTGACAGGGTATAGCTTCAAGACTTTTTAGCATTATCCAAAATCAGAAACGTTCATCAGCATTTATTAAGCTGGTGATCAGTCAATATTAGATCATTTTCAGGGCTAGATATTAATTAGTGAGCACTTTAGTACAAAAAAACGTTTTCCTTTGTCCTGAACAGGGTGTGTTTGAGGTCGTAAACAGGGTTAGGGTTCAGACCTCAGTCGTACGGCAGCCTTATACCCGAACGGAGGGGGGAGGCTTTGGGTTTGTCATAATGCCAGGCCAGGTCCTACCCCTATTATACCGGGACTTGATGTTCAAGGTGATAAGTAAATCATAATCCACTGCTAGTCGCTATAATTTAATTTCTTTTCACCTCAGCTGAATGTGAAAATCATTGTGAAAACTGCACAGTCGAGGACACAATGCTGGAAGTATGGAAACAAAAGTTGACGATCATCAACGATATCCGCTCTCACATCATCAGCTTAGAGCAAGAGCACAAACAACACCGTAAAATAACACATCGACTTACTAGACATGGAAGCAAGTAAGTTATACTTAGCATGCATCTGATAATAGAGATTTACGGCCAATCGACCAACCAAATAACTGAGTGAAATGCACTTCAACTGCAATACTCCTAATTTTGCTTCTGCAAAGACCGTATGTCTTTAGGTAAAGACAAACAATCAAGGCCACCTTAAATTATTGTCAGTGGTATTTCCTCTGAATCAGAACATACACCGAATGCAAATATGGCAGAGCACTCGGTTGTCGCCCGGGACGAGTCGCATGAAAGCGAGGCTAGTCAGTCTCTTTCTTGACCAGAAAGTCTTGCTTCGTTTGTTTTCGCACTCCCTTCGCGTTTTTGTGTTCCTGGATGCCAACAGAAGGGAGCAAAATCTTCCATTACTGAGAAAGTGTTTTTTTTTTTCAGTTTCCCCGTTCACCTTTGAGGGGGAAACAGACAAAGAAAACACGTGCAATGGAGCTCACGATCGCCAAAGGAACTGTTCAGCCTGGAAGATCTTAGAAAATGTGTAAGAGATCGCTCGCATTCATCTCTGAGTCGTTGTCATTTGGCTCAATGCTTTCATTGGTTTCAATGACGGGGCAGTTAAAGTTCATTCGCTTGGTTATTACACCGCAGTATTTGTTTCGTGCGATTCCGTGCGAGTGGACGCGGTCGTAAACAACTTCTTCCATTGATACATTAAGAGGAGCTTTTCTTAACCTTGGGAAGGTTCTGGCCATGCAAATCGTGTTGGAACATCACCAGGCACCACATGAGCTCGTCATTTAACCGACTTTTCTAAGATCTCCTGTACTGAAATGATGATGTAGCAAACAAACTTTAGTTCCTGCGGCGATCGTGACTTCTTTTCTTCGGCTCAACGAATTGTATTAATCCACTATTTTCCCTTAGAGGTAAACGGTGAAAGATTTCTATCCCTTCTCGAGGCATTCAGAAACACAAAAACGCGTAGGTAGTGCGAAACAAAACGAACCAAATCGACAACGAAGCAAGACTTTCTGGTCAAAACAAAGCATCGAAGACTGACTAGCCTCGCTTTCATGCGACTCGTACCAGGCGACAACCGAGTGATCCGCCATATTTAAGATGCTTTTAACACAGAGTTCAATGTTTTTCTTTCAGAAAATGTCCATGGGGCCCAACTCAGGAATCTCCTGATCCCTTTAGACGTCATTTAATCTTACAGTAATTAAATGTAATAAAATGTATATAATGCGTGATGAGGTGTAACATGAGTTATCAAAGCAATAGCAATGTTTAATTGTCTCACAAAAAGTTCAAAGAACATAACCAGATCATACATATAACCCATCCTGTCCGAGGTTCATGAAGGTGACGTATGAAATAATAATAATGTGGCATTTATTTCTTGAAATATGTTTTAATTTTTACAGCTGAGGTGTGAAATTGTTATTTTTTTACCTTGATAAGGTTTTTAATCTAATTGGTTAATATTGGTTTGTTTTGTATTAGATTGTTGTAATGCTTGTAAAAAGAAAATTGTTCATGGGAATGTCTACTTAATAAGTAAAAATTTGGAATTGAGTATACTGAAGCAGTGTAGATAAAACAGGATTGGTTTTGTCTGTCATTTCCTTGGAATAACAATAATTAGAAATGAATGGGTATTTTTACTTAGAAAAGAATTACACACTCAACTTGAAATTGTAATATTTTATGATATTTCACTCACCAGGTAAATAGTGTCCTATATTTTCTTAGACTTTTGAAACTTAATTGCATTTACTGTGAACAGAAAGCATTGTTGCTGGCAAGGCAAATGCTTGCAGTGTAAATACTCTTGCTTGGCGGCACAATCAAACTCCTGCATTTCACCAATTAAAATATTTTGAAGTAACACAAATAATTTGTTTTCCAACAATTGTCGATTCAATTTGAACAGTCCCTTAACATAGGCAGTGTTGTACTCTGGTAGTAAAGCATTTGTCATCATAACAACGTAAAGGTTACCAAAAATAACTCCCAATCCCCTCTCAAAGGTAGCGGCTTGGAGATGGCACAAAAACACCATATTTGTTTCACTGGATTGTCTCCATTCTTTGGTGGTTGGCCAAATTAATTGAAACTTGCTCTATAGTTACAATACATGTAAGGGGATTTTAGACTAGAAGAAATGTATAGCAAAACAGCACAACTCTGTATAACCGACTGAAAATTTCATCACATTACTGGACTCAGTTGAAAAAAATTGTTTTATTCCTTCTGCAAACTGTTTGTCCACCCAACTGCCTTCACAAAAGACCTTTGTGGAAAATGTTTTGTTTGATTTGTGTTGTATTTTTGCTGCTCGATTTAACATATGTGTTGCTTTATTATTTTTGTAATATAAATTTGCATGCTGGACCACTTTGATGTATAATTATTTGAACATTTTGTGCATTTAGATGTAAATTATTTTATTGGTATGGTTGAAGATTACTAGTATTTATTAAGGTCAGCTGGTCAGACCAGGCCTCGTTTTATTTAATTACTTGATCATATACTTCACATACCAATCTGCATTCTTGCTGTGAAGCTATTTTTATGCCCTGTTTTGCAGTGAATTTTTAATCATGAAAGTTGCATGCAGAGGTGCTGCATATACATGACAGCACTGAAGATACACCGTGTATATTTTGGCCCTCTGTCACACAATGCCCGAGAGCTTAGCCTTACATGACAGGCAATTCTACATTGTAAGAAACTGTCTGGTAACGCAGTTGTGTTTGTTGAGAAGTGAGCCTGAGCTAGCTATTCTTGGTGGTCTTGTATTAGTTTCACAAACAACTGCACCATGTGGCAGCATAACTCAGAAAAGTTTCTTGTAATGCTCAACACTGCATTCACATTTGACAAAAAATTACACTGTTGAACAGGGCCTTAAGTCTATATGTTGTAGAATCCCCTGTTAGACAAAGAAAACAACCGGCAACAAACCGATACATGAGCGAAAGCATACGTTTAATATTTACATAATCAACTCTATGATGAGTAATAAAGAAAATAAATTCCTTAACCATGCCATAAGCATTGGCTTTCTTTCTTTTTATGTGCTGGAAGGAATGCAGTCTAGGGGCAGATCTAGGAGAGGGTGCATGTGAGAGATGACCTGTGACTGCGGGGTTTACAGTGACGGGTGCATTAAGCACAATAGCTCTTTCAATAATATCGAGTGAATTTACAAGAGACCAGATATGATGTGCCACTCGGCTATGTCCAAGTTCGTTCTTCTCGAGGACAAACATGCTTAATGTCTTTAGCAATACCGTCAATCTGTTCTCACCGGCTAACATGCTATGTACATGTATATTCAGTTTCTTGCTGTGAAAATTCCTACATGTTTAGACTTTTTATCATTAGAGTCGATTAGAGGAATGATGACCCACTCCGCGAATGTTGGAACCTGGACCCAAGTTCTTTGGACTTCTGGATGACGGATTTCTTTTGCCCATCACTCATTTTTGGCAAATTTAAATCTTGATCCCTGTCAAACGGCCTTCTTTCTACAGGCTTGTCTTTATCTTCCTTCTACAAATTGGCAAATAAGTAAATTCAAATTAAATTTTCTTTCACTGACTGAAGCTCTCTATCACATGATAGTTAATGTTAGGGCCAAGCCCAGATCAACTATCACAAGATACAGTAGAAATCGAGAGCAAATAATCTAATTGTTTTAGCATTAATCTAAGTACTAGATGTTCAAAACTTAACAACCAGATTAACCAATCTTCTTTCATAGACACTAAAAACACTTCACAAGTGCGAGGAAGTGGCCGCCATTTTGTTGACAACCGATTATATATAAATGCTATAAAAAATAAACACACCTTTTGTTTTTCACGTTTCTTAGTGTGCAGGTCCATAAGTGATTCTCCTCTGTGACGCTTCTGAAAAGTAATGTATACTTTACTCTAGGTATCAAAAAACAAGATCAGAATTCAGATTTTTTATTGTTTTACACTACAGAAATTATACCTTTATAGAAAATACATATTTAAAGAAACACATGGAATATAACAATAAACTATTCAAAATAAAGTGTGCTCAGTGACCAAAGTAGCATAGGCTGGTCACTGACACGACATATCAATTACAAGAAATAGTGCATATCAACAATAAACATGAAAAAAGATGGCAGATCTAATATATACAAAATATAAGCAGATTATACGGAAGAGTAGCTGTTGAACAAGAGAAGGCAACAATAAAACAACAGGACAATTATAACAGAAGGCAACAGCAGGCAGTGTGGCCGTTTAGGGTGCTATTGTTGTGATCCAGAGCTACAACCCTCCACCCTTCCACTGCTAGCAGAACTTTTATTTCTACAAATATTGCTCACCCCCACAAAAGTTACAAAACTAATCGAGGTGGGAGCAAGAGTTAAAAAATAATTTAAGGGTTGTCAATAATATTTGAAGTATGCGGATATATTTTGAAAGTAGACGGCACTGGGGGCCCTTTTTAAGCGCTTTTGTAATGACCGCTCTGCTAAATTGTAGCCAGTGAAAACGTTTAAGTAGCGGGCGATATCACCGGTCACCGGCGCTTATTGACAACCCTGAATTAATTACAATTGACAATAAAGCATAATGAATGAACATACAACAAAATAGATAAAAATAAAAAAGTACAGTAGTACGTACATGTAGTAAATATATATTAAATAAATAAAAAAATGAAGGCAATTAAACTGTTTTCTTGATAATTCACTCTAACTTAATTTAGAAAAATGCTGTATACCGGTAACTTGGGGGACTTCAATATAGCCATGTTCAGATAATTTTTAATAAATCAAGGTTTAGTTTCTGTATTTTATTTCTGCAATTTAGATTTATTTAGTGACTTAACCGAAAGTGGGGTTGAGTTCCAGACTGATACACCAATTCTTGTGAATGACTGTTTCATTTTTTCAGTTCTAGAAAATTTCACAGGAAAGCACTTGCTCGAGGACGATAGAGTGTTATAGCTGTGTATTGTTCTGATTTGGGTAAATTGGTTAACAAGGTTTTTGGGGCTTACTTGAGTGTGGATATCATGCATTAACATGTTGGAAAAATATCAAATCCTCGGTCACGCCTTGTAAATAGCCATGTTGCATCGCATCAGTACATATTCAGTAAAAGAACTGTATAATAAATTTTTTCCTTACATTGTAGCTTTCCACTTGATTGTTCATCTGTTGATCTCTTGCTATCTCCCATGGAGTTCTTACTGTTTCACTGTCCTGGTCAGCACTTCTTTTAGAGCCTCTATCACCTTCCTTTGACTGTGAGGAGTATATATGTGTTTGGGTTCAAATTTTATTTTCCTTTTTGTATATTATGGTAATGTATGGTAATGGTTTCAAACAAATTTGAACCAAGTCAGAATAAAATTAAACCACAATATGAATTCAGCACTATGTAGATTCATAACGGTAAGGAATAAGTCCAGCAATTTTTCCAAACTTGTACAAAGAAATCCAAGGTCAAAATTAAAAACGGCATCCTCATATTTTCAAGTTTGTGATTCCCTTTTATTTACCGTCAAACCTGAAGTGTTGTTAGATTTATTGTGAACTGTTTTTGTCTATCTCATGTTGTCTTTCCATACTCAAGTTCTAGTCTTTGAATGGAGGTGTTGGTTCAAATCCCACTTCTGACACCACATCATGAAATGATACACACGATACCATGTCACATTGGCCACTAAAAATATCTAGTGCTCCTCTAGACTAAGAGGTTAATATTTATAAACATGTCAAGACACAGTACAAACCTTTCTAGCCTTGTCCACAGGAGTGTCTGTCCACACTGACTGATCTCCTACGTCAACAGCACGAGCACGAAACTTACGTGGTCCCAGACCTGCCGAATTACAAATCTAATAACTTACATGTAAAGGGCATATTTGACAAAAAAGCTGTCTACTAAAAATAATAGATTAATGGCTCTGCCTCAAAATTAATATTAATCATCTCGTCTTCGTAAAAAAATCTATAAGGCTTACCAAAGTTTTTATTCAAATCTGGAGGAAGCTCTGTCATCCAAGTTTCTCTCTTGAGTTTAATATCTTTCTATGAAATTGAGTAATTAAAAACATTATTAAACTACACTGCAGTAATCACTGTGAATACATGTAGGTAGGTGGAATGCTGCTGAAAGGTTGAGAGCATCCAGTGCCAATATCAAAACAACATGGGCTCCATCTTGGCAAATAACCAAAACGTTTGTGGTGCTGATGAATACTTCACAAGCAAATAAACTAATAATTGTTTGGCATACTGTAGCTCTCAATCAAAGAAGAAAAGTAAAGCATTAACTTCACAATTGTTTGTTTGCCACTTACTCCCTTGCAATCACTCCAACTGTGCAGAGTGATAGACCATAATAATTATGCCATGCACAACAACATCGCCCTTCAGTTGCTACTGTACATGCAATACAGACATGATCCAGCGAAATGCAATTTGAATAGAGCTCTGCCTCACAACCTTGGCAACAAAAGTTAAACCAATTTAAGCAGACAAAGAGACTTTCTTCTCTGGACATACCTTGCCAGTCATTTGATC
>OX393570.1:966005-1251005 GCA_947652115.1 Blastomussa wellsi
TCAGTGTGATTAAAAACACAGAAGATACAGTCATACAAGTCAATGTACAGTAAGTGATGAAGTCAAGGAAAGGAACAATGTCTTACCAAATCATTTCCACTACATATCGCCAAGGAAAGAGCCGAGTGGCCTTCACACAGCAGATCAGGATTAGCTCCGTACTCTAACAGGAGTCGCACAACAGCACACGACACCTACAAGGAATTTAACGATAAAGATTACGTGAAGAGTAAGACAGGATTTGAACCCATGACCTTATCAGTTCATCCTTATCATTAATTCATCAAGCTGAAAATTTACCATCTATCATATTTATCCCAAGGAATTTAATGTTATTTATCATGTTCAATGCTCATAATTACAGTTGTTAACTACATGTAGTGTCAGCGGCGTTACAAGGTCCTGGCAAAGCTACGGAGAAGCTGGCACATACATACTTTTCATATTTGGTTATCTTAAAACTGTTGGTTCCCAAGGCTTTGGCACAACAAAAGGGAGCTGGGCTCCTACTACTGGGTTAAAAAATTTATGTCCTCATGATATTATTGATTGTCCGTCTGCGGTGCATCCCTTTATGGAAAAATGTCCCCTCGCTGAAGATCAACCACAACCCAGTGCACTGTTATCTGAGATGATTTAATACCTGGTCATTATCCTCTCTTGAACATGCTATGTGTGCTGGAGTTCGTCCATTCTCCTCTGTGCCAAATGCACAGTCTCTGATGTTTGGATCAGCGCCTGCCTTAAGCAGCAGCTCAGTGATCTCCACTCCTGTTTCATCAGGTAGCGCTACAGCAATGTGAAGAGGAGCTATCCCCAATTGCTAGTAAAGAGAAGCAACAAAAATATAGTTGGCAATAATTGTGATATCTGTCTTGTGTTCATACATGTAACAGATGTCCTGGGACATAAATGCTTTACCAAGATTAATAAGAAAAGTAAACCAAGATTTCTTTGAAGTCCCATGTGCTGTTGTAAAACCACAGTACCTTAAGCTGCAAAATATTTTGCACAATAATGCCTGATTTTCACCTGGCTTCAGCGTTATCAACTAAGTATTGTAGTCAACAATTCACATGATGGCTGTTAAATACATGCAGCTTTTAAATAAATAATGATATTTAGAGAGGAGGCCAAGTCACCCCTAGCTGGTTTTCATGTGGGTTCTCTATCCAGGTCGAATAGGCCACTTTCGCTACAGTTGTATACTAAAATTCAGCTTGATAGTGAGGCCTAGAGTACAAAAACATTTTCTTTGTTTGTGTTCTCTAGGCCTCGCTATCAAGCTGAATTTTAATATAGCGAAAGTGGCCTATTGGAATTTAGAAATGCTGGTTTCTTAGGAGGGAGGAAAACTAGAGAACCCAGAGAAAAATCCTTGCAGCAGGGCGAGAACCAACAACAAACTGAACCTACATACATGTATGGCACTAGGTCAGAATTGAACATGGGTCACATCAGTGGGACGCGAACTCGTGCTCTCACCACAGTGTCTGCTTCATCTTTGCTCCTCAAATTGTGATCGTTATTATCACCACAACAGTTTTTATTATATATGAGGCTGATTCTTACTTCCTTTGATAACTTGGCAGAAGTGTCAGCTCCTTTCTGAAGTAAAATCTCCACAGCAGCTGTGTCTGCAGCTTTCACAGCGAAGAACAGAACAGGCATTGGCAGGGATGAAGCATTGGGGTCTGCACCTCTCCATAGTAAAAGGCGAACTGTTGCTTCAAGATGGGGACGCCTGAAGTGAAATGGGAAAATTTAATTCAAAAATGGAATGGTACTACATGTCCATGTTCATGTAAGAATGGCTCATGTTGTGTGTTCTTAAGCTAGACAATCATTGCAGTATCTACAAGAATTCTGATGCACTAAATGGTTGAAACTGGCTACAGCATGGTAGTACTGTACGGCGAGGTGCAGGGAGGTGGGAGGTACAGGGGATGTGAGCCCTGAATTTCCCACATCTTTTATTTTTTGTTCCAACCTCCTTCACATACATTTAGTGGTTTCTGCCTCTGTGCTATTTTTATTGCAAAATAAAGAATCAAGCAATGTTGAAAAATTTTCCCAATTTCTCCCAGTGCCAACACCCTTGGAAAGCCCACTTCCTCTTTGTGTTATCCCTCCTCCCATAAAGTTCCCATCCCCTATCCTCCCAGCTTCCTGGCTCACCTCCCTGCTGCCCCCACCCCCCATCCCCACCCCCAACACACCCAGCCCTTATATTATTTTGGACATACAGAGTACATTTACATGATTGTTTGACCACTGGGTGAAAATGTTTAAGTCTGTATATGAGTCTAGTGACCCATCAGGCAGGGGCTTATCCTGTTTCCTTAGCATGAAGCGACTAGGAGTATTTCTACTCCCCCTGGATGGGATGCTAGTCCATTGCAGGGTTACCCCCAGCATTATTTCGCTGGTATCCATTTATACAGGTACACCTGGGTGGCCAGAGAGGCAATGTGAGAGTAGTGTCTTGCACAATAACACAATGCAGTGCCCCAGCCAGTCCTCAAATTCAGACCTTCCATGCGCTAACCATTTAGGCCACCTACAGTACGAGCCTCCCACATATAGACCACTGGCTCTATATTATCAAGCAATGATAAAGTTTCCTCCAAAATCCTGCCTGAAATCAATTGAAAAAAGAGCAAAACAAGTTATATCATTTCAGCTGATGGCTGGCATCACTTACCTCTGCACAGCAAGTAAAAGCTGTTTGTTCTGCTCCATGCTGTTCTCACTACGTAACTCATCGCCCGATTCTGACAGCTGCCTTGTGCTGCTCACTGCACTCATGATACTAAACAGCGATGGATGCATTACACTAAGTTTGTCAGTTTTTCCAACACTCTTTTCATTTGCTGATGAAACATCACTGATTGGTGTCAGCATTCCAGAATCCATGTGATCATTGCCATGATCCATAATTAGTTTGGTTTCTTGATCAATGGTTCCTTTTGTAAAACCATTTCTATTTATATCTAATTTAATTTTCATACTATTGTTTAAATTGTTTTCTAATTCAGAATTATTTTGATCCTTATCTCTGCACATTCTGTCTGTAAATTCAATAATCCTGTATGAAGTAGTAGGTTCATTCATTTCATCTTGAATTATTTCATTTTGAATATTTCCCACACATTCATCTTCAGAATTTTCCTCCACATTTCCAGAATCAAGCTCGTTTGTTTCCACCTTGGCATCTTCAAGCACAACACTCTGACGATAATTCCGATGAATGTAGGTTCCTTTCTGACGATCTTCCTGTATGCAATTGAATAAATTTTCTTTAGGAATGCTTTCAGCAATGTTATCTTTCCAAGTATGTTTGGTGTAGAATAGGACATGACAGGCAGCAAGAACTGACAAACCCTCATCATTTAACTTATTTACATTGGCACCATTGTCTAGCAAGCAGTTGATCACATCTCTGTGACAGTTAACCTGAAGAACAAAGTAAAAAAATTCTTCAGGCCAAATTAAACAGCCCATTCCACCAGAGCTTTTCCCTGGATGGGATGCTACAAACACGTAGGTCAACACAAGGTTACCTCCTACCTGAAGTTCAAGTTTAATTTATTTCACACTATTTACATTGTATGTTCACAAATATAAATTATTAAAATAATAACAGATTCTCTTCATTAGTTAATTAATTAAAATGCATCAAAGCTAATATTGTTTTGAATGTATATGGTGGCCAAACTCCTTTCGAGCTGGCCACCACCTACTTTGGTATCAACAAAAACACACTGAGCTTAATTAACTATGGCCTGCAGTGCTACATAATGTAGATATTAACTCATCTTTCATTTGCACCCTGATTAAAGTAATTCAGCCTCTTCTTATCTAGTGCGAAAATGTGTTGGACCATCATTGCTTTCCCCTACAACTCGCAGTCATAATTTAATGTGATGAAGACAGTGGAAAGGGTGATAATAAAGCCATACTTATTGCAAGAAACACTTTCACAGAATCGGCACATTTAAATGACACTGTAAACTTACTGATGCAGCAAGAAGGGCAGTGTAACCAGTTTTATCGGCAACATCCACATGAACTTTTCCGCTTTCAATTAAACTTCTAACATTGATGCAGTCCCCTGCAGCCGATGCTCTTAAAAATTCCTTCGAGGCCTGTTCAATGGGTCCTTTAGTACCCTTATTACCACGAACACCGTCTAAAATGTCTGCATATGAGAAAGAGTTTGGAATTTGAGACAGAAGTTTACTTGACTCCTTGTCATCTATGCCTTCAAAGTCTTGTAATGAAGGGGTGATGTTTCTTACACCCTCCTTTGCAGAGTTTGCTCTTTTCACTCTGCCAGACAAGTTATTACCAGCATTCACATTGTAGTTTGAGTAGTGTTGGAAAAGAAATGCACTTTCCATGACAGAACACAGCTTAATGAGACGTTCGTTAGACCACAGGCCAACATCCTGTTCATTGTTTGAGTAAGTCATTATTCCTGGACCATCTCGCTCATCTCTTCGATATATTCCCTGGAAAGCAAATGAACCAGTCTCTCACATGATATCTACAATTACAAAATAATGAAGTTATTTAATAATGAAGAAGACAAGTCAAACATAATAATCAATGTACACACCTCAAATTTACTACCGCTGGGGAAAACAAATGTTCCAAAACCTTCCTTCTTGTCATTTTCAAAGTGACCTTCAAATTTTGTCCCATCTGGCCAGGTATATACTCCTTTTCCTTGTCTTTTATCTCTGCAGAACTCTCCACTGTAGCTCTAATGAAAAAAAAAGAGATGAAAAATGAAATGAGATGGAGTGTTCAAGAGCACGAGACAAAAAAATCTGAGACCCTGACAAGATCAAATTTGAAAATTCCAGAAATTTTCTGTTCCATGTGACATATCTGGTCAGTTTTGTTTCTCTAGCTGCTAGATAGAGTCATTGTCAAGACCTGAAAGTTGACGGCAACAGGCCTTTACCAATCTCTCACCAGTGAAAATGCATGAGACAGATTCAGATTTTTTTATTGTTTTACACTATTTACAGAAATTATAACTTTAACATGCATGTTTAGCTTCATCTCCCGTGACTAAGAATTATTTCTGTTTCTTTGTTGAACATTTCTTGAATGATTGAGCTCAAAATAATCATAAATAATGGTACATGAATGTTTGCTTGTCTTTGTGAAGCAGCTTGCGGGTTTTACTGTGCCCTTGTTGTTCTACGGGATATTCTCTGTTAAACTTGTAAAATAGTCAAGTAAAAAGCATGAATTGGACTACAAATCCGCCATAATGATTGTGACCGGTTCAGTAAAGTGGAAAATACCGTTCTTTTCGGCACACAAAAATTTCGGAAATTCATACCGGAATTTTCGGCCCAATGGATCGTGCCTTGGTCACTTCCTGCTAAGGAAACTGAGACAAGCTCTGGCCATATCCCTGATGCCGGCCACTGGCCAGGCTTATGTAGTCACACTATCTCAAAACATAGAAAGCAACATTAAAGGGCCCTAGTCAGCCACACCTTTGTTATTGTTTACATGCGAGAGTTCAGTATTATATTTTACGCTGAGCTTGTCGAAACGAAAGAGATCACTGAGAAACTTGCTAAATTGGTAATTCAACACTTTCAGTAACATAACTTACAGCAATGCAATACGATTTCGCTTCACCATACAACTGCTATAATTTTGATGGCATCGAAAAATTATGGCGAAGCTGACTAGCGTCCTTTAATCAAATTATACAGTGCGTACAGTAAAATTTTCTTTTATCAGGATCTTAGTAGATTTGATACAATCTGCCATACATACTTTAAATTTCAACTTAGAAATGAAAAGTACTAGTTCAAACGCCACTAATTAGCAACCGATTATATGCAACGTGATATTTTAATTTTTATCTTAATAATTTATGTCCACATGTAGGCTTTTAAAAGCTTAACAGCAGTGATGATCTATATTTTTTACGTTCGCACCTCTGTTTAGCTTACTTCACAGTGTAAAATTAAAGGCGAAGCATAACAAACAACTTGAATAAAAGGTAAACAATGCTAGCTTCACTCTCGAAAGTGTACACAAACCGCGCAGGAAGATGATTTCGACCGACGGTTTAGAAAATATATTTTGCTACGAAATTTTAGCATTTGCTTCAACAAAAAAGAATTAAATGTGAAATAGTTCGTAACAAAACGGTATTACACGGAACATAATGCTTAGTTTTGCGTAGAAATTGAACAACAGAAGAAGAGTCTATATCGGTACACTTCAGTAAATTGACTCGAGAACATCACTCAGTACCCAATTATAAAACGTTGTTACTTCTACAATGTAACTTCTCTCTTTGAATCTTCCTTTTAAAAAGCCAACAACAAAATTTTCAAGATACTTGAGTTCATTATAAAACAAATCGATGCTCATTCCTATGAATCTTAGACGGCTTAACTTTGTTATTCGTAAAGCGCAGCACAGCTTATACCTCTCCGTCTGCCCAAGTTAGCGTTCCAAAACCATGTCGCAAATCCCTCACCAAAGCACCGTCATAAATAGAGCCGTCAGGCCAGTACTGTTTACCATAACCATGCCTTCTATTTTCAGCATATTCTCCATCATAACAAGCTCCATTAGGCCACTTAAAGATTCCTCGGCCGCTCTTCTTGCCGCCTTCTAGCTCACCATGGTAAACGGCGCCGCTTTTGTACTCGCGGCGATATTGGCTTGTGTTTAGACGAAGCACTCGATTCGAGGTAGAAATTTTTGTGCCTCTTTTCATCCCTCATAACAAATACACAGCAAGTCTCTCTAATTCACAATTTCAACATTTGCGGTGAATAAAACGGATACTTTGTCACCAACCGTGTTCTGTCGACTGCTCATATTCCCAGCACGTTGTTACCGTGTTGCTAGGTCACCAAATATGGTCAATTATATTGTCTGGAAAGGAACGAATTTTGAAAACAAGAGAAAGAACGAAAAATAGATAGGACGAACTCTTCCATCTCATTCTAGAATGTCATCCCTTTTAAGAACAACATTTTTCGAATTTTACGAAGTTTATATTCTTAATTCGTCTGCCAAGCCCCTGATGGCCATTTAGCTTTTGTAGCCAAGATTGGGTTATTGACAGTTTTGACATGTTTTGAGCTGACTGAATCAACCTTGCATTGCATATTTTTTATTAACAGTCAGTTATTTTTACCTTAGATTCCGGACGTTTTTGTTTAAATAGAAATGATCAAGAAAAATCACAGCTTGTGGGTTAAAAGACCCTGACAGAAGCATTAAAAGAATTAGAAAGACCCAGTGTTTTAAAGGCTATTTCCAGTCCGTACTGCGCAATCTCCGCCTGCAATGTTATTGAGTCTCACACGATGAAAAGTAAACAAACCAAAATGAAAATTACGGGTAAAAACTTACCTTTTTCTTCCTTATTAACATCTGATATCCTTGCAAAACAATAATAAAGAGTAGACAAACCTCGACGATATTCCAAACCGACTTTTCTGCTCATTGCGAACTCCCAAACAAAACGACCCGCAATGGCGGACTCAAAAACTTAATGTACGCAGTTACCGAAGTGTAACGTATCAACGAATTCAAAACAGAAATGTAAACAAATCCCGAGACTGCGCAGTACGGACTGGAAATGGCCTTTAACAATATTAATCTTCCTGTAAAGGGTGGGTTTTTCTTCTCTACCATGTGTGGAGTGATTTCTCAAAGTCTCGTATTTTGGATCAATGTTTTTAAGATGTGTACCTAGTTGTAGCCAGCTCTTGTACATACAAGAACTTTTTAACCCAGCATCAGTTTGGTTGTTGGAAAAAATACGCCTAGAGAGAGTATAGGATATTTCGGCCATTTAAAACTGAAAGGGGTATCTTGGTTGTCTTTCCACTGCCCCAACCACTTTGCCTCAGTTTTAGACTTATTAATTTCTAACCCAGAAAGAGAACTAAATTCTTTAAGGAAGCAAATAAGTTCTAAAACTGATTCGCTATCATGGATAAAAAGTTGTATGATCAGTGTATTGGGTGATTTTTATTCATGATTGTTAACTTGAATACCTTTGACAGACGTTTTGTTTTTAAGGCTCTTATGAACAGTCCTATTCCCAAAACAAAAGTATTCCTGATAGAGGATAGCCTTGACACACCAATCTATGTAGGGAAAAGAAGGTAGAAGCATGACCATTATTGATGACACAACTAGAAACATCAATGGAAAATAATTTTGATGCAGCTCAGAATATCCTGTCCAAAATTGAAGAGTTCAAGGGCAGCATTGAGGCAGGGGCCATTCAATTGAGTCAAAGGCTTTTTGGAAATAAAAAATGTCAGCACATTAGCCTTAACATTGCCTAAGGCCTATTTCTGGATTATCGGGCTCCCCTACTCTCCCGCAGTCTGTATGGATGGGAGGGCAGACGAATGCTCATACTGTCACGTGACTACCAAATTTTCTCAGCTTAATGGCTTTCCAAAATTTCTTACCCATGGTGCTCTGCTGAAATGCGAAGGAAATGAGGCACTTTCTCCGCTATTTTCTCTGTAAAGCAGAGGTTTGAGGGACTGAAAGACTTTTCTCATTGCAGTCAATAATAATAACTTTCGCAACACCAGTTAATAATAATGACAAAAAAGTTATATATAGCACCAATTCCACTAATCACCCATGGCACTTTACAATAAAAAATATTAAAAAAGATTAATACTATTTTCATGTTGGAAGGTAGTCAATGTCAATAATACTCAATACATTGTCCACTGCATTAGTGTCATCCTGAATTTCTTGGTTAATTTTTAAATTGGCAAAATGGCCTCTCAGGTGCTCAAGAGCTCTCTTGTTTAAATCATTGTCTTGTTTTTCTTTTTCAAGCTCCTCTTTCAGCCTAACAACTTCTTTATGTAATTTCACTTTTTCAAGCAGATGTTGCTGCTCGAAGAAATGCTCATGACTTTTAAGGCTTTCCTCATGTTCCTTTTCCTTTTTATTCAACCTAAGATGAAGGTGTTCACTGTTGAGTTTTTCCACATTCAGCTCTGCTTGTGCCTGACTAAGTGACTTCTGCAAGTCATCTCTCTCGAGTTTTAGCTGTCTACATTCCTCTCTTGAAATCTTCAAGTTGGAATGATAGCTTCTCGCATCATCTTTCAGTGCTCTATAATTCACTTTTAACCGCTCGTATTTCTTTTTCAAAATACGAAAGCTGCTATTTACAGTTTCCTCCGATTCGGCGACATCTTTAAACTTATCTTTCCAAGTTTTAATCTCGTCTTGGGCCGACTCTAACATGGCTGCGAGTTTTAGATTTTGCATTTTAGCCTTCTGTAAGAACTTTCGCAACATCTGCAGTTCACTTTGATCCCATATACATCCATCCTGATCCTTTCGTTCTGGTTTACTCTGTTGTTTTCTATCCTTTACAACGCGTTGCCTTTTCTTGAGGCCTTGCAATTCCAAACGAACTTCCAACTCTTCGTCAGTTAAATTTTTAGCCTTTTCCTCCTCAAAAAAAACCCTTCGATACACTTCGTCAAGATATTTGACCTCTTCTTTGCTTTTCTTATCTTCTTCTGGGCACTTTAGCAACTCATCTACACTCCCGAATTGAAATTTCGGAGGAAAGACCTCTGCAACCCAGTGATCCGCCATCTTGAATGCAGTAAGTGTCAGGCTTCGAGAAAGTGGAGGAGGCTTGGACCGATATACGCACCAAGGTTGGCACGCGTTTGATATTTTACCAGCTGGTAAGGTGGCTCAAAACAGTTTCCAGCACTACCACTCTTTATCAGTTGATGCTACAATCATGGTATCAAAAAACTGCCAAATCATTGGTGAACCCGTTGTTATCATTTTCGTGACATAATAGGTTACCAGAGAAACAGTATGACCTGCTAAAAACACCCTTAATTTTAGCTTTAACTGCTAATAACTCAAAAACGAGCCCGTTGACCCCCATTTTTTATTATCGAATTTTTATAAGCATGATAAGATGCAACTTTTTGCAAAGTTTAAAAAAACTTCTGTGGAGGGGGTTCAGAGCCACCTTAACTTGTCGAAAAGTTAAGGTGCCTCTGAACCCCCTTTATGCAGTTAACTCTTACTGTGATACCTTTTATAACTGAATGTACCTCCTGTTTCATGAATAAAGAGTCAATCAAGTTGAATGGAGTTGAGTTGAGTCAATTCACTGTGGGCGGCGGCTATTTTCTGAGATACCGACAAAGCATCCGACGTAGCCTGTTAACAGGCTCCCTGAGCTAATCAAGCCGAGCGTGGCCTGGGGAGAAGCAAAACGCAAGGTCACGCCCTGCTCGCTCGGCTCCCTTAAATCGCGTCACATTTCCCCCACTGGAGAGTGTTCGTGGGCTACAAACGACCCGAATATATTGTTTAAGCCTTATTAGCGCCATGGTTGCATTTATCTTTTGTTTTCTTCTATTCTGTGAAGATTCCGCATTTACAAAAAGGTTGCATTACTAAGAGACAACTAAAAGACTACAAAAATAAAGGTGGTTCAAACCTTGCTGAAGAATTTGACACTGAATTAACACAAGCGAACTGAGGTGGGTTTCAAGTTTGTGTGAGGAAGTCAGGGATAGCTTGCAAGAGACCCGACAACCTAAATACTGAGTCATTCTATTTATCAAATTATATAAACTAATTAATATCAGAACTACCGATTTGTCATTTATTCTCATTTGCGTTTCTAGCGAATTTTCCGTCGCAAAACGCTTCCTATTTACAAGCATTTATCGCCCAAAACCAAGTCATTCAATTGTCTAGTCTTTTTTAGCAGTGTGTTGAGTTTTGACGTGCCATCTAAGGTGTGATGACGTAATAAATGCCTTATCACAGAACTGGCATTGAAAGGGTTTCTCTCCTGTGTGCGTTCTCTCGTGCGCCTGTAGAGTCCCGTATTGGGTGAATCCTTTGGGGCAGTACCTGCATCTATATGGCCTCTCTCCTGTGTGTTTGTACATGTGGGTCTGGAGATTACGGTACTGCGTGAACGACTTGGGACACACCTTACACTTATACGGCTTGTCATCGCTGTGAATTAAGAGATGACGCTGCAGATGACCGTAGCGAATGAACGAGGCGGAGCAGATGTCACACTTGAATGGTTTCTCTCCTGTGACAAAAAAGTAACATTACTACATTGTTTATTCTTTTTGAAATAAAAGATTGAGATGTATTCAGCAGCCTTTCACTATTTTTCTTAATTGATGGAATAAGATTGGTTGATATCCGGCAAGGCAAGGCAAGGCAAATGGTAAACCATTTGCCCAAAAAAATTCTCCCAAGTTGCCTTTCCCAACTTTCTGTTGCTGCCCCAAAAAATCTTAGTTGCCCAAAATTTGGGAGGGCTGCAGCACCCGCCCCGCCCCACAAGCCCGTACGCCTAAGAAACTGACAAAGTGTCTCTTTATAGGGAATAGTTTCTATATAAAAACAACAGATCGAGTCAAAACTACAGTGTTGTCGCTTTGCCAGGGTTTCTCCAATTTCGCTAGCAAATGAGCAACTTACAATCAAAGAAATAGAACCGACGGTTTTCACTTCAATGTCGAAAGTAATTCTGCGTTTACTTTGGTTTTGCATTACTTCGCTTCGTGATTTGTTTAAAAAACTCCCGCCTCTTTTTCAACCAACCAGGAGTAAAACCAAAACCAATAGTGACTTGGGTGTCCACGTTTTCCCGCGCTTTGTGTCGGCTACGTGTAAGTACTTAAATTTTTGATTGGATCACTGGATTGTCTCTGTCCTTTTTGATTGGCCAAAGTAGTTACTTTGGTTTTATTTTTACGACACTCGATTGAAACTCGCTCTAACAAGCTTAAGGCGAACATACCTTTGTGGATGTACATGTGAGTATGCATCTCGTCTCTCCTTGTGAAAGCGCGCCCGCATTCCTCACATTTGTATGGTTTTTCACCAGTATGGAGGCGCACGTGCATCTTGAGGGCACGTGATGTGGTGAATGCAAATGAGCAGACCTCACACACGTATGGTCTCTCTCCTGTATGCATGCGAATATGGGTCTTTAAGCCACTGAGGCGTGTGAAATCCTTGGCGCATAAACGACACTTGTACTTTTCACCATCCTTGATGAAAAGATCCTTCACTTGTTCACGTGCAAGGAACGTGAACATCGCTGAGAAGGGCAAAGTCCCTGGTGCTCTGGTACTACCACCCATGTGTGAAAGCACGTGCTTTTGAAAGTTGCCAAACCACGTGAACTCGCGGTCACACTCCTCGCACTTATAGGGCTTGCTGTTGTTGTGGATGAGGAGATGCCGCTGAAGATCACTGGGGCGAGTGAATGACATCACGCAGTAGTTACACTGGAATGGTTTAACCTTATCCGACTTATCCGACTCGTCAATGGAGGAAGAGGGGTCATGTGATGGAGACTGGAACGGTTCTTCCAATAATGGAGTATGTAGAGAATGTAGCGACTTAGAATCATTCTCTAAGGGTGGGAATAACATGGGAGTCCGCGGATAGCGCGAAATCTGATGTTGAAATTCTCTCATAGCGTTATGAACTGACTGGACGCTGCTGTCGTACTCGGACATATCAACGGGGTCCCATCTGCCCCATTTTGACTGCTCCATTGCTGATGGCTGTAGAGGTTTATCATCTTCATAAATGGAGATTTTCTCTTCCTTTTGCAATGTTGTGACTGAAAGAAACGAAATGAAAAAAAGTTCAGTCAGCCTAAGCAATCAAACCAGTCTTGACTTGTTACCCAATAAAAAGGTCGAGCGTCAATATGATTTTTCATAAGACCTCTTCTCTCATAAGCCGCCATGATATCGGTCCACTCCGTGGGTAATTTGTCGTTGTTGTTGGTACCCAAGCTCTCTTGTCCGTAATCTCTTAGAACGTAGCATACAGTCGAACAGTGTCACACAAAATCTAACAAACTCCACTAATGCAAGTAGAAAATCTTGCAGAAACTAGAGCGGGAATTTCTAAAACGTTAGCTGATGTCTTCTCTCAAGATTCAGCGAACCTTGATTTGTTGAATTTCCCTTGATTAAAAGCAAATTCATTGGTCCATCCAATCGTGAAATTTACATACTTATCTTCGCCCACGTAAACTACTGATCGCGAACATCGACACATAAAGCACTTCTGGTTTATTCTTAGAGTAAAGACAAGTTGCCTTTACTTTTATGTAAATGTCGTTATAGCTGTACTTCAAAATATGAAGTTGCGTGTAATCTAGTTACCATTTCGCAGTTTACCGGCCTTTAAAAATTATTTCACTAATAAAAATGTTGCAAAGATTTATTTTCTTTTTTGACTGTTATACACACGGAATTCTAAAATGCAAAACCAATTATAAAATTATTTGAAGAAATATTTGAAACTCGTTCTTGAAGCACTCAACAGTGATAGCTGGGCCGGCACATTTTACATAAAAGTTATTTTTTAGCTGATTTAGGCAGCTTGGCGGCACAATCGTAAGTGCGTTTGCCGACAGCATTCAGAATTTTAGGGTTCGCGCCTAGCCATGTTTCTTATGTTCAGCTGCGTTGCGCTCCGAGAGAACTATACTGTCGCAGCAAGCGTTGTATTTTTGCCCAGGTGCATAAATGGGTACCAGCGAGCTGCAAGGGCAACATGACTGAATGCTTAGGGTGTAACCGGCAATTGATTGACGATGAGAATACTGACTCTTTGGCAAGAGAAATTATGGTATAATCACTGGATGTGACGCCTTTTTCTAAATGTTTTTTTTTGTAAAATAACAAAGAAGTTGTGAATAGACAAAACAGCTAAGTCTGTTTGGCGATCATAATGGAAATTCGTTGCATCTTGTGAGTTATATTGGTCATTTGAACGAAGCCTCGTGGAGATTTTGTTCCTGTTTCCAAAGATATTGCCCTTTGGAGCAATTTTTGAAGATAATGTTTTTGGCGTCAACGAGATGATCATGTCTTCGTATTTCGCTTTTTTATTACAGCCCGTGGCGTGTCACTCAAGTTTCGCTAAGAATCATTTGTAGGTACAGAAACTCTGAGTTGTAAATCATGAAATCAAGTTTTATTCGTATGGTAGTAGAGTGAGTAACCGTGAATCGTTTGTATCCTTGATATTCTGGACCGAAAAGGAATTCGTTAATTTAAAGAACCAGTTAAAGGGCTTCTTCACGATATTGTATGTTCCCATTTCTTCAAAAAACAGTGTTAACAAAAACTTGCTTTTTGGCCTGAGTTTTGGATGATCTAGTCGACTATCAATATACAAAAAAAAATAACTTCACCTGTACAGCGAGTAAAAATTTAAGATAAAGTACAAACCACACTTCCCAGGCGAAATCGCGTCTTTCTTATCTAATTTATCGGAAATATCATCCAGTGGTATATTTTCAGACCATTTTGTGTTATCAGTTTTTTAAAATAAAACAGCATCAGTGCTTTTTATTCTCTTATTTCCTTGAAATACTTTTTTAATTAGAGTGTTTTTACATGTAAATGTCAGGAACTGCCTTAAAATAGAACCAGCAGGATCAGTGAATGTTTTGACGTTCGTGCAGCACGTTGTCGAAAAAGCCTGATTTTCGGAAAACGCTAAGCTTGCGGATCGAGTAAAAATCAGTCAAAACAATTCAATCCATGCACAAAATGGTATTATTGTTTGTCATTGTTGACTGAATGAATGAACTAGATTGTCAGTCTTCAAGTTCCGTAAAAACGGTTTTTCGTATAGAATTGGTACTGCTTTGTTTTCAAAAGAGAATTTTTTTGTACTTAATCAAACCATTGCCACCTAAAGAAGTAACGAGTCTGTAACAAAGAGGTCCGAATTTGTTCAAAATTACACAAGTTTTGTCTCGACCGAGTGATACCAAAACTGAAATCAATTGTACTTAAAGGGGGAAATTAAATTGGCTAATTCTTGTACGTGAAAACGTTCGCCCGATTTTCAGGTGTCGCTTCATAAGAATAGGTTCAACTCAGCCGCCTCAAGTTTAGCTGAGCGCGTAATCTTTAACCTGTGACGAAAGCAAAATGCCGCAGTCGCAAACAAATATTCTTCGCTCTATCATTTTGGACTGGCACACTTTACCAAATAAACATGCTGCTTACTTTTTCGTTAATTTTCTTGAAGGATATCATCAACGTTTCCTCGTTACTTTAAGTTCGTTTAAAAAGTCAACTGATCAAATATAAGCCAATCCCCCAAGCTGCGAAATGGTTAATTTTTCACACAAGGCTTACTGACAAGGACTGTATACAACACCGCGGTTTAATGAAAGGGATTTTTCAAATTTAAGGCGTTTTAAAATAAAGTTAAAAGAAGCGATTTGTCTCCTTGAATAATATGTTTTATGTCACTTAAACACTGTGGCTTTATGCTTCGCCGCCTTACCATAAAGAAAGTTCTACCCCCGAACATTTTCATCACCTTTAGTTATTTATTTAGCGGTTCAGCTCTAAAAGGCTTTCACTTGCCCTTGTCATTTTGTTAAATTTCCTATGAGTTGTTCGTCGTCTCTGCTGTCTAAAGGCACATGTTTTTAACGGGTGGGAAAGAATTTTCGCTGGGTTAAATTAACTTTTCTTTTATCTTCAGAAGATTTAACCTGTGATATGGCAAACAGCTTAATAGAATTAACATGAATATTTAAAATGGCTCTTTCTTGGACTTCCACTTTCAAACACCTGTGTTAAAGAGAGAAGCGATTTTCGTCAGTGACTGATTCGTTGCATGATTCCTTAGATCTTGGGCGGGACGAAAGTAAAATTGTTCTTTTCCAGTCCTTGGCATTTCATGTCATTCTGTCCTGTTACATTTTGATGCACCCAGAATCGTGTTTATTTACCGCAAATTTACAACCAATAAAAACATGATGTAGATTTCTAAACCAGTTATTGTGTAGATAGTAGATTTTAATTTCTGTTTCGCGGTTTCTCTTCGTTACGGATATCGCCTAATCTCAAGGATTTGTAATTTTCAATCATTAGCAATTTTATCGCAATTTCCTATTTTGTAACCTTCGACTCGTGTTGTCATTTCATTTGTCATTTCGGTCAAAATTTCGAATGTCGAGACGATTCAATGACTCGAAATCAATTTCTCCCAGGCGTAAAGTGCCAACCATTAAACGGCCTTAGACCACTTGGAAAAGCAATTCTTTTAAGGGTTTTGATTGTGGGATTTTAAACTATAGATGATGACAATGTTATCCGACTTGGAAATGATTTTTTCTTTAAGTGAATTGATTATTTACTCTCCCAGATATACTGGTTTGTTGATTTTGAATTGCGGGTTGAATGAAGTTTCTTCAGGGTACACTCAGCGGTCAATCTCATTCATTAATCCGATTTTTTTTACGTTGAGATCCGTTAAAACGTGCACTTATATATTAATTTCATCACGCGTGGAGTTTGACTCTGCGATTCCAAACCAAAGTGCAAATTCTTTTTAACCCTTTTTAACAGAGGAAATTCGCTTACCGAAAATTAGCCGGACGGGAGGCGGGTATATTTGACATCTACTTGTTACATCCACAAGCCACAATATTTTGTAAAAGTCGTGATTTTAGCTACTTTCAACAAAGATATCAAAAAGTCGTTTTACCTTCAGCTCCCCTGCTGTGTTGAGTTGTAACTGCGGTTGATTTCTTGACCAAGAACGACTTTGGCATTTTGAATCGTAGCTAAACAACGTTGTTGAGGCAAAGTAAATATTGGCGTTAGAGAACCTAACAGAGCATCAAGACCTAGATTGACACTGAAATGGTTTTCTCGAGCAGCAATGTAATGTGCAACGCACCTGCCAAAAACTGACCAATCACAGGACTTTACGTGCTACAGCGCGCATGCTCGAACCGTGCGCCAACAATAGAGGAAACGCACTTGTAAAGAGCGATATTGTTTAACACAGCAATCCGTTAATTATTCCACATTGTTCACTAGTTTCGTGGCCTAATTGGAGAGTTGTTCTTGTTTATGGCAAAAAAATATTGTAGGGTTTCTAGTAGGAGAGTGAACTTCACACTAAAGCTGGCGTTTATACGGATATGTTACTTTAGTTTATAAAAAGCTCTTTGCAGGAAGGAAGTTTATGTTCAAGGAAGAGTACTTTGTTTATTTTTCTCCATTGTGACACTCCAGTACTTTAGTACTGCTCAATCTCAACACAGGCTCAATCTCAACACTTTTCTACTCCATTTAAATAAAGTAAAATTCACTATCTTCTTCACTCACAAACAATTCATTATGGATGAGAGCAACATTACCGAGAGATTACATTAAGGCTTCGCAATTAAGGTAGTTCTTATGAATAATTCTGTCTGCTTCAAAGTGCTGCTAGCCGTAATTACCCAACTGAAAGCTACCCACATCAGACGTAAAACAGTAATTGCTATTTTTGTTTTGAATCGCAAATACGCCCAGAAAATAATATTTTCACGCTTGCACTAAGAAAACTTCCTTCGAGCGCAAGAGAATCTTCGTCAAACTTACCAGTGGTTTTGTTTATATATATTGCAAAAACGGTTATGTTGGGCTAGGGCTTGACTGATTATTCAATCATCGACTCAACAAACAAGCCATAAATTTACGTTTCCGCAAACAAACTTTAACTGTCTCCACCCAGAGTTAAGAAACAACTACGGCATAAATGAATATGATCAATGTACTGAATGGCATCCAAAAAAAGTGTTCAGAAGGCAGACGGTGGACTCATCTCGGTGGTATAAGTAGCAAGGAAAGTTCGCGCGCCTTGTTAAGTTTGATTACATTCTAGGCAGGCCTGATAACTTTGTAATAAACGGTGTGATTGATTTAATTTCTGCTGCTGAGCCTCAAGGATTTAACAGTTAACACTTAAGCCTCAAGAAAGATTTGAATTACTTACATGAGATGATGCTTGGCGATAAATTTACGACTGAAATCTGAGAGCAGTTATCCAAAATTCTTTGAAAAGTACGCCAATATGACACATTTATCCGATTAAATTGCAAACTTCGATCTATGCTTTGCTATTTTCCTCATCTTTTTCTTTTCTCTTTACCACTCATAAATCAAAGATAATTGTGCTATGCATATGCTAAAACAGATCTTCTGTCAATGAACGCCGCTTTGTGTTTGTTTCTCGAGTGTAATAGTTTTTCTTCATCATATTTTTCTTTATCTTGTACATTTTGCTTCTCTAAGTAAGGACTTCAAACATCTCATAATAAAAGCTTTTACATTAGCTTGAAAATAGTACAATAAAATCAGTAAGTATGAGAATGGCCGAACAAGCAAAACAGCTCAAAATTATATCTCTTTGTAACGACATAGAGATCTGATTCAAAGAGTCTTTTGTTTGGAGCCGATCAGTATTCCTTCGTATTGACCAACCCACATTTGTGTAACGCTTCAGTCAAGAATAGATTACCCTTTTGTCATTAATTTAGAAATAAATTTCCTGGCTTGGTTGATATTTAACAAATGAACAAAACTTCTTTTCACATATATTTCAGCAGCAAAAAAAAATACAGTAATCGCGATTCCTGGAAAATATATTCACACACCAGGAAGGGCGAGAATTTGCTACGGTTTTTCTCTTGACAAGAAAACAAACAGAATGCTTACAAATCTGTTTAAAATGTGTTTAAGGAACTTTTCTGTGTTCTACTTTCCTGGCCTTCAGCCAATCTGCGTTTCAAAAATTGAAAGAACTTTAAAACATGTAATGGTACAATCAAATTATTGAGGTTGGTCTCCACTCGAACCTTGATTCCTGCATGCCAGTTAATTAATGAACTGATTTGGTGGTGACAACATTAGAATCGAAGGAAAGCAGAAATATTTAACAAAAGCAAGCTAAATCGGCCATGTTTTTACGCGATGCTTCATTGTTAAGGAAGCCGCGGCATAAAAAAATTGTCAGCTGACTTGCAACCAGGAGAAAGTCCATTAAAACAGGTCTGAGTTGGTTTTGCATTGTCCGTGCCACAAAAGGCCAAGAAGAATTGCATTGTTACACGTTCGGAATAAAATTAAAGGAACGACTCTAAGCAAGACTCATCGCCTAATCCTATACCAATAAGCGTTCCATGATAGTATGCTGTTCGCGAATTCGCTTCAATTTTATTCAGTTCACGTTCACTGGGTTTTTTACCACTCGAACAAAATACTGTGTTTATAACGCCATGTGTCAACTCTCTTTGTTCGCAATTTCTTTTAATGAAAAATGTCTGCGGGACTGAAATGGTTATTCTAGAGACTGATTGGATCTATACACTCAAATTATCGAGATCATGTAAGCCTTAGCTCGGCTGGCAAAGAATCAAACTGTACTTCTCAATACGTGTCCTTTTGTGCGATTTACTGCAGTAGTTAACAGGAAAAGGTTAGACTAATGGTACAACAACAAAACTCCCACTTAGCAAATTGAACCACGATTTTAAAGATGTCTGGCAAATTAGGATAAAAATAAATCCGTTTTCATGATGACAAACTACGTGTGTAATTAGGGACAAAGTCGACTAGTTTTTGGCTTCGCCAAATTTTCCTTCAAGCATTTTTTCCGCCACAATCTCGCGGGTATGTAATGTTGAAACAATATCCCATTCCAAAATCAGAGAAATTGAATTCTTGGTTTCAATTAATAACATTGTGTGTTAGGAGTTATGAAAGCCAAACATTATTACACGCGCCATACGCATGCGCAATTAGTCGGGGCTTCATCTATCATTCAGACAAAAGTTTCAAAGAAAACGGAATGCCAATTAATTGAGTGTCAACACCTGTAAAAACTACGGGTGTTCTTCAAAGTTCAGCCGAGTCCAACGTTTAAACACTTTAAATTAAAGGTGTACAGTTGTGTCTTCTGCGAATGGCATTGCCTCTCGGTTGTGTTTTCACGTCGTACAAACACCTTTCTTTTGAAACGTTTTTCATAGTTTTGGCTTTGTCCATTTATTTGGTTTCTTTTGCCGTCATAAGAAGGTAGAAACGTTTCCCTACGCCTACTAATCGGAACCATGTTTGAATTAACGTAATAGCACAGATTACGTTTCTACGAGAAATAAAAATGTCTTCACTGATTGCTCCAGTGTCTAACAAGGTTCATTCATTAAGCGAGATAGTTCCATCATTTGTGAAGCTTAGACTTAACATAAAATCTCAATGTTCCTTGTTTTGTTTGTTTTTATACCGCGATATTCCGCTATGTAAAAGAATCCATTCAGTAAAGATACTGAAAGCCTTTAATTGATTAAATTGGGTTCGAAGCTTGCGTTAATAATACCTTTTAAAACACCATCATATTGGATTCTCGGTCGATTGAGTGTTTACCCAGTGAAAAGGCATCCATTACTAGTTCCGCGAGCCATTTCCCGTTAATTTTCCAAGTATACATAAGGAACAATTAAAAATGTAATTATTAAATTAAACCCACAAAAAATTAACATGAATAGTTATCTATAAAACCAAATATTTGGCTTATTTGATTTTGTCTTCTTTGCTGTGGACGGGACAGTACCTGTGGCTAAATCTTCAGTTTGAACTTGGAATTGTTCAACTTATTTAATTTTCGCACTTCAACCGTATTTAAAAAGTTAAGATTGCCAGTTCAGGCTCACGTTACCTTGAAAGGAATCGTACACCATAGGTTTTTTTAAGGAACCAGAGCTCAAACAACTAGAGATGATTGAAGCAGAAAACTGTTTTTCCTTTTTTATTGCTAATGCACGTGTTTGCCACTCGCGCGTACACTTCAATCAGTTGCAGGTGAAGAATTATCCGACCATTAAATCACGACACAGTGAATTTCAATTCTGTATTTTACTCCCTTGCACAGTAGCTATTTTACTGGGTACAATCATCAACATTTATACTTGTGAGCACACGTATAGTTGCTGTGAAAGAAAGCTTAACTTTTAATCACGATTTTCCAGCCAGAAATAAACGGTTATATATTTTCATTCTTGTGAAACCTGCCATGGCACGTGTGAAGATTGTCACAAACGTAAATCGAAAAAAGGTAAATTTTTATTGCAATACTTCATGTATTAACATTCATTATGTGTAAAATAATGAAAAAGAGGAAAAAATGGAAATGGACCACCACCGAAATCATTAAAAAGACTACCTAAAACTAAATTACAACGTTATGTTCTAGGAAATTTGAACTGGTGCAAATTCTTGTAACCCGTTAAGAATACAATTAGCCAGCATGGAACCGAAAAATTGGTTTGTTGGATGCATGTACACTGTACAACGAATAATCAATTGGGCCAACTTCTGTAAATTTTCATTAAAATTTTCGTCTAGTCATAGCACAAATATTATTGTTTTTACCATCAGAAAGTTTATAGCAGTGAGTTTCTTATGAGGTTTCTTTTGAAGGCTCGTTCAAATTGCAGAGGTTGTTAGTTCATCGTTAAAAAGGCCAAGGTCTTTGTTTATAAAGTACGGGCAGAAGACGTAAAACACATATGTTTTGAATAATTATAAAAACTGACCTAAAGCGTATGAAATAAATCATATTTGAACTGACGATGTTGATGAAAGTGAGAAATGATCATCGCAGCAAATTTCCAATTTAAGTAATTTGAATAAAGAAGCCTAAAAATCAAGGCTTCAACGGGATTCGAAATGGTGACCTCCGCGATATCTGCGCGATGCCCCGGCGCGATGCTCTACAAACTGAGCTATAAAGCCACACATAGAAAACGAGGTCAATTTATTGAGTAAAACCTATAACATGTTAAGTAACATGAACTATTAACGTTCGTTGTCTATAGCACTTTGTGCGAGAAAAATTAGTACGTATGAGTAACTATTTTTCTTGCACATTCTATATAGGTGAAAATGCGTTTTGTTGTAAAATTATCTCCCCCCAAGGGGGTCTGACAATCCTAGGTATTTCCTACCAGCAGTACTTTAGGGAGGACAACAACAAGGAATAAGATATTTAAACAGAAACTTCTGAACGTTATGAAAGGAAGGTAAATCTATTGAAAGATGTTCTTGGCCTCGTGTTCAGTGGGGTGTATAAACAGTCAATTTCAAAAGGGCCCATCCCCGGGGGAAATCTCTGGATAGTTTAATTACACGGACGGGAACAAGATTCCCTTACAAATGGCCACCCGAAATCCCAGAAAATTTAAATAAAAATGGCCGTTTTTATGCTAGAGACGTTAAAGCCGTCTAGACGTCTTTAACGTCTAAGACGTAAAAGACGTCTAGTATAAAAACGGGACGCATTAAACAGACTGCTTTTCAGAAAAACAGAAATAAAAAAACAAAAAAGACTGGGTTCTACACTCGGAGGACACTGGACACGAGTAAACTTTTCGCGCGCATTTACGAACAAATCGACTTGCAACTTGCTGGAAACATGGCGGGATCGAATCTTCTGAAGTCTTTTTATCTCCGTCGTCAAGAAACACAAAGAATGGAGATGTTAAAAATGTTTTGGACAAAGAAAAGTAATTCTATGAAGCGCGTTTTAATTCTGTATGTGTTTCGGAAAAAATGGGGTCGATTATGTGAAACCATTCAGGTTCATCCACAGCAGCTTTTCCACTCCCTGTCTTCGCCCTTTCTGTGTATTTTCGCCACTGATCCTTTAACCATTTGTACTTTGCTCTAAGCTTTACAACTGACGTATCGATCTCCCGAATCGCTTTCCCTTTCTTAGAACTAGACGAGCATGCGTTCTCTTTCTGTAAACGACCATCGAGCTCTTTCTTAATATCTTCAAAAATATGAAGATTTGATGACTTTTTGAGTGCCAGAGTCTCCAAAGACAATGCAAATTCAGTTTCGTCGTCAGCAAGAACAGCTGCAAATACTTTAAGTTCACTTTCACTCCACTTGCTGCTCCGAGATTCTTTGGCCGCCATGTTGTTTTGCGTTGAGCCTCGATATCAGGATGAAAAGCTGACTAGTTCCAGTCGTCTCGGGACGAGGCAGACGTTAAAGGCGTCCAAGTTAACGGCGTCCCGTTTTTATGCTAGACGCCTTTAACGTCTGAGACGTTAAAGCGGTCTGTTAAGGGCATCGTTTAGACGCTCTTACGAGAAGACGTTAAAGCTGTCAGACGTTAAAGCTGTCTGTCTAAATTACCGTTTTTATGCTAGACGTTAAAGTCGTCTCGAGACAGCTTTAACGTCTCGGACGGCTTTAACGTCTCTAGCATAAAAACGGCCATTATAATAATAAAGATAAATAATAATAATAATAATAAAAGGTGAGTTTTGGGGATTTTAAACAAAAAGATCGCAGCTTCTTGGCGGCCTTGTTAAAAAGCAAAGGACTAAGGCTTTAGGCTCCCTATAGATATCTGAGTGGTTGAGATATTATCGCGTTCTCTGGGCTAATACTACACCAACAGATGTTAGGGTTCTGTGGCAGTTGATTACTGTGTCTGATCTGAGTCGTAGCACAACTCGAATGACGCGCCTGTCACGTGGTAGCTCCTTAGCTGTGAGTATACCTCTCCAGAAACAAAGGGAAGAAGCCAACAACAGGAGAGGAAGCTCTGAGACATCGTAAGTCCAACGATCCATTCCAGGAGCCTTGCACTGGTACAAAAGTTCTTCTTGTCCGTTATTGTATGTAACAGTGTGGCTGTATAGAAAGTACTCTAGCGCAATAAATTACGCACAGAAAAACACTAGCCTCCATGCAGCCGACAAGTGTCTTTCGTGATGCCGGATAACAGTGGTTGTTTTCTTCGCTCTGTCGTGGTTTCCATTGCAAGCCGTAAAGAAGATAGGGGTTTTTAATCATCAGCTTTTGTATGAGCATACAATTCGATCCCTTGGAGGTTCATTTTGTGATCCCATAGTTTGGCTATTACAAGAGCGCCATTAATCCAATGTGATTTTCTCCGAGAACCATCGTCGCGAGTTTTACCGGATTCTCTGCAGGGAGCCAAGCCGAAAGGATCTCTACAGAGACACCATTATTAGGACCCTGGGAACGACTCAGACAACTCGACCCGACTCTCAAATTAATGGCTGTAGATATACCACTGCGCGTGCTCAGGAGAGAAGCAAACCACTCAAAGGTCTTTTGTAGATTTCTTTCAGGCTTTAACAGCTACAGTACCTTAAGTAAAGCATTTATTACGTTAAGTCGGCTTTTTAATTGAAAATGTGATATAACCTGTGAATATTTTTACAGCTGGTTAGAGACATGATTGAGAACTTACTAAGTAAAGCCAGGAAGCTTACACGTGAAGAAGTCGAAGCATATAGTTGACTTTGAAAGAACACTGAAAGAGAACTGTTTATTGTTCATTGTATAAAAGAAGTAAACCAGGACGAAGAGACTCCAAGGTCTCCGTGCTCCCGGGGGGGGGAGATACTTCCTTATATGAGCTACACGGGTACGTGCCGCTGGATACAACATCATAGGGTATGGTTTTGGACCCCTCAGTCCTGAACAGGGTATATAATTCAAGCGAGTCTGTCCTAAACAGGGCATGGATATTGAGGAGTCGTCCTGTAAAGGGTATGGTTTCGAAATCAGAAACGTTCATCAGTGTTTATTTAATGTAATAGAAAACTGCAAGGCCACTGCAACAAACCGATGAGAAGTGCCGGATCACTTGTAAACCTGGATCAGTAAATTATTCACAAAGCAAACTATAAACGGAAGACTGGGCAAATTGCTTTTAAATATATTAGCTGTTTTATCTATCTTGTTTATTTTTCATCGCTTTTACCGTCAGGATCAGTCTGCCGTTTATAGTTTACTTATTGATACACTACTGAATTAAGAACTCGAACGATATCTCTTTCTTTAATAGCTTAATAGATAAGCGACATTCTGCAAGGACTTAGAATCTGGTAGGGGCAACGAAAGGGATCTTACGATTTCTAGACTCGCTCAATGAAGGGGCCTCATATATCCTGTAAAACAGGCCAAATATATAACTCAACCCATTGACACATTTAATAAAGTTGCTATTAAATTGTTATTGGTTTGTTTACCATTTATCCAAAATATCCGGAAATTTCGGATGGAATGTAAATGGCAAGATTCATTTTGTCTCTCCGAACGGAAATTTTCTCGGGAAAACGGGATACGGGATTTCTTGTAAAGGTAGACCAAAATTCCCAACCGGAATATCCGAACGGAAAATGTGATTACCATTCGCCACCAGTTCCAATGTGCCAAAGTCGTCCTTGGCGCTCTCGGTAAGTTGGGCAGTTATGCAACGGAATAGCCTAATTTCGAACTGTTTATGCGTGAAAGCCTGGTAACTATTTTAGAGCATGAGGACGAGGCTCATTGGAATAAGGCGCTTATTTTGAAAGCAAAACAGGTGAAAATGAGGTATCGAACCATTTCTGTGTGCAAAAACAATTCCAAAAAGCGACCAGACCTCAACTTTTTCGATTTTCCGAGCGAGAAAAGCCTGAAACCCTTTGTCAGCTCGCCAGCAAAAGGTGCTACATTTCTTTCGAATAGATTAAGAAAGTCATCTTTTATAATTCAGTTTTGTGGGGATTTGGCGGATCAGCCTGGTAGTGTAGTGGCAGAGTAGTGGTAAGATGGGAGGGGGGGGGGGGGGTGACACAGTTTATTGACACCTGGATAGAAGACGTAAAATTGACTATATAATGAATATCGGGTGCATTAATGACGATTTATTGCAGTTTTTGTCTTATTTACGTATACACTATAACTATTTTAAATTGATTTCAATAATTTTTAATATGCAAACTTTACTTCAAGCTACTTATTCAGCTTGTTGCTGTCACTCTTTAAAGTATTATTAGTTAATCGATTTGGAGTTGCAAGTACATTTTCCTCAGCAACATCTACAGTGACGTTTCCGGGGAAAGAAGTGGAGGACTGGGGAGGAGAACAGCGACGTCGACTTCCTAATCGACGTCGACGTAGAAAAAATCTCAAACGTCCGAGATTTCAGGACACTTCATGTGTCCCCGAAAAAAATCCTGCCTTTTCTCCCGATCCTCGGCAAAGTTTTCAGATTCCCGGAAGAATTGTATTTTTCTCCAGAAACAGGCCTTCTTAGATTTGACACCTCCCCCCACCCCCACCCCGGTAACTTAATTTTGCTCCAATTATCTGAGAGGAATTCTACATTCCGAATGTATCCCAAACAGGCAATATTTCTCACAATAAAAAATAAAGCTTTCCGTACATCTTCAAAGTGAAGTAACTAAACACACTTTCGAAAAGCAAGAAAATAAAAACTTGTTATTAATGATTCAGGGAAATTGTACCCAAATACACTGGTAGTCATAAGATAAGAAGTCTCCACATTCCACATTCGCTCCGACGAAGGGCTAACGCTCGAAACGTCAGCTCTTGAATCTCTTTACGGTGGCCAATTGACATTATCAACCCAGTTGATAAAACCAAATTATATTCCACTACGTGACGATTGCCTCTAGATAGATTCAACCTAAAGAGCCTGCTGGCCTGGTAAATAGTGAAAATCGCAGTAAGACAATGCGAAGGTGACAGTTTAATTGACTGTGCATTCTAAAAAAAACCTTGAATAGCCCAGGGATTGAAAAGTAACGAAGGGCAACGAGATCCTCTCGTCATAGAATAGTTACAAACAGAATTAAGACATGTGATAGGTCTTGGTAACCGTAGAGAAAGAAGCAAGCAAAAAACGAGACTAAAAAATTAGAGAACTTTCTATACAGCCATGCTGTTACATGTCATAACGTGCAAGACGAACTGTGCCCAATCCAAGGCTCCTGGAATGGATCGTTGGACTTACGACGTCTCAGAGCTTCCTCTCCTGTTGTTGGCTTCTTCCCTTAGTTTCTGGAGAGGTATACTCACAGCTAAGGAGCTACCACGTGACAGGCGCGTCATTCGAGTCGTGCTACGACTCCCAACGATTGTGTTCCTGTAACGTTCCATTCGGCTTGGCCCCCTGCAGAGAATTCGATAAAATTCCCTACGATAGTTCTCTGAGAATATCACATAAAGAATTGGATTGATGGCGCTGTTGCAATAACCAAACCATGGAATGACAAAATGAACTTCCATGGGAATTGTATTTTCGTACAAAAGCGGGGGATTGAATACTCTTATCATCTCCAAGGCTTGAAATGGAAACCACGAGAGAGCGAAAATGATAACGACCGTTATCAACATTGCGGTTGCTCGTCTGCTGGAGGCCTGGGCCTTTTTGTGCGCCATTAAATTGCGTTGGCCAGGTAGTTTTCTGCTCCAAAGACGCAATCCCGCCAAGCAGTAAACTATAGCGATAATCAACATTGGAATGATGTAGGCAGTCGTGAATAAAAATATACTGAAGGTTGTTTGAGACATCGATTGCCAGTTCTCTTTGCAGCTAAAATAGTTCATTCCTTTCACCTCTGTATTCTCGACGGCTACCATAAGTGGAATAGTTAACGCCAGTGCACCTAGCCACGTCATGGTGATCGCGAAACGCACAACGTTTCGAGTCATGATCGTCTTCATGGGGTAAAGAATGGCAAAACTACGATCGAGAGAAATCGCCACTAAACTGAACACTGAGGCGGCTAGAGATCCCACTTGAGCAGAGTGAAAACACTTGCATAGCAGGGTGCCCATGAACGTGCCAAACCAATGATCCCACACGTAGACCCATTTGAGTATGTACGGAATATCTATGGTCATGAGAAGATCGGCAACGGCCATGTTGGCGATGAGAGTGTTTGTTGAGTTGCGCATGTGGTTTACTGTGAACACGATGTAAATCACCAGCGTATTACCGATCATTGCCAGGATGACAACAGTCACGGCAAGGACTGTGACTCCGATCTGAATGTGACGCGGGACCGGGAATCCCCCACTCCCAGGGGGTGCTTCTGTGGAATTGCTCGTCATATTAGCAGGCGTTGAATATCCTGTAGGATAAACAGAAGGAAGTAAGAGTTCAATGTTGGGTGACAAAAACAAAATGCAGTCACGCAACCATTTTAAAATCCCTTTGTTGCAAGATACTTTATGGCCTGTTACTTCTTTCGTTTCTACTCTGATTTATTACCCAATAAGAGCACGTTTATACCCATTCTCGTCCCCATAGCCCTTTTCGTTTCTCTTAGCCGGCGGGGCCTTGGCATTAGAAACAAAGGGCTCTGAGTCCATACGATTTTCTTAGTCCGAGATTCTAGGACTTCCGCACTTCATGTATATAGCATTGATGTTTCTACATGTTGTGTGCTGTAGTATGGCGGCCAGCGAACATTTCGACTTCCGTTTAAGATTTCTTTGTTCTCAAACAGCCAATAAAAAAAGTTCAAATTTTTTAGACAATCCTATGTCCCCAGAGCCCTTAGCTTTTCGTGCCAAGGCGCAGCCGGCTAAGAGAAACTAAAAGGGCTATGGGGACGAGAATGGTTCATTTAACTTCTGCATAATCAGGATATTATGAAAACTGAGTTGTTCTCAGTACTACTAGACCGGTTTTAATCGACATCCAAATGAGCTAATCATTTGTCTTTCTAAATTACTAGTTCTGTATAAGAGACACTTCCAAAATTGTTAATATTTTTCTTAATTGTTATTTGCCTCCAATTTTTGCAACCATCTCCAAAACATATTCCTTTTCATAGAGGGGGTAATTTCTAAAGAAACTGTGGTGCTGCGTCGGTGGGAAGTATAACAATATAATTTGGCTTTATCAACTGGGTTGATAATGTGAATTGGCCACCGGAAAGAGATTCAATTGCTGACGTTTCGAGCGTTAGGGCTGACGCTCGAAAGGTCAGCAATTGAATCTCTTTACGGTGGCCAATTGACATTATCAACCCAGTTGATAAAACCAAATTATATTCATTTTCAGATTGATTTGCTTGTATAGACGACGGTTTTTAAGTTTATTTAAATGAACAAGGTTTCATGTGGGTTTCTGCAGTTAAATATTCGGTATATATTGCTACAATTATAGCCCAAACTCTTACTATTGAAATTACGTAAACTTGTTTGGAAGTTATTACTGCTAATAGGATCTATACTTTCAATTTTCATGACTTCCCGAACAAGTGAGGGCATGTGGAAACAAACAAAAAAATCCTTGAAAAAGCATGGTGATGATTTTTCTATGATTACAGCTAAAATGACTATGCCATTAATACGATGAATGCTGTCAATCAAAGGGTTCTCGTTAAAGGATAATAGATACCTGTGCTGTCCGTCAAGTTTGCCATATCTTTCACCACACTTAAATGCGAGGACTTGTCCTCTTTACTGTGAAAGAGAATCCAGAACTGAGGCTATTTTACAATGATTAACCCCCCTGGGGAGATTGTTATTAGGATTCTTTCCACGATACTCTAAGCTCTAACAAAAGAGATTTTGGGAATTCTGCTCTCTAGCTGCGCCAAAGTGCCCGTTTGTTTTAATTACAATATGTTTTATGAATAATTAATTCAGCCAATACTTCTCAGTAAGTGTATCTAAGAACAGAACACTGAAAAGCTTTTTCTGCGAAAAAGTAAATTGAATGCATCCGCGTTCCCTAAACTGAATGTGCGAGTATGTGCAAATGTTTAAGTTGACTCTAAGTTCTTTTCCTTATTTTTTTAGTTGATTAATTCTGTATGTGTTCATTTGCAATTGACATTGACCCATAAATAAAACAAAAAATAAAACATAAATAAAACATTTCTTAGAAAGCATGAAAGGAAAAACTGGCACTGAGAATTTTGCTGACTTTAATTTACACTCAAAGATAACAGAAAAACATCCTGATCCAAACAGTATGTGGCGTGCTTTCCTAACGTTGTAAGATCATTTTACGACGATTTCAACACAAAAAAAAGAAAATAAGGAAACACAGCTTCCTGGTCGAAGTAATCAATATTTATTCGTGCGCTAAAATTCATTACAACTTCTTTTCGTGTCTCACAACAGGGTGTTGCATCAGTTGTACACATCAAGAATGAATTGATTTGCAATTTGTATCTAATTAATTGACTTTATATACCTTTCTGGTTACTAAATATTAAGCTTGGTTTTCATTAGCGACGTAGTTGGAGTCGTAAGCGGAGTCTTAAGAACGCTCATGACCTACTGAAAATCGAAAATCGGAGTCGTAAGCTGAGTCATAATTAAGCACGACGGAATCAGAGTCGGAAGAATCATAACGTTTCCATTTTCTTCCGATTCTGCTTATGACTCCGACGCTTATAATTACAAACTAGTGAGGAATAAACCAGTCACATTCCGAGTACTTCCTTTCTGCTTGCGACGCTAAAAATATGGCTTTCACCAGATCATAAACGACAGTGTCATAAGCGGAATCGGAACTCTGCTTACAACTCCGTCGATCTGATTTTCAGTAGATCACAACGCTTGCAACTCCGGTTGTGACTCCGAATCCGACTCGGTCACTAGTGAAGGCAGGCTTCAGATCAGAGTACGAGATCGAGTACGACGAGTACGACGAGTACGGCTTTCGAATTTCAATCCAGAGCCCCCATTCCTCCCTGTTGCTGAGCAGTTAGAAAGGAAACTATTAATGAAATGTGTTCACGTCCCTGCAAAAGGAGCACGGTACTCTTATAACTGTCTTAGGTCCTATTTACGTGATAAGCAAGGTTTCTCAATTCGAAGAATGTCAAATTTGGAACGTTTTGAATTCTTAGGGTGCATTCCTTTGGGGTGATCCGGATCAGGATCAGTGATCCGGATCATGGTACATCAAAGGCGCCGACGAATCCACTCTGAGCAAGAATTCGCCGGCGCCTTGATGCACCATGATCCGGATCACTTATCCTTATCCGGATCACCCCATAGGAACGCACCCTTAGATTTGTTCTGTTGTTTACTGCCAAAAACAGAATCAGATTCAAGAATTTTTGCTTTAGATTTAAATTTGTGTTAATTAAATTGCTCGCGGCTAGTCTGACTCAGCGCTTGTCGTTTCGTCCCTGCCAAGGGACTCTTCAGAGACATTTCTGCTTGGCCAACTCGTTGAGCATCGCGCTCAAAGTGCCAGTCGCTAACAAAACGATGACAGCAGTCTGACCTTATATCGCATAAGGATTCCCGACCGCACAAATTCACGAGATAATTGGTACACGTCAGACTAGATACGAACGGTGTAATTAATACAAGTAACTGCCATCTTTATTGAGACTTAAATTTGGCCTCTTTTGAATTTGCACCCTGAAATTGGAAACTCTGAGTTTTACGAAACCCACAGATTTTGCTTTGTAATTTATGTGTCTGACCAATATTTTTCGAAGGCGACAACGAAATTTGTTATCTACGCCCCCACACGCGCATAATTTCATCTAAAAGGAGGGGTGGCACAGACATACTTGCAAGTTTTGGATAAGAAATGAGAGACTTAAAATTTTCGTCGAGTGCTATGTCGATGTTGGTAGGGACTGAGATTTGATAGTGAGCAAGAGCGAGCGAGGGTTTACCTCTTGTCAAATTTTGACCGACTCCAGTTTGTTTGGTCTGGTTTTAAACTATCGCCATACCTAAATACCAAAATGTTACAAATGTGGGTTCTTCTGATCTGGTGTAAACGTTTCCTAGCAAGATCTAATCGTTCATTTTCAAAATGTATCATCAACTGAGAAGCCAAGGGACTAAAAAGGTTTTAGAAAATCTGCTGCAAATTCTACCAAATAAAGGGGTAGAGATCTTGAACTGTTCACAGAAAAGTCTGACACACGATAGATGCTAATAATCAGAAAATGTTCAAAATTCTCTTTCAAATAATTAACAAAACTTGCCTACCTTTCTTTTTCTGAACGTTATTTTCCAGCGAAGTCCTTTTTGTAGTTATTTTTTCCTTGATTCGGGTGTCGATTTGTCCGCCCAAGTCTTTCTGAAGAGAAATAACATGTAACGGGGTAATTTCAATGTTTTTGTGCCACAGACAATTACAATGTCTTCTCTCTTTCCTTTTCCGAGTTTCCGATGTTTTGTAGACAAACAAAACGGTAATGAAAAGGATAAATGTATTTTATTTCATGGTGGAGATGGATAATTTAAATTTCATTGATAATAACAAGGTTCTATCCGCCTACATGTCACGAATGCAGCATAAAAATATAACCATTTACTCACTTTTAAAAATAATTTTGCTCTAAATCAGATAATATGTATGTAAAGATTTTTTCTGGAAATTTCAGTGATATAAATATAAACCAGGTGGGTCTTCACTCGAGCACTTGAAAATAAATACGAAGTCAAAGTGTCTAAGGCAGGAAGATTTGCGTAAATTAAACGTGCTAACTTTTCCGTATGATTCGCGTTACATATCCAGTCATCCATCCTCAGCCATAGATCGATTCCGCAAGGAATAAACACTTTAATAATTTTTCTTCGCAAAAGAACCTAGCGAGGTATATTAAATCTGATAAAGAATTTCGAAAGCAAAATGGTTGTAATTACGTTTCCTAGTATTGTGCGTGTGGTCTTCATTTGAAACGCACACCGATTTATTATCACTTACCAAGTCATTACATGTGTAATAGAAACATCGTTTTTAGAAAATTCTGGGATAACATGTTTTCATAAATTGCACACGTTATTTCTCACTTAATAATTTCATGGTTGTTCTGGAGGGGAAAATCGTAAAGAAAACCTAAGTTTTGCAAATTGCAATCAGTTTTAACTGTGATCAACAAGTTTAAACAACGTCTTCATTTCCGAAAACCGGTTATTTACCGAATATCAGCCACTATGAAGAGGAATTGTTTCCGGCAATCCAGTATCTATAAACTTGTAGGAAAGTTTCTTTCAATAGATCAGTTATTTCCAAACGTTGCAACGACGAAAGTACACATAAAATGCACTCTGATGCTGTGCTATTTGTGACATTTATTGTCAACCAAACTCGAATATATAGCGTAAACACTACTAATGGTTGTTTTTAAGCTGCCATTATCTAAGTCAAACATTACTGTATCGCATTTTATTCTAAATCAGTTTGGAATTGTGATTTTTTGCCCACAGACCCAAATATTGCGAATTGTATTCAATCATTTTGAGAGAAGCCTCTCCTGGCCTCCCTTGAAGAATGCATATATGCCCCACGAGTATCGTAGGGCACATATTTTTAATGTGTAGAATCGAGTGGTAATGTTCAATTCAGATTCGTTTTTCGCTTCAGATTCCAATGCACGTTACGCATGAAGTCGATTGATCGAAAAAATGTAGTTTCCTGTGTCCTCAATTTGAAACAACCCAGGATCATGTTTAAGCCGTCATAAATTGCTACAAAGCGAATTGGTGTAGTGCCGACAGCAAATTTTAGAAAGAAAATGTTAAAAATCCCTTTAAAATAAGTAATATACTTTGAGAACTTTTTATACCGTATACTGACCTAGTTAACGGACCTAGTTACTCGCCCAGAAAGAGCCAAAGAAGAGATGATTGTATGCTATTATTGAACGGAAACCAAATCTGATTATTAGTGGTTTTGATTCTGTATAAATTTAAGCTATTACAAAATGTACTTTAGTTGAAAGCCCAATTACTTTCCTGGTGTGATGTACGTTTTTGAAATGTTTTAATATAATTCATGAATTTTGCGCGGATTTAATTATGCCAGTTGCATAATTAATGACAGTAATGACTTGCCGCTTCTAAATAACTCACTAAGAAGCTCGCTAAGACGTCCAAGGATACAACAGACAACCGCCAAGTCGAACTTCTATTTAAGTGATGAATAATCCGAGTTAGCGGCACATCAGTGAGTCACGGTCGGTAGAATTAAACTACAGAATATGGTAATTGTTTGCTCTTTAATATCAGTATTGTTTTGCCGGCGTAACCATAAAATGGAGTGCTTACTCTACACCGAAACTTTTTACACGTAAAAAGCTTATCAGAGTCAGCATAAGTAAGTCTTCTTTGGTGATGCCTACAATTGCCTTCAAATCAGAGGAAACTTTGAATAAAAACACCAGAGGTAAACAAGGATGGCTTTGTTTCGGAATGGGGAAGATTGAGAAGGATTGTAAAACTTGAAAAACTTGTAAAAGGCTAAACTTTTTTTGTCATCCGTGACAGATTGCAACATCGTAGGAAATGTTCCAACAGGACTGATAGTAAACCCGCACAAAGTTAGCCCAAGGAATTTTTTAGTATTCTAAACTAATTAGGCAGGGGAGACTTTCATAGGTCAAGTTAAAGGTGAGTAAGATGTACGAGCTAGTCCGTCGGTGTGGTTTGCATGCTTGAAAAGTCTACCACTACGTGAATGAACGCAGCGCGTTTTGTTTCAGCGAGGTATATGAAAAGAATCTCTTACTTCGAACACTTTTGGTTTTAGAGTTTGCTTCAGATTATTTTTCTATTTTTCCTCCAAAAAAAGGTGATAACGAGGTCAGGAACTCCACGCTACCTTGTCATCTGTACCGCGTGTGGAACGTTCAGTGGCTGCCGGACATAAATTAAAAGTGATTGATTTGTATGGAAAAACACATCTATAAAATTCCACACAAAAGTTCTAAGTGTGGTTTTGCCTCATTTTTGTAATGCTTTTGAGCTGTGAAAAGCTTTTAAAGTATTAAACAGTGCTATCATTAGCTGTAAAACAATATAGATAATGAAAAATGTGTTTCTAGCTGCGAAGCAAATTTACCCTGTGAGTTTTAAAGACGGGAATAAATAATAGAAATCAAATCGAGTACCTCTTTTGAAACAAGTTGATCTTTCAAAACAATTTTTTTTGGGCACATTCAAAAACAAATATACGCTTTAATAACTCAGTTTTTAAAATTGAAACCAGACACTGTAAATCCGCTCTATTTGCAATTTCATCGGCGACGGCTGTTTGTTTGTCGCAGTCTTATTTTAAGCGAAAGCCCACTAAAAAATATAATGCATTACAAAAACTTACGTTTAGCTGCTTTCCAGATTATCGAATATTGTATACAACGTTATAAAACGAGCTTTATATAATATGGTTGCTCTCGCGATTGCAATGGAAAATCTCCATGTACATTCGAAGTAAATTGACAGACACTCGCTATATCCGAGCACACTGCTCTAATGAACCAAAAATTGTGAAAAAGGAACGGTAGGTGATAACCGTTGTGCTAATGATGGCGTTGTCTAATTAATTGGACGATTCTTTAATTCTAACGCCTCCGGTTTATAACGCGAGGCTGGAGACTGAAAAATACAAACACACCTGCTAAGGAAGAAAAACCCATTAAATCTAATGACTTTGGAGTCAAGGAAATTGAAAGGCTTCACGGAGAGTTTTCCCACTATTGCCCAAACTAATACTTAAAGTCATGGGATTAAACCTATATAATAATTGTGATGGACAATGCAAGTCTTTTTGATCAAAAAGGCACATTGCCAAAAAACATCGTTCAAGTGTCTTCGAAGTGCAATTTGAAGCCGTAAAAATGCAATAAGTAAAGAATTCCACCGTAAACCTTCTAATACTCGCAGAGCTCCAAAATTTCATCTTTTATTCACGATTCAAGAATTTGGCGGCACTTTGAGACAACATCCCGTAGTATAGTTGATGATTTTCTATATTCTCGTCACCTGTCTATTTGATATTGTATTGCTCCTGTTGGCGAAATTCGATGCTAACGTTTCTCCGTATTTTCCAGATCGCCTATTCATGTACGCACATCATGAAAAGTCAATCGGTTAATTTAGGACATCAAATATAGTAAGCACTTATTTTCTTAGCGGTTAACAACTCGATGCAACGAGAGAAAAACTAAATCTATACGCGGTTGGATTCAAACATTGTTGACAAGTTCCCGCGCGTTACGTTTTATCACGGACGATCACGATCTCGCGTGAAAACACTGTGTGAAAAAGCAGCCGTGAAGACATGCATATGACCGCCTTGCACAATGTCAAAATTTGGGAAAGCTTCTTGAAAAGCTGAGAAAAACAACACTCCAACAATAAAAAATACATACAACATTTTAAAAAGAAAAAAGTGTATTTAGTCAAGAAAAGTTTTAAATTTGTTTCAAATTAAAGCAAAACCCGTAACTTCAAAACTCTTTAAATTTCAAATGCATTCAAAACAAGAGAGGAAGGTCAAAGTTAAATTTGCTTGAAAGATTTTTATTGATAGTTTTAATTCGTTAAAATGTTAACAATATGTCCTCCTTGGCAGAACTGAACTTATGTTTGCATCACTCAGATTTTATAAAACGATAGCATAAACTTAGTTGACATAAAAAAAGCATTTGGAAAATCAAGGAAGCACGTAAAATGTTGAGCAGTTTGTTTACTTGAACAACAATCTATTTCATTAGTAAGGATCACAAGACTTTAACTATTTATTCCAGGGAAAGATTGAAAATCCAGGGGAAGTCCTTTACATAAAAGACAAACTTACTTATAGCAATCACAGAAAAGATCATTCAGTAATCAGCTAGCTCGAAAAAAACAGTTGCATATATTTTTTAAACATATGAAATTTTACACGAATTTATTTTGCAACATGGCGTTTTCAGTGATGTAAAGCAAGCAAGAAATGTAAGTAAAAACTCAAACCAACAGATAATGGAAGAAATGAAATTTATAAATATTTCATCTATACCGGCAGAAATAATTAGAAAGCGCAGTGGCTTACAATTGCGCGCTACCTTATCTTGTCAGTTTAATTAATATGATCTACCCACAGCTTTGGAAAAAATCAGATTCAGCAAACATTTCTTTCACTGTATATTTCATTATTGTTTTCTTTTGTTTCTTTTTTATTTATGTTCTTCTTTCGTATATATCGCCCATAAAGCGAAAGCGTGCAAGCTCGCAATAGTGACCCGGATTTCATATATTTGTTTATTATACAGTCATGCTGAATTCACAACTACAACAGCGATATAGATCACCACGCAAGCGGAAATACTGAGAAAATATTAACGATAACAAACAGAATCCATGATTTCCTTTATATTAGTCAGAGCAAACACATTAGCTCTGTATATTCATATACATAACAATAAATGTTCCTATAATGAGTTTGTGTGCCATTCGTGACGTTTCACACCAAGCCAACTTTCTTCTCGAAATCTTGCTACATTGTAGACCATTGTACTTCCATTTTCAATTCAAAATTCATTCTAAAATTACTTGAGCGCTCTGACACTGTACCTCGCCCAAGAGTATAAATAGTAAGTTAATGAGGGCAGAGTGCACCCTTAATTATGATCATAGTTTAGAAGTTAGTTTAATTTTGATTCATTTCATCCTTCGAGTCTCAACATATCCATTTAAAATAATGCATTTGAAGAATGAGTTCCAAATTTTCAAATTCCCGCTTTTAATGTAAAAGGTTTCATTGATGACAGAAGGCCCTAATCGAGATTACCGCGATTGTTTTTTAAGTCATAGTTAAAGATTCTACTGCGAAGGGCTTTCGTTTTAATAGTTGGTTTTTCGCCGTCGTTTTTCGTCTTAACTTCGTTTAGTTGGACTACCTTAATCAACTGCGAACATAAAATGCAAAGATATAGTGACCTTGATGAATTTAGCGTTGTTGGTCAGAGAAATTTTTATATTATCGAAAAATATGTAAGGAACATAAAATGAAGTACAGTACTATAGTAAACTGTTATAAATACTTCAAGACAAGTTTCAAGAAAATTAATTTCCGTGCGACATGCGGCAATGGATTAAGCGAAATCTGTCAATTTTCTTTTTAAATTAACACAGTGTACAACTAATGACTTTTCATTTTACCTTTTTCAGTAATTTAGTGAGTCATTAAAGATTCGAGAAATTAAACGCATGAAAATTTATCCGTGGAAAGAAAAAGTAAAATTTGCCGGCAAGGCTTTTGGTATATCGCGTAAAAATATTACCAGCCAATGTTGACAACATTTGCGAATTCTAAATCTTGTGAACATAAACGTTGTTAGGATATAAGTCTTTGAATGCACTTATCATTTATGTTTTGTTTTTACACATAATTCGTTTATATTTTTTTACAGAAACTCATTATTCAGAAAACGAACATCCGACCCATAATGGGAGGTCGTAAAGGCTTTACTGCTATCGAGAAGCGCGGGAAAATACTTGACATTGATGCTGTTGTTCTAAGTACAGTTTAAACGGATTTATTGCATCTGTCGTTTGAATTATTAATTAAAACTTCTGATAATAACACAAGGTTCTCCGTGTAATTCAATGGAAGGAATAAGATTTTATCAAACTTAAGCGATAAACAAAATGTCGCAAGAAACACCAACCTGGAGTAAGGTTCCTTTAACTCAACTGAAATGAACCTTTAAACTTTCTTCAGGACCTTTGCTTTTCAGAATAACTGTGTATCTGCAACACAAGAAGTATGAATCACAAAGTTACACGCAAGAAATTAATCTTCTCTGTATTCAGTGTAGCCCCGTACCTAAGTTTCTAGTACTCATCACTCCTTCACTTCTCTTTATAGAAGAGACAGTCCCACTCTTTCGTTAGTTGAGGAGAGGCCACTCACTGCGAGCGTTTTTCAAAGACTGCCTTATTTGATGTAAAAAACAGTGGAACAGACCGTGCTAATTACTATTTACCTGAGGATGTTAGCAGCCAAATGAAATCGGAAAAAAGGACAAAACGTTATAAGTATTATTTACATGGAACAGCGATTATTAAATTTGTCGTCCAATAAACTGAAAGATTTGCCACGAACAATCTACTCAGTCATAAATACTTCGAACTTTACACGTCCGGCGTCCAAGAAAAGACGCCTGTAGATTTTCATTAGAAAAAGAACGTTCTCGAAACAAAATATCGCCCATCCGAAAGTGATAAAATTCGGCTTGACGGAGTAAATTACTGGGTAATGATATCCCTTTTATCGTCATAGGTGCTATTTGCGAGCAGGCACGTTGGATGTGAATTAACATGTCTTGAATTAATAATTCGAATTCATTTGGTGGCATTGAAAAGGAAAATAGCCGTGCAAATAATCACGAATTCACTGACATTAAGAATCATCTATTAAAATTAGAAATGTAAACAAATGCATGTTGTGAAATACAAAGGTGAAAATCTATTGTTTAGAATTAACTTTCTGAAAGCTACCACAGGTTAACAGATTTCAACACACGTTAATAATGTTGCTATTAAAAGATATATATATAGATGAACATTAAAATAAAATGATTGGGGTGAAACGAAAAATGGAATTTTCATGTTTTGACATCCACTTCACAGCTGGCACAAAAAAAAACAAGTGGAAATTAAAACTATAGATCTCACTGTGAGAAACGTTAACTTTGTTAATCTCTTAATTCTCTTGACAGCTTGCCATAAGTTTCCCAAAAAGTCGATTAGGAGAATTTGCAGTTTCGTCAATATTACGATAAAGGCTTGTTGACACGGACTTCTCTTCTCAGTTATATTCACGTGAATTGTTTCGCGACAAACTCCAAGACAGTACCAAGGAACGAAATTATTTTAATATACACTTTTTTGTTAGTTTCTACTGATTTCAGTCTAAAATGTCGAAGTTTCTTGACTTTAAGTGAATGTGGTGCTTGTACTTAACACTAACCATAATTAATTTTCATGATTTTTGAGAGCGCTTCGTTTTTCACTTATCGCAGCCGATCGAGCGGAAACCGAATTAGGAAAATCCCTGATTGTGTAGATATAGTTTCCTTTCTTCACGTTGTATAATAGCGACCTCTGTGTATTTTCATTAAGGAAAAATAATGGATATATTTTTAAGCTTACGAGAAAACGTTTAGCAACATGTAAACAAACAAAATGTGTTGAAAATTTTCTTTGTTCTGCGAAATACGCTGAGAGCCGATCAGTCTGCTGTCTTTATGAACTTTTCGCGCGCTGTATTTTATCGATTTGTTTTTTCTCTTATTTTTTTTTCTTTTGTTCTCATCCTATACTCATTACGCAACACGACGAGTCATATAGCTTTCTGCACGTACCCTGGATATTGACGACATGAATATAAATGAAATATCATCATGCTGTTAAGCATTCATCACTCATTGTTAGCGATAGAAATGAAGTCCTGAACATTCAGTATGAGGTTAATAATACAATAAACATCGATGGCTTACTCCCAGGTATTTAAGCGCTGTTTTGAAGTTATCAATTAATTTTTTTGCGGATGTATAAAGCACATTTAGATAACTTACCAATTTGCTTTTCAAGATGATTAACAGTATATCCCCTTCTAGCATTTCTTTTCGTCAATCAATGGTCCCCCTGAAGGAAGAAAAATGAAGTTTACAAGTACTGTGTGTTAGAGGCAGGAGAGAAACTTCGGTAGATTAATTCTCTAAAAACAAGCCTTAATCAACATAACCGTTTTCACTCGCTGGAAGCACTATTTACCTTCCTTCATAACTCTAATTCGATCAGCTTCCACTGAAATATTATTAATTTAAGATCTATCAATCACATTCAACTTTGACCAATCACAACGTTGATAGTTTTGCAGGCGAAGGTTATTTAAATTCATACGTTAACGCTGAAAACCTATTCAAATGCAAAAACCAATTACGTGCCTCTGTTTGAACGAACATTTTCAAATGAACCTGAATTGTGACGTTTTCCGCAGTGCTGAGAGTTCGATATCGCACTGAATTTTAAAAATAGAGTCTTCTGATAGGTTTTTATAAAATACTTCATTTTCCGCGTCGTTTTTGCAAGCCCAAACAAACTGATATAACCTGTCCGCAAAGATAAACGTAAAATGAGGTCATTTAAGTTACGAGTATTACCTCTTTATAATTAAGGATCAATAAGGAGCTCTTCAATATAATGGAAGTTCGCGTTTTCAAAGGTTCTCAAAAGGCCATTTCGCGTGGCAATTTTTACGCCATCAGAACCTTCTTTTTGTCGCACTGTTTCACTTGCAAAATACAAACGCAGTTGATTCCACCGCCCGTTTTGAGTGGAAAAAAGTTTCCACCAATCATAGCGACAGATAAACGGCTGATAATACAGAAAAAAACCAAACCAAATGTTCATTAAGCATTTTGTGAAATCAGCTGTTCGGTTAACAAGTCGTAGAAGCTTTTAGGATAGCAGAGTCGGACTTAATAAAGTGCAGGATTATTTATCATTTAATAAAAGTCTTAACTTATAGGCGTATTAAGTTGAACTTCCGTGTTTTGAAACTTACTGAGTTTCTTTCTTACCCAAGCTGGGGTTAAATCCAGCATCTTTCAGGTAGCTTTAAAAGTTACTTATTCGAGAAAAGTTCTTTTTCCTCGAAAGAACGAATTCCATACAATACCAGGAGCCTAAGCAAGCCAGCTAAGACAATAAATACAGTGTAATGCTGTGTGAGGGTTTGAAACGAGAAAATCGCACGACAATTTTTAAACTCGCGCCGACTTTCAGCAACACCGTGAGAAGAACGAGTGTAGAGTAGGCGAGATTTGGTACCATCTAACTCTTACATGCGAAAACTTCAAAATCGCCGAATGAGCATAATAGTTCTCTATACCTACCGCATTTAAGCGACTGAAAATCCACTTGAAAGGTTTGGGTAGTCTCAGTCACTTTTGTTCCGGTGTTAAAGTTTCTTGATTCTGATTTTGATTCTTCAACAGTGGTGACAAGTCTTAGTACCTTAACTTGAGAGCTGCACTGAGCTAGGTGTCTATTTTCAGTTTACTTATTAGTAATGTCGCCTCCTTTGATGGATGCTGGTTTTCTAAAATGGAGCGGGAAGTTCTATAGATACAATAGCTTTAATAAGTATAGCATATTTTATTAATAGCGTTTATTTAGCGCCCTAATTAGTTTGTTCCCGAATGCATCCTTAAACACCGGGAGGGGAAATTTAGGGTTAACTTGAAAATGTTGGATACTTTGAACGCGAAGCGATTTAGTCATCCGTTAAAAAAACTCAAAGTTTTCACACCTTGGTATAAATCCAACAAAACTGTTAAAGCGCCGACCAAAAGTAGGTAAATCAAATAACGAACGAAGAGTAAAACTACTTGGCTTGTTATTGCCGGATCTCTCGATCAAGAAATACTCGAACCAAACGTCGCTTTAAGACCTACGTGTATATAAAACGAAACTGATTTCAAGGCTGATACCACTGGTGCTACGGCAAAAGAGCAAAATTTATTGGCCAACATTTCAACTAGCAGAGCTATTCTTCTTCAGGGCCAGTACTTTAATACAAGGGAAATAGCGGCTTTCGTGTTATAAGAAAGGTGAATCCGTCCCCGGTATTACTCGAATCATTTGCCACTGCGATAGGATAACTTGACTTATAAATAAATAATAAATAAATAAAACTTTATTTAAACACGGAGAATCATCAGTTAAGCTAAAAGTTAAAAACTAAAACTCATTACAACTGTTTTACATGATTGCCGTGTAGGAATCCGATATCTCAGATATCTTCTTAATACCCCTTTTAAACTGCCCGATGCAAGGACAACTTAAACAAACAAGAGCAGACTGTAGTTGGATCTTGGTGTAGATCAGGATTAGCAAAAAACTTATAAACAATCTTAATAATGCAAGGTTGATCAAACAGCTTGAAACTGATATGGTATTTTTAATTTAGGCCGAATATTTCGAATGGACAAAACCAACCTTCACCAGGGGCATAAAATGCTACGTGAAAATGGAAACAAAAGGTTACACAGTTTTAAAAGGGCGCGATTGGGTGACTTTATAAACGTAAACAAAAAAATGTATATACAAAAAATAAGAGAAAAAAATAGCACGGAAAAGCCTATATACAATCAATATTAAGTGTCATCACGTTCCATCAGTTTCCAGATAATTCTATACTTGCATAAATCCCATAATACACCTCTTTTACCCCCCAAAATTTTGCATAATCATTGTTTGCAATTTCTCCTGGGACATGAAGATGTCCCAAGGGAAATCTAAAACAATGCCTATGCAACTTGTTTTGGGAGCAGAAGCGGTGAATTATGGGATTGTGCAAGTAGAGAATACAACTTCGTAAGGGGTTTTAGGAGGGCTTATAAACGGAGGGGCTTATATCCGAGGGAGCTTATAACCGGAATAGAAAAACAGATTCGAAACGAGCTATAATAGTGCTGATCAAAATCATTACGTTTTGCATTTACTGGTTTTTAATTGAGCTTCAAAACGTCATAATGAATCAAACTAATATCACTCAAAACAAACGTGCTTGAGGGAGCTCATAATTGGGTGTATTATTTTACATGATGGGCCCATCATGTAAACAAAATAATAAACAAAAAATGGGAAGGGGTTAAAAGTTGAGGAAGCTTATAAGCGGCAGTTAACGGTATATGTTAATAAGTCTGTAAATTTACCAGCCTATACTGACATACCAGTCTTTGCACTTCACACTGCAGCAATCTATCGCTGACATTCTGACTTAAGGTTAGGCAAAGTCTGCGTCGAGCCCAGTGGCCTATACCGCCGGAGCTTATCCCGGTTTCCTTAGCATGAAGCGACTGGGAGTATTTCTTCTCCCCCCTGGATGGGATGCTAGTCCAGTGCAACGTTCTGACCCCCCAGCAGTATTTTGCCGGTACCCATTTATACACCTGGGTGGAGAGAGGCACTGTGAGAGTTAAGTGTCTTGCCCAAGAACACAACGGAGTGCCCCGGTCGACTTAAGGTTAAGATAAATGTTATTTCTATTCGCAATCGTATCAACCTAAGCCATGGTCGCTTACCTTTTGGACCCGGAGAAAGAATTACTCAGAGTGAACTTAGCTTTTGAGCACAGGCGAATGCATTGTCAGGCAATGCCTGCGATGCTTTGCGGTTGCATGGCAAACTTTTGCCTTCCGATAAAAAAGCTGGCAGAGTGAGATCTACATGTTCTTCCAAAGTCACCGGAAAGCGTAATTCTTGTCCTACGGGCAACGGATTTTCTATTAAACCCTACTACATTAATTTGTGGCAATATTGCACAAAACCTACTTTACACTCGTCCTTTAATCTGCTACAACATGCCCATGGACTTATACTACTCGAATTAAGCGTCAGCTGCAACTTTTTCCAAAATGATAGATAATTTTGCCGTTGAAAGATCATAAAGGGCACCGCAAATGACGAAAAACTGATTGTTGCCGAAACGCTTTCCTTGATATTTCTTCGTTTGCGCCCACACGTAACATATGTTGTGCTAATCTTGTTTTCAAGCAGCAAAAAAGGTCTTCGTTTTTCACTAGGCTTTTTTTTGGCACCGAGGACAAAATTTTGAAAAGCAATATTTCCACGGTTTCAGAGATATTAAAAGATGAAATAAATGTATATATCGAGGAGACCACTAAACTAGAGAAAAAAATAATTAAGTCCTATTTCAGCTGCCTTGTAAATGTTGTGCGTATAACGTACGGAAATAAAATATAAATAACATCAACTCTAAAGATAAAGTCAATACTCTGCATTGTATGTTAACTTTCTGTGCGTTGGTGCTACACATTCCAGGCACGCAAAATAAAAAATAAAAAAGCCGTGCCTTCTTCAATTTGGCGCCAAAAGGTGCAAGCACGAAGATAAAAGCAATAGAATATTTTGTTTTTATTTATTTTTTGTTATTTTTTATTGCAACAGAAAAACACTACGTGCATAATTTAGATCGTTTTAAACGTTGTTTAAGAACGGTTATAAGCGCAGATCGCTCCGGCAGTTTTATAAACCGTTTCAAAAAGCCTGTTAGCGCGCGTATAATTAAAACAAATTCCAAATACAAGGTGAATTTCCCCTGTTTTTGGCGGCCGTTAATTAAAAAAAACACCGGTGAATCACATTGAATTTGAAAGTTGCCGGAAAAACATTCAACTTTTTCCGCGCGCGCAAGCCGGTAGAGTTGATGATAGTTTAAACTCTCGCCCTCGTTTGGCGTGAAAATCTCATTCACTGTCATCAAATTTGAACGTGCCCAAATTTCTCATGAGAGTCAATGAGACTTTTCTCTCGTTTGGCCCGAGTTGATGATAGTCAGTGAGAGTTGACGAAAACTCTCATCATCTCTCAGTCTCGTTTTGCCCTTGGCTTATTATGCCAGTAAAATTCACGCGACCTTGACAGAAAACTCAACCGGTTCTATTGTCAAATTCATGTCTGCAAAAGAAATCATAAGCATATAAGCATTGCTGTTGCCAGAATATACCCACTTGACTTTGCGCCTGGTCTTCTTCTTTTACTCTGGATAAATGCTGTCATCTTTTCATGTGTGTACCCTATAATTAGCTGACCGATTAAAATGCATGCTATTCGCTTTTTAATTCCGTGTACAACCAAGCTTAACCGTTAAAACTAGACAAACTAGAAATATCTTGAATGGTAGCGGTTTGTACCTTACTAACTGATGAGTTCAATTTCCCCCCTCAGATATTTGCAGTGATACGATAACTCTTCATAGGAGAAAGTACTCGCAGAACAACTTACAAATATTGAACCCTACAGCTTGTTGAAGCGTGCCAAAATGAGGCGTCTTAACACGGTTGACTCAACAAATGCATCCAAACGTACATGTTGTCAGAAAGTAAGCGGAAATTTTGAAACGGCTATTTTCAACTTCTCAGAAATTCATTATGTGCGACTCAAATGCGTGCAAATGTAAATCTATTTGCTCCCACGCTTTAGAACTCATTCCAATTTGCACGAAAAGTGGATACTGTTGGATTTTCAGGATAAAAGAGCTGATTTCTGTGAGGTAGAATTATTTTCAAAGTTTAACTCGCTATCGGACTCTTCATTTCCTAGAGAAAACTGAACGACGGAAACCTGAAGGAAGTCATGATATTATGTAAATTGAACTGAGAAGAAAAACAAACTGCTGCAAACAGATGACGTTGTTTGGTTGTTATCCACGCCTACTTATACACATCCTTTATCTGGCTATTTAAACAGTCCCCGAGAATGTTGTCCTTGGCCAACTGGGGGCGGTAAACTGATTAAGCTCAATACCAAGGGTTGTCCGGTGAACTAAATTTACTTTTGGCACAATTTTGCCATTTCAACGACAACTGTCATGTATAACTTTACTCAGAGCAGTTAGAAATGAGATTTGGTTATATTTGAAGGCAATGCCAAGATTTTACTGAGACTGCTTCAGCTCCAGTATTGACGCCTGTTGTAAACATAAGCCTTCCAAGAAACAGCGGCAGCATTAATAAACATCACTTGTGCCAGTTATTTCCTGCGTCGCTTATAAACAAGGGAAGTCATACCACAGTTTAGGCCCTGTTTACATGGAAGGAGGGTAACCCTTCTAGAAGGGTTGCCCTCCTTCCATGTAAACAGAGCCTTAATTTCCCTTTACTCCTTATTTATTTTTTATCTATTTTTACAAAAAAGAGAAACTATATAGTCCTTTCAGCAATATTTGGAGTTTATAACTGTTCATATAAAGATCTAGAAATCATTTCCCGAATCGGCTACATCTGGCAAAGGAAAACATGCATGCAGCATTCAGAAGGGACTTCCCCTGCAGGCAAATAAGGAAACAATTTTCCGCTTTCGAGAGATGTATTTTTTTGTTATTTAAATGTTTAGCGAGTAAGACAAAATAACTCTTTGTTTTACTGGTTGCATATTAACAACAATAACTGGCGTCACCCATATCTTCCGGTTTGGTTTGCAAGGACAAAATTTCAAACTCGTAGTGAACTGTCAGACACGTCTTTAATGGACCTATTTTGTGTCTTTTTGTCTGGTAAAGAAACAACCAAAAATGCGGATAGTGTTATTTGTGGGAATCCATTGTTAAGTGTTTATCTGAATAAGTAGCGTGTATACGGCGACCCTAACAAAATCTCTCGGTGTATACCAGTGGCGGGCCCGGGCACCCACTCTTTTATTGAGGAAAATTTTAAGGCCCGAAGGTCCGGAAAATTCTCCCTCCCTAGAAAGTATACATCGACCTAAGCTGGAATACACACATTGAAAGTGTCTGAAAGAAACTTTCTTCGTACCATTCTACACTCTTTTGAAAATCTTCAATGGTTTGGTAAAGCCCCCGTTTGATACGGCCACCCTGTTAGTGCGTCCAGATTTATCAGTGGCTCACTTCTGGCCGGATTAACAAACCTCTGATTTTAAAACAGAATTCCTATTTTTTTAGTAATAACAAATCTATTTAGAACTATACCGTTTTTTCAAGTCACTAAGCTGTTTACCTTTATTGTGCCAACAGAAAATGGTAAACCGTGATCAGTCTTGCGAATAGGTTTGAAGAAAATTAACTGGCTAAGTCATGCAAAAATACCCTGTTTAATTAAGACAAAAAGCCCTGAAAACCATGATAGCCTGTTGTGCCACTAGGAAAGCTTGCGTCCGTTAAACAGATGCATTTTATCTTAACTGTTTAAGACCATAAATCAGAATCTTTCTTAGATGGTGAGGCGGGTCCCTATGGATGGATGTTCATACTCACTAGGAGTCACAGAATTTGTCTGTGTCACGAATTCAACAACAATACCTCATTTTTCGCTCATCATCTGTGGGTGGTTACAGAAATGTCGCCTGCTTTCTCCGAATAAAATAAAACCAGATGGAGAAAAGACAGGTCGGTACGAATTCCTGCACGTCTCTCTCTGCAATTTGAAAGAATACTTTGTAATATACTTAGGATTATTCAGATTATTAATTAAGAAGAGGATTTTCTGTGCAAGAGCACAGCAGGACTGATTGCTTGTCCTAATATTCCGCGTGAAAAGTAATTTCTGTTCAATGTTTTCGACTACATTTTAATTTCACTTCAGTTGACCACATTTCGATTTTTTTACTTAAAATCAGGGCGTGGAATCCTGATTTATCGAGGTTAGATATCTCCAACCAAAACCAGTTTCCCTCAGTAGGATTTGCCGCATGATTCGGCTGAAATTAAATCGAACTCCCGATTTCTTCGGACCAATTTTCGTTTCAGTTGCATGATCAAGAAATTGGCATTCAAACGTAGTTGAAACTAATACTGGGATGGAAACCCTGTAAATCTTGATCCCAAACATATGGCAGGATTTTTAGATAATTTGTTGTTGTATGAAATTGGACACCCGAGTCTAACTTTCCTTGCGACCATCCCAGCCCGGGGCCACCACCCCAAATAACGAGCATCATTGATCATCCTTCCTGGCCTTATCGTCCAACAGTCATAAACAATTAACAAAGTCCTCAAGCTGTGTTTATAACCCAGGGGGGGTACTCAAAATATTCATGACGGGGGGTCCGACGTATTTTTTTGGGGTTAAAATTTACATGCTCGGTATTTTTTTGGGTCGAAAAATCTGTCACGTATTTTTTTGGGTCTTGAAAAAAATTGTGTATTTTTTTGGGTTATAAATTTTGTCGCGATCAGTAGATCAGAAAAATATTCATTCGAAATATTTTGTTAATAGTATAAAGAAGACAATACAATGTAATTTGCAATCTTGTTTATTTCTCTTTTCTCTATGACTCATTTAAATGATGTCCATCAAAGTCTTTCTTCGCCGAGCAGTCATTTATTCGACACACTACTTCCTTAATTGTAGATTACCGAGAGAGATTAAGGAAAACATTTCGAGAACTTTGTACTCTAGATTTTTTGTCAAAAGAGTATTGTAGTTTATTTTTAACGCTCGTTACAGTTCCTGTTTGAAAATGTAAATTTCAATTTTGTTTAAGAGTACAATATTATGACGTTTCCGCACCATGGATGGTTTCGGAGAGTCATCATTTATACAGTACACTAGTCTCTTAAATGTAGATTACCGAGAGAAATTAACGGAAACATTTCGAATACTTTATAATTTTGTCAAAAGTGTATTGTGGTATATTTTTCAACACTCGTTACAGTTCCTGTTTGAAAATGTAAATTTTTATTTTTGCGTCATGACTACAATGCAATGATAATGTATGCTGATAGTGTCACAATGAGGACCTATCTGTAAATGTGGAGCAGAAGGGAGGATGAAGAGACACTAACGGACATATCAATTTCATTAGCTTATAGGTGCAAAATTGTGCATTAGAAGGTTCTGTTTGATTGAATAAATCCAAATTGAGGTCTTAAAGTCGTGTATTTTTTTGGGTATGAAATTTTGTGCCATGTATTTTTTTGGGTCTAAAATTTCAGGGTCGTGTATTTTTTTGGGTTTGCAGTACGAGGCTCCGTCGGACCCCCCCGTCATGTATTATTTTGAGTACCCCCCCTGGGGTTTATAACGGTCGGTTATCGATCTGCTTTTGCGCCCGGAAGTCCTCAGAGATCGCATACAAATTGAAAAGGCAACACGTCAATTATATAGCTTCTCGCGTGCTAGCTCGTGAGTGAAAATCGATGTCATCGAAAAATGCTGTAAAAATCGCTATAATCAATTCAAACAAAAGTCAGACGCAGCAGTTCAACTAGCTTGATGCTGTTTTCTTTTCTTCGAGAAAACTCGTCAACGAAACTACAAGAAACTAATCACTTTCTCGTTGAAACGAGACCGACACCCTTCCCTTTTGTCGGTTGTGTATAGTTATCATGAAAACAGCATTGATAGGGACGGAGACCTGTGCTTATACTTTGCTTATACTTTGCCGACGAGGCCGTAGGCCGAGTTGACTAAAATCAGACTAAATCAGAGCATTCATGAGCAGGACAATTGTTTCATTATTCAACAAATTGTCAACAAAGCGCATTTTACATCTAAAAAGGTTGTGGTTAGTAATGCGAAGCGCAATCAACACTTTGGACGAATCATCGTAGCTTACATAATGTCAGGAGAGAAACGTGACAATTTGTTGACTGCAGGAACAGTCAGATCAAATAGGCTTCCGGTTCCGTAAGTGCATTTGTAGAGGAAATGTGTTGACGTTTTGGCACTGATTTATAAAATGCAACCACAGGCACTCGTTGTATAGCAGAAAGAGGAATGCAAATCACAAAGAAATTGAATTAACTTTATGGTAATTTTGAAGTGAATCGATACTTTGACGGTGAGTTCGTGTACCGTACCATGAGCAAAACTTTAGTTCACTTCGCAAAATCATCATTTTTAAAATACGTGAAATAAACTGTAGTTTCAAGGCTGACCGCGCGGCTTCCAGTTAATTTGTGATTGAAATTACTGGCGATCTTAAAAGAATCGACAAATTCGATTTGGGTTATCCTTGAACCTTCTCGGTTGATTTCTGTTCATTTTCATCCGTAGTCAAATATTTTAAAGTTTACTTAAAGACCCTCTTTAAAGGTCATTGTCTATTGACAATGTGACATCGTATGATGTATTAAGGACGAGGCGGCCATCATACTGTCCTTTGGGCGCCTTCATAAAAGAAATACGGGACAAACTCGCGTCTGGTGTTTTCTTTTGTTGATACATTAACACAGTCTCTGTTACGGTGCCCCGGTCAACATTAAACAACTCAAAATACTTTGAAACAGAATCAATCACTCGCCACGGTCTGAAAGATCTGATAAATTATACCATGCAAATAATTCCATTATCGTATTGCTGAAGTGGGTTATTTCAATTTCAGCCCATTACTGATAACTCTTGTAAAAAAGAAGACTTGACATTGTAAAGTATCAATTTCGGAACTTGGGAAAGAGAATTATACACATTCAATATCAGTCAAGAAACTACTCGCCATATAACGTAATATCGGTTTAACGGGCATTCGTGGAATCTATGTAACCTTTTTTAATGCGAACATTTTATACATATGTGTGCTTGAGATAGCAAAATCAAATCGGATTTACAAATCCAGAAACCAAGCTTATAGCATTTTCAAAATTTGGTCACGAAATAAACCTACGCAACCATGAACTTTGTTCCATTGAATACACACGAGACTGCGTCTTATGGCGAGATGGTGAGAACAAAATTCACACTGACATTTTGCGCCCGAACGCTAGCAGCTGTATAATTAAACTTGACACTACAAATTCAGACTGATATTGCTCACGACTTACCTGACGTCAAAGCTTTTGTTTACAGTTGCTTTTAGTGTTGTGTATTTTTCCCCGTGGACGTTCTGGTACGTCTGATTCACAGCACCTAATCTTCACAGCACTCGGCTACTCAAGTCGGAAAAACTGTTTCCGACGTGAGTGTCTCGGTGACGGGACATTATGTAGATTTGCCCCTTGGCAAGGTTGACCCAAGAAAACTTTGTTCCATTCCAAAACAAAAGATCTATCACCAGTGATTTGAACCTATTACGTCAATTTTAGGGCCAGGTCACGCTATTTTAACTCGAAATGAACGCTACGAATATGTAACTAATCGAAAATGAAGTTATTAAAGCTTTCTTTCGATGCTAGAATCTCAATATTCCGAACTTTTAAAATCACGTTTTCATACAAACATTGACCACATCTTGTCGATTTCCGTCGGCCAGGCAGGAATCACGTTTATTGTTATTATTGCAATCAATCCGTTTAAACAACGCGCGCAGATTTTATATACCATCGTTGCAACCCCATATTTTATCATAAGATTCCATTCGATTTGTAAAAATTACTTTGCATGCGAGAGAATCACTTAAAAATAGCTAAGCTCAATGACAAGCCCACCCCTTAGGCAACAGATTCCAGTGGTTGAATGGTATGTACCTTCTCTGGAGAACAGTTCACATGTGGACGACTTCGAAATACCTTGGCTGACAACGAAGAGATGCTTTCCTCTATCTGCGATGATTCAGACGTTTTGAAATTGACTTGTGGCCACTATCAGTTTTATGTTGATCGTTAGTTGTTACTCAGACAATATTTATTCAACGTGATTGTCATCACGTGTTAAATGCAATCCACAGAGACTGATTACCTGTTAACCACCTGGATCAAACATAGTGGGCTGGGTGGCTGGGGCTACGGCTGACCCGCAAAAAAAACCCCAACGGGTATAGGGCTGCGTGAGGAGGGTTAAAAAGAGTGAGGAAAAACGGTAAAACAAAGAGAAGAAGATTGCTAATTAAGTGGACCAGTTTTGTTAGGGTGTTTTATGGATGAAATGTTTATATTATATTAAAAATGTAATTTCCTGATTATGTTTACCCAGTCTTTAGGAAATAGTGGGCGTGATAGCGTGTTAAGCCGGCCCCCTACAAGGGAATTTTTTCGCCCAAATCTGGAGCATTAGCAATAAAACATTTCATTAAAAATAGATCGTTAAGAATTGAAGGGATACTCAGAGCCAGCGGTATATCTTCTGCAACAAAAGTAACGGGAATATTAAACTACTCTCCAAAGGTGACGAGTTTTAACGACGATTTTAACGCAACATTGTTCAGTGTTAAATCTAAAAGTGATTCAAAAAACAACATTACTGTTACCCAGTTTTGTTGAAGTTGCTTTTGTTGTGTTAAAAATCGTTCCATGCAACATACCGTTGACGGATGTTGTTGTTGGATTAAAAATCGCCGTTAAATTCGTCGTTAAAAATTATTCCGTGACACCACCTTTATAAAACTTCCAACAATCATGCAAGATATTTTTAACTAGCCGGGTATCATCGTTGAGTAGAATGTCTCCTGCTTTAATGCTGTATCGTTTCTAATTTATGTAGATGCATATGCTTTAGCTATAAACAGCGACCAACTTAACTCCCTGAAGATAACAACCAAATAAAAAATCTTGAGATACAAAAGTGAAAAACTGTGAACTGATCCTCGCAGCAACTGAGGAGAGAAGATTGAGACAACATAAACTTCAAAACTTTGCATATATTTGCCTGATTTTTGGGGTTGTAAAACAAACCTACTACCGGAGCTAAATAATAAGAACGATACAAATAAACACCAATATAGAAAGAGTACAAGCATTTCTTGGCCAAGTACTCCCCCGCTTTTGGCATTCGTTGCGTGGTCGTCTGCTTCCGAAGTAAAAGCAAAAGAGGTTCCAAAGAGGACGTGAAAACTGCAAAGGACCGCGAACGATAATGCTGCTAGTAGACGTAGAATCTGCAAGAGACCTAATCAGCCAAAAATAAACTGTAACACAAACATAACTGCAAGGCACATACTATGTGAAAAAGTTGACTTTGCGAGACGACAACCCGACAGAAACCGATAAAGCAGGGCTGTCCACGCCCTTTATCGGTTTCTGTCGAGTTGTTGTCTCGCAATGTCAACTTTTTCACGTGGTATCAGCCTTGCAGTGATGTTTGTGTTCGAAAGAGCTACCGATACGATATCTCACAGATAACCTCGCTTTGAAGTAGCAAAGCCTCGCTTCAGTGACCAATTTGGTGTGTTTTTTGGCGGTGGAAAGATTTTTGCTACGTATATAAGGTCTGCAAGAAATCGTGACCAAACAACTTACTTGATACGCAAAGTTTATTGGATCATAACTAAATGCAATAATTAATACTGTTAACTATACAATCATCGCTCTAATATAAAGAGTTAGAGTCTGAACGGGTGAACGGAAGACACACGCAGCAATTGCAGTCTGTCTGGCCTCTTCAGTTCCCTGTGATGGGCGACCGCGAAGCACGAGCGACTGGACGACTGGTGACGAACACGAAGCGCGAGGGACCAGGGAGATCTAGAGAGAAAGTAGCGAGGCGAAGTCCTTTGCGCGCGCTTTTGTCCCAAAAAATAGAGACCTCGGGGAACGAGAGGCAGTATTAACCCGTTCTTGTGTTCTTGTGGTCGGGAAGAACTGACAAAGAACAGTAGGAAGATCTAGGAAAGGGCGCTAGACCGAAGATACCAGCAAGAAGCGTGAGAAACGTGATTTGTACAAAGCGTGATTTCGCGTTTCTTCTAAGAAATTCTGGCATGATCGACAGTCTGTTGAGAATACATAAATGCAACCCAAATTAATTTACGTAACAATATTATACTATGGCCTGTTACTGATATTGTACATGGTTTTATACTTACTCATACTGTCTACATACATCTGCAATTTAATTATTGTTGGCATGTGAATAAATTGAGTTTCAAAATTTGTTAGAAATAAAGTTTAAAATCAATAATTAATTCCTTTGTAAAAATAAATTATCTCAAACGGTTTATTATTATTATTATTATTATTATTATTATTATTATTATTATTATTATTATTATTATTATTATTATTGTTATTATTATTTTAATTGTCATTTACTGAATTCTGTTAAATTGATCTTGTTACTTCGAATTATTTCGTAATTTTGCAAATAAATATCCACGAACCCTGAAATTCAAGTAATCGAACATTTCGCTTGCCGTATTCCATATTGTTTCATTTCGTGGATTGAAAATAAAAATCTAGAAGAATATATAACAATAAACAGAATTATAAGAAAAAATTTACATTGACATCAACCTAGCCTCCCGTCCCCGTATGAAAAGTTCGACGTTTGAACCGGGCCTAAATAAGCTTATTTGCAAGAAGCTTAATCTATCCTGATATCTATATTTCAGATTAAAAGTGAAAAAATGATTGATCCTTGTAACGTTGTTTTTGAAAATGAGAAATCTGACATGGGTCGGTCGGACGACGCCAAATGGAGAAAAAAATGATGGCCTAATAAAAATAACCACTTGACCTGGAAAAACACATTAAATATCAGGAGAAAATATGTGCACATCGGCAAAGTCAGTAATCATTAAGTTTGATGGTTGGAAAACAAGTCAGGTTATTTTCCATTGACTGTTAAATGACGCAGCGGAACAGTTTCATGGATATTAGTCGCTGAAAGATGGCGCCGAGGCAAAATAGGTGTTGTCAGGGGCGTGGCGCGTGAAGCTGGAATACCCAAGTACGCGTCGGGACGACTGCTTTTCATACAACAAAGAATGCGGCCAAACTCCCGGCGAAAATTCTCCGAAAAAATCACATATAAACAAGGATTTATGGCGCTGTTCAGAACACCTATCCAAGGGAGAAATACCTCAAGTTCTATAGGAAAGAGCGAGATCGTCTCGGGGAAATAAATCAGCATAAATTCCCGCGCTTGTAGAGGAAACCAACACACTGCAAACACAGCGACTACTGTCACGAGCATTGTGATGGCTTTCTTGGTCGTTTCGTGGGCTTTCTTTTGATATTCCAGAGTTTGATGTCCCGGTATCTCTCGCTTCCAAAGCTTCACAGCAATTAGAATGTACGCAGTAGTAATAATAATGAGAGGAACGATATAGGAACAAATGATAAAAGCAGCCGTGTAGTCGCTTTTAGCTTTATGCGATGGCCAGTTGATTTCTAGACAGTGGTAAGTTCCATCAGCTTGACGGTGGCTCGTCGTCATCAAGAACAGTGGCATGGCAAAAGCTAACGAATAAACCCAACTTGCTACCAGCGATGCCTTCAGAACTTTGTTTGTGAAAATGCGTCGCAGAGGAAACCAAATAACGATGCATCTGTCTACGCTTATGAAAACAAGACTGATTACTGAGCAAGAGATGGAGAGGACTTGAGTGGAATGAAACAACTTGCACAGAAATGTTCCCATAAAGGTTCCAAACCATAGATTCATTACGTAAAGAAATTTGAGCATGTACGGGAATATACATGCCATGAGAATATCAGCAGCCGCCATGTTGGCGATAAGAATGTTGGTTGAATTTCTCATGTAGTCTCGTGCGCTCACAATGTATATCACCAGAGAGTTTCCAATCACGGATACGATGAAAATTACGACGCCAAAAACTGTGGTTCCTGTGACAAAACCCGGACTCAGGGAAAAGCCAGCCGCCATTCCTCCGTCGGACGTGTTTGAAGCCAGCTCTTCTCCTGAGGAGAAAATGAAAATCGTCAGGAAAGTCAGTCAGGCTGAATAAGAAAATTAAGAAAATTTTATCTTATCAAGATAACGCAAGAAAGTTGGGTAACAAAGATGACGATGATGATGAAGACGACGATGCTGATGATGGTGGTAGTGGTGTTGGTGGTGGTGATGATGATGATGATGATGATGAGTATGAGGATGATGAGGATGATGATGATGATGATGATGATTCGTCAAACGCAACAATGTAAAAACATCATACAAGAAATAACAGGTGATAATTTACCTGCAGGAAAAGTAGTGGTGTTGAAGATTCTGTCTTCTATATCCATTGTGCTTCGATTAATTTCGCTAAGCAAATAAGCTAACAAAAGAATACAAAGGGTAGGTGAGATGAGGATTTAACAGTTTGATGCAGCAGCATCTTCGAACCTTAATTCACCCCTATGCCTCTTAACAGGGTACAGGATCAATAGACCTTCTTAGCTTCGTTTGTTTGTTGCCTCATTTCAGATCACGTGATGATACCCGTTCGACTTATTGCTTTCAAATTCAAACAAATCCACGCTGAAATGAATGAATAATTTCCAAATGGACAAAGGAGTAATTCTCGGGAGAGAATCGCATGATCTGAAATGGGCAATTTACATACGTAGCTAAAAAGGTCTATTGGGTGTTAGGTGTGGTCGATTTCCCACCACCCAACAGTCCCATAAGAGCTTGTTCGCAGAATTGATGCCAAACGGTTGTATTACTTTCAGTTTCACCCACCAAATACTGGATATTCGTTTAATTCTCAAACTTTGTTACTCGAAATGAAATTTAACAATGCAGTCTACTTCTGAGTGCGGGCTTTCTCGAACAGAGGCCAGTAATCGAGCCCATTTCTTGACAATAATGATTTGGGGGTAAGATGGGTAAATGTACCATTCTCGGCCCCAGAGCCCGTTCAATAGCGCAGCCTAAATGAATCGCGAGATCTGGGACGAGTGTACATGATCATATTTTCTCGCGCGCGGGCAATACTTCGCGCGAGGCTCACAAAGATCGATCCAGACTTGACAGAAACCGGAAACTGCAAATGAAAAGTCTTTGGCAGTTTTGTCAACCTTGGGTGTCGGAAAGCGGGGAGATCATAGAACCGTCTCAGTGTTGTCTCCATTTTGAATGCCATCTTCGCTTCAACTTCTCACAGGTTTTATTCTGGCTCATTTTTGAAAATATTTTTGATCACTGCTTCTCCGAATGTACCAAGAAACTGCTCTTGCTTACAAAGACTCTGAGTGCGGAGCGATAAATTCCGGGTAAGTGAAGCAATTAGTAAATTCCTGGTCACTTACAACAGGAAAGCTAGAAAAATAATGCTTTGTTTTTCTTATAAAGGATGGAAATGTCCACCATATATTGTTTAAAACCCAATTCAGATCCTCTAAAGTAAAGCCATACTATACGGCTATCGGGAAAGTTTCTTTAAACGTACTCCCAGCACGTTTAGAGAAGCGGAACAGCAAGAAAAAAATTATTCGGAACATGAGTAATGATCCCCGAGAATTATAGAAGTCATTATACTCGGTCAACGACAAATGAAACCGATGCTTCCGCCACAGTGGCAAGTGTTCTTGAAGAATTATCAGACTTACCGGTGTGTAGCTGAGCGATTCTTGAGGCCCGCGTTCTCCATTTGAACATTTGACGCTAACGTTCCCTGACGATATGGCGATGGCCTTCATACAGATCTCCTTTTGACTTCTTTAGCTTCGTTTGTTTGTTGCCCCATTTCAGACCACGTGATGTTACCCTTGAGAATTGTTGCTTTCCAATTAAAAAAATCCACGAGAAAATGAATGAATAATTTGCAAATAAACAAAGGACAAATTCTCTGGAGAGCATCAGATGATCTGAAATGGGCAATTTACATAGAAGCTAAAGAGGTCTATTTTACCTGGACGCAGTAGGTGACGGCTACACTGCAGGTTTTATAATTAAGTGTTGCTGTTTAGCCTCCTACGCTGTTTGGGCATTTGCGTAGGAGGTTAAATCGTTCGCAGTCTAAACGTCGACTCTTAAGAGAAAATTGTATTATCGTCGTTATCATAATAATGAGAAGTTAGATCGCAAAGAAACACAATTTTGACTTTTCAGATACAGCTAGTAAGTTCCATTTATATCAAGACTTGCCCGCAAGTCGGGAGATCGAAGAGCCAGCAGCGTGAAAAGTCTTATTTATGCCGCGCAGATTATCGTGCATTTTAGATATTTTTTCAAACAAGGTGACCATTCCGCCGTTCCTCCTCTGCTATAAAGTCTCACTTGCGAAAAGGTATGCCTCCTTATTTCTTCAATCTCAGGGGAACGTGCTAACCAAAAGGGCCGCGGAGATTGCACCAAGCCGCGGACACTATAGGCTACAAATAAAACCCTCTTTCTTCGCTCGCGGCCCGAGGGTCGGAGCTACGGATACCACGTACTGGTACCATTCTCGTCCCCAGGGACCGCGCTACTTTAATTTTGGTCAGCACCAAGAATCGCGACCTTTGGCCGCCTCGAACACGGGATGTCCGCGATTTACGACTCATTGTCAAACCTGACAAAGAGTTGGCTGAAAATCACAGAACGAGTACTTTGCTTATGCTTACAATTTGGGGGCGGCCAGAAGTCCCAACCAGAAGTCTCGATTCTTAGTGCTCACTGCTGAACAAAAAGGAGCGCGACCACTGGGGAAGAGAATCCCGTCCCCAGAGACCGCGATTCTTTTGGTCAGCACCAACAATCGAGACCTCTGGCCCCCAAATTGTGCGCATATAGGCAGTGGATCCGTTCTGTAGTTTTCAGCCAATCAGATTTGTCAAATTTGTTGATGAGTGTCCATGATCGCGCACTTCCGGTCTTGGAGGCGGCCGGCCAGGGGGCGCGATTCTTGGTGCTGACCCAAAGGAGCGCGGCCTCTGGGGACGAAAATGTACTGAGACGAGATTCTGGAAACGGGCTTTTTTTTTCAGTGGATGCGCAAACCTGAGGCCGCACATTTGTCATGATTCGTAAGTTTTAAACAGGTGGAACCAGTTTTTAGATTTCAGAAAATCGAGTGGTTAGGATGGCACAAAATTTGAGCTCGTAACGCAACAAGGCTTCCCCACCGACAGTAGAAGTGAGCACTGAGCTTGTTTGATCGATTGTCTTGCTCTTGTCTACCGAACAGAGAGAGCAGGCCGCATATTTTTTTGAAGCTGCTGAGATAAGAAAATAAAACATCCGGTAATCGCAATTAAAAAACTGTGAGTTGGTTTTTCAACTGTTCACAGATACGTTTATCTTTCAAAAGTTCAAACGACACTGCATTGGAAATCATTCCATTCGTCATCACACATCAAGTAACATCCACGTGTAAATACCTTAAAAACGTTTTTTTACACATTCAACCTGAATATGAATACGTTGTAAGTGTTACTGCAATATATATCGATATACGGTAAACTTTTCTTTATTTAAGGGTGTGTCGTGACTAAGCGACCTATTGAATCGATCGAGCACAAGTTCACAACGGTTTACAATTATGTTTGCAATTGTTTTAATAATCGCAATTGTAGGCAGATGTCGTTGGCCTTCATTGTTTATTGATTTCGTTCCCAAAATCAAAGAACAACAACTTAAACAATGCTTCTTCGTTTAGTAATTCTGCACCTCTTCGCCACATACCGAGATGGCGAACAAACCCTAACACCAATATTTTAGCTAGCGATCAAAACAAAAAGGGCAATATAATTGTGTCGTTGTTCAAGTTAGACACGTTTAGAGGGAATGCATGATTGGTATGGTGGCCCGCAGGTTACTAAGGAACAAATATAAGCTGGTGAATTATGTGAATATTGTAAGACTCTGGGTCCTGTAGGACTGACGGGCAATTTTAAGATGACCCACGTTCAGATTAGATTGAAAAGGAAAGAAGAAATTTTCTGAATATTGAAGAGTTAGTCATGCTTCAATTGCGGAATGTTCAAAGTACTACTTAGAGCTAAATATATTAAAATCAAACCGAAAACACTTATTACTGTCTGTATATTAAAAAAACTAATTGAACAAGAGTCAAAACACTTACGTTTTCAACTGCCACCGTTGTTCACTGTCCGCCTTGGACGAAATGTGATAAACTGCATGCGGTGATTAAACTAATAATTTCAGCTGCGTGTTTAGCATAAAAATGATCGATACAAAATGGCATTCGGTTGACAATTGAACGTATTGAAAACAAACAAAAACAAACAGGAAGTCTAATGCTTTAGGGAAATTCACTTCCCCTTGTGTTTTCTGTCACTGACGCGAGTTTTTATCAAGTTTTCTGTGCATCGCTTGAGATAACATTCAAAATCCAAGATCACGATTGTGAAATTGGCTGTTTGCCAAAGTTATTTCTCGCGCTACAGGTCCGTTTTTAAAATTATTTTGTTGATCTTCAAGCAAAAATAAGCGACGAAGTACCGCTGCCAAGGAAAGACAAGAGATAAGGGAATAGTATCGTAATCAGCTACAACTTTTAATTTGGTTGTGTACTGTTTCTTGTTTTATTTAAATGTTTCTTTATTTTTTTAGCAATTTAACCCATAAAAACAGTTTCTGCGTTTATATACAGTTACTAAAAGGTGGAATGTCAGGCCATGCGAATATTGAATCTCTTGGTGTAGCTCAGATCAGAGAGCGTGCATTTTCCGAACAACGTCATTTGAAACCAGAACCCTTGCTATTATGAAATGTGTCAAACCTGCAGGATTTAATTTTAGCGCGGATAAATTGTGTAAATTTGGGGAGTGGATAAGGCGAGCTTGGTTGATAATCCCAAAAATGCTTTGTATAAATTGAAAGATCGATGATTCATGATCATATTGAACTGATTCAAAACTATGGCTTATCTTTTCACCGTTTTTACATCAGTTTAGTATCTTTGCGGCGGAAAGAGAATCTGCGTAATCAACATGCAATTCATAACTATCTGAAAACATATACCGGGAAAATGAACAATAAGGTATGATAGATAATGGTATGTATTAAAGTAACATGATTGGAAAAATAAAGGAAACAAGAAGAGGAACTTTTAGCGAAAGTTGAAAGCTGTTTTAAAGTTGAAAAATTAATGAAAGCAGAGCCAAAACCAGGCATTTGGGAAGCTAACTCTTTTTTTTTCTACACTCAGCGAGATGTTCTCAATCATCAGTTATTTTCTGTAAAATCAACTGATAAGGGCTTACATCACCCTACGCATAACACGAATGTGATTACTCAAATGAAGTAAGCCGACGCACTTGCAAGATACACTTTGTGTAAAAGGAGAACACATCCTCAGCCGGAACTCATCGGATCGTTGCAGGATCCTAAACTCTTAGTCAACGGAGCGTTATTTTGTGGTGCAAAAAATGTCAGTTGATAAAACAAGTAATCTTAATTTTGAGAAAGAAGGCGTTGTGAACTGTAGTTTTTATCCTCAAGGGCAATTAAGCATTTGAGTAAAAGAGTCAGTAAAACGGATTTGTCAATTTTCGTGCCAACCGCCTGACTAACTCGGATCTAAAGATTCATCCGGTTGACGGGATCGACATCTCGTCTTTATCTTAACTGATTACTCTGAGCATAAATTGATGAAGTCCCGAAGGTAACGAGGATTTAGCAGCTTCTTCATATCATCGGAGCCTCGCGGAAGGTCCGACAACTTCAGCGTGCTCGCTACTTTCGGTTAGCTAAACCTTGTTCCGTATATGGGCCAATCCATCTTGCTTTAATCGCGTCTTGCTTTAAGCATGTCTTCATCAAACAACGTGCAAACATGAACGTACTGTTGTTGATACAAATCGGTTACGCAACGATAATTGAAAAGCATAGAAACTGTTGAAAATAATTAACACTCGAACAGAATAATAAGTTGTATCATCCTTCGGCGGGCAGTGTTTGTTGTTTTCACTGCGGTTATTTTTCAAAAGTCAAATTCACTTTTCAGTTTGGATGGTCCTTTGGTTGGTAGTGGGTAGTAGTTTCATTCAAAACATCAAGGCTAGTTTCAATAAAACAGTCCAACTTCAGAAGCTTTTAAAGGTACTTAAATTCAAGAAATAGTACTATTCGCGTTTACTTAAGATCGTTTGTCGATAACTCAGGTCCGTAGATAACATGGGCGGTAACATTTTTTAAAAGGAAATGCCTTCGTAATTCGCGCAGCTGCGTTTCATTGCAGCTTACGTTGGAAATCGATTGTTATTTTGATATATTGATGCAGATCTAGAAAAGGCTGATGGTCTGAATCTATTTGGCACCTTCACTTCTTCAAACCCTATCGAGTGAACCATATGGCAGACCGGCTATAGACAGTGCAGTTGGTGAAAGCAACAAATAAAGAAATTATGTTGCTATTACTGAAAGTTTTGATTAAATAATGTCGGAATGCTAAACGTTTATTTATTAAAATTTTATTTTATCATACACACTCTATAAAGCGCTTTCGGACATTTATGGAAAATGCGCTATATATATGATTCCCAATCGCAAACACGCTTGATTATATTTGGTTTATCATCATCGTCGTCGTCATCATCATCATCATCATCATCATCATTATCATTATTATTTTCATATAAATTTAACAACGAAATAACTACGAAAAAAGAAACGGTCAAAACTAGGCGCTGCTTCTATATATCTGGCAAAAACAAACGGAAGTCGTAAGGCTGACCCTTTCTAAAATATCTAGTTTCCCTGAATTCTATTCTAAATGACAATCTTGATCACAGTAGTGATAATGGCTGAACATCCGTGCGCATGAAACGTGCGCGTTTCATGAAGGGTAAGAACATTAAGAGCAAGCATGTTATTTTTTAGGCTAATAGTTATATGTGCTATACTTCAACGAGCAGGACCTACGCAGGATTTTAGACTGAACTTCTCATGCACTTACCCGATCAACAAAAATCAGAAAAGTCCTTGCCCAATTTTGTCATCTTGAAAGTGTGGGTGTATACACAGGCGAAACGATTTGAGCCCCAACGTCTACTTTCATTGCAAAGGGATGTTGTATTCGTCCTTATAAATACCCAGTTCTGTGTTCCTGTCTTACCTCTGTACAAACATTTGTCAGTAATTTAACTGTCAAGCTTGTCATTAAAATCTAACCAAACTGACATGAACTAAAATGATCATAGGTAAGTACTTGACCAGTTTTCTAAAAGACTTCCCGTTGTCTACTCGGCTGTTAATTTTATTTAAGACTTCCTGTCTAGCGTGCAAGGGCAGTGAGAAACATAATAAGGAATAACACGCAGCAAGTGCGCGCTAGCTGTGATAAAATGAGCTTGTTATTTCTTCTCAAGCTGCGATGGCCAAAGAACAACGATACAGTGAGAAGCATAGCCAATACAATATATCAAACACGAGAGACAGTGTTTCATCACATTTCCAAAAACCGAGAAGAGAGTTGAAAATCTTTTCAGCCTTGACGAACTTCTCTAGGTTTTAATAGCAAAACATAGATCATTGACATTTCAAACTGATATCTAGCAATTACTTTCAGAAAGAACTAGGCTCAGTATACAATGAAGTTCAAAGTTTTGAATACAAGTTACAAATGGACAACTGCCAGTATATATTCAATCGCTATTTTCGTCCTTCCCAGCTTAACTTGCCATAAACTCGAGTAAATATGGTTCATTTATCACGCACGCTCTTTTTGTAAGATCAAACGTCTTTTTCTTTAGCAGAGGCTGATAATTAAGCCTGAAAACATTTTTTAAATCTCATTTTTTAATTTTGAAATATTAAAAACGAGTATAGTTAATTGATAACTCCGCGCCACAGTCACACTATACAAAGGTGATTTACATCCACATCTTTGTCTCCATTTTCTCAACGAATGGAAACAAATTTTCCTTGAACCTAATTGTCAACTTCACCGTGATCTGTATTGTCGTGCCCTTCATTATAAAAGGTTATAAAGTCAGAAAAAACAGAAAATACACACAAATGAAGTGGCAGCTAGCCAGAAGATGGTCTTGATAATTAACTGTTGAATTTAAAATTAACCTCGTCTGTTGTCAGTTTGGTATTACAGTTGCCCTTAGCAATACGCTTTCCATTCCGTTGAATTTTCCGATATATATAGTCAATTTGGTACTGATCCCATTATATATCATAATATCAGAGACAGCGTAGACGATTCTATCGAACACACTAGTCGCTCAGTTACAAGAGGACAAAGAATTAAGCTAAAATACACAGTGATGAGGATTGAAATTACTCAGGACGAAATCTCGTGGCCTGCATGCCCTTGCCACTGTTGAGGTTCAACTCCCATTATAATATAAATATTTGATCTTGATGTTTCGAGCTGTCATTCTGTCATTGCACATCAATCACTTAATCAATGCCAAGAATTACTAAAACATTTAAATTCATCGCCCGTTTTTGTTCTCAATTTCTGTTCTTCTGTTCTTTTTTTTTACACAAGACTTGTGAGCTGCACAAATTATTGGTATCTATGGTATTGCCCGGTGCGTATTTGCCCTGCCGTCGGCTGGCGATATCTAGAGGTCGATTTCAAAAGTACAATATCTCGAAATGCGACAATTTCCAGCCTTTCTGTTTGCAAAGAGAACATCTTCTTGATGTTCTTTTTTTATGTTGATTCACCTGCCGAGGACAATCACTTGAGGATAATTTATTCCATGGCAAGTTTTCAAGTCAAAAACACAAAAGCGAACTGCTTTTAACGTTGGGTAGTCACTTTCTACAACAAAGATGTCAATAGATGTGCTGCGCATGCCAATCATAGCGTTCCTTCGGTTTTTAGTAAAAAATAAATTAGTAACAGAATCACACGAGGGACAAATAAACCCATGTACCGCATATTACGGTTGACTAAGAGATTGTAATTAGTTTGATAACGAAACGAGAAATTGCAAGGTAAATACAGCGAAACTTCGTGGAGAGAAATTACCGTGCCAACGTTCTGCCGTTGAAAAGAAATTCCACACTGAGATTTAACATGACCTGGCAAGATCGGCCGATAGTCCGTTCTACCTTGCACGAGCATAAATATTTGAAGTGGAATTTAATTAAGCCTTCCTAAAAGTCGAATGCAAACTGTGAGAAAAGCATTAATTGTCTTTATACAGCGAGACCCCACTGAATTTAGCTTCGTTGCAACCGCTTCTGAAAAATTGTGGTATTTCAACAGCTGGGAAAAACAAAGGTAGAGAAAACAGCACTACATGAAAAATTTTAAACTTTGCCGAAACGGAGGAATATAGTTTTAATAAGCTTTTAGCGGAATATCCTCGGCTATGCTAAATCTACGCTAGGTGTATCTACATAAAGGCCGGAGCGTTTCAGAAAAGTGAGAAATCTACTATTTTTTTTTTCGCTTTAAAGTTGTATATTAAACAAAATCTTATACGCAGATTTTTTAGTTTTTTATAGTTTTGAAATAGGTGCAGGAATAATGATACGCTTCCATAGAAAATTATGTTTTTCGCGACCACTGCCAAGGTGCCAAGGCAACAAAAAACGCCTACTAAAAATGCCGGAAAACAGCTACAAGGCGTACAATGTTGATCATAACGTCCTAGCGATTATTAATTGAAAATACGATAGTCCCTGGTGCTTGAAAAGGCATCATTTTACATCGCAACTGGAATAAACACCAGTCATTTGAAACTCATTCGAAACAACTCTACAAAAGAAGTTGATTGATTATTCATGATGCGATACCATTTTCGTGCTAAGTTTGGTAAAATTCACTCACTTACACGACAAATTTCTTACCTTGAAATATTGAAAATACTGATTTCTTGCGACCAATAACTGCTTTGCTGTACACGACTTCTTGGCACACTTGTTAAAAGTGCTTTTATCGATCATCCGCCTCGCCTATCTAAAGCAAATGAGTGCATTTAATTGTACTCCTGGTTTACTATGCAAACGTCACTCTGGACAATAGTATGTTATTTGTTCGAGGGCGACAGGTGATTTGCTTTGCTTTGCATCAGAGAAATTTCAACTGTTAATGACATGCGTGCTGATTATTGTAGACTATTACATTATTCACAGCTGTTTAGCACGATTCATCTCAAAAACACTGAAGCTCTCGCCTGAAGAGTGTACGATCTACCCTAAGCTTCGAGGCGAAGCGTTTTAGACTATTTTTCAGTTTTCTCAGCGTGACGCGAGGGAGTTTCCACGTTAAAGGTCCCAACAGAGACTTAAAGAAGAAAATTAAACAAGGCATAAAAGGATTCGCAGTTTTTTCCATAAAAAATTTCATTGATACACTGATTGGTTTGCGTTGCGTTAATAACGTGAACATCACGAATTTTATTTTTACAAAACGTACCGCCTAGCCGATTTAGGGCATTAAGGAACATTTAAGATAAAAATAAAAAGATGTAATGAATATTTTATCATTCCGTGTTGAAAACAATTTAAGACGGCGACCTTTTGCTTGAGCAGAAACGATTTCGGTCATTTGTTATACTTCTCGTTAGAAAACATATTTAACTTCTCCATCTGCCCTCGGGAAGACCATTTATCAAGCAATTCCGACGGAAAGAAAAAGAAGTGAGTTAAATTGCAGGAAAACTCATTTAACGAGTTGAAGGTTTTACCAACCATACTCTAAATAATTACAATAGCATAACTTAAAGTGTTAAGGTGGACGCGGCGAAATTTAAACTTGACTATTTCATTGGAAAAGAGAATACTCGTCAATTTATATACATTATTCACTAAGGAAATAAAAGAGATTGATTTTGAAAGCAAACTAAACTGGAATTTACTAAAAATCGGTTCGTTGTGAAGTTTCTTCAAAAAAATAAAAAAGAATCTCAAATTTTTACTTTTCTTCTGCGTTCATGAGCAATGTTAATTCCGTACGCCAAAATATGTGGATAGTGGATATGGAACGCCATGCTTACAAGACAAAACTCGAAATTCATTGTTGATTTTTCATAACATTCGATAAGAGAAAATTTGTTGATTTTTGTGAACAACCCAACATAAATATTGAGAAAGGAGTTAATCGAATGAAGGTCTAAGCACGCAAACATTTTCGGACTGCGTTTCTTTTTCCTTTTTAACCAAAAACATCACCACTTGAAATCTGCAACAGTGATATGCTTCCAATTCGTCTTGAAAGGGGTTAACACGACAGCCAACCAGTAAGATACGGCTATTTATATCACATTATCTTATATTGCTCGAATTTTTTGCACGGTTGGAGGTAAATAAATGTTTTGCCAAAATTTCCCAAGATTTTGCGAGAAACCCACCCAAATACAGCACCTTCAATTCCGCTTGATGTTAATACAAAGACGAAAAAACAAAACCATTTAATGCTTTCATCCATTATGCATATGAGGATAAATTAGAAAAGTATCCATGAAAAGTATAAACATTAATCCCTCTAAAAACCAACCATGGGCAACGGAGATTTACTATAATTTTATAAATATCTTTATACCAAAAAAAAGAAATAGGCCTAGACTAGAGATACGTTAAATTAATTTTAACAAATAGTTTATGTAAAACGAGGCACATCAATGGTTCTCAAAAATAACTAGCAGGTCACAAAAATGCCCCTATCCCTCGCAAACAAGAGGTAATGTTTACAACGGGCGAATGAAGATAGATGTTACAGAGAAGTAATGAGTAACTTAACAAACAAGGCCAAAACACAAAGCAAGCAGTATATCATGGGTTCGTTATAACGAAAACTGCGATATAATGAATTGGCGGAAAAACAACCAAAATGTTCGTTATATCGAGCCATAGTTAAGAATTATTTTTATTTTAATGGAGTTACGTTGCGCTACCCAGTATTTTTCTATCTGAACCATCAGTGCAAATAACATTTAAGATGAAGCTACAGTTCACTGTGTTCATCTGTGCAATAGATACGGCACCTTGAAACTATTAAAACCTGTCAAAAAAATTTTAGCAATTCCAACTGACTTGTCAAATGTGACATTTCTTCGTTATATCGTTCGTTATATGACCTTTGGGCTTCTGGGTTCTGTTCATTGTAAAGAGGAGTTCGTTATATCGAGGTTCTGTTCCGTACATTTTATTGTAACTTTGGCCGGATTGAAGAACATCATTTGTTATACCGAGGACTTATATAGAGGTTCCAATGTACATCTTTCAAGATTCGCAAATGTATTAATTAAGTCATTCAGTCCATTCCAAATGTAAATTCTTTCAATTAGTAAAATAATTATCAATTGATTGAGGCAAGTAACAACCGAAGAAAATTTGAAAAATAATTAACATGAAATTTACTTTGGCGGCAACCGGTAATTGACCTTTTTAAACTTTTCTAACTCACCGGGGAGCTTAATACTTAGTTTGTAGTTATATATTCTATGTGCGTCATTTCCGCGATGGTGACGTGGCTGTTTCTGTGAATTGGACACCCAGGCCAATCATGCGTCAATTACGTGCACTTCAATGGGTTTGCACGCCAACGCGACACATCAGTTACTTCTTAGTTTTAATAGGAACAAACATGTTAATCCTAAAAATCTGATGCTGCATAAGACACTATTACCCAAATTCTCTTCATCTTATAAATTTAAAAAATTCTTATCACGCGTATAGTTTAAAAAGTGTCAGCCAATTTTGTTGCTGTCTTTGACGGCTTCTAGTTTGTTTCCAGTCGGAATTATAACTTTATCTTTGCATTCTTGCACTATGCTGGGGATGGTATTTCTTTTCTCTTTCTTGTCCATTTTCACAAAGATGTTTGCGGTGTATGGCAGGGAAAAGACAGCAGTCTCTCTCGTTTACTTGTATCTTCCCTCCCCTCCCTGGTAGCACTGCAGAAATTATAACTTTATCTTTACATTCTTGCACTACGCTGGGGATGGTATTTCTTTTCTCTTTCTTGTCCATTTTCACAAAGATGTTTGCGGTGTATGGCAGAGAAAAGACAGCAGTCTCTCTCGTTTACTTGTATCTTCCCTCCCCTCCCTGGTAGCATTGCAGAATCGAAGCAGCCCCTGGATGACGTCAGAGATTTTCCAGCCACGTGAATATAAGCACACGAGCGCCTTGAGGAGCTGTGGAACAAAAACAAACAAGTGTTAGAAAAGTCTCCTTCGCAACTAGCTAGCTGTTATTAGGGTCGTCACGCAACGCTTCTCTCTACTAGCGTTGCGTGACGACTCTAATAACGGCTGCGAAGGAGGCCAGTGTTAGATGGAACAAACAAGATTAGAAACTAGTGGTAAGCGCGGGAAACATGTATCCATTAAAAAGTATCGAGGAAAACACGTAACCAATGGCATGCGCGGAAGAACATAAAGCCATAACAAGCGCGGGAAAAATGCAACAAGTGGCAAGCTCAGTAAAACAAGTGACGAATGGCGGCAAACAAAGAAAAGAGAACTTACCCGTGACATTCTCTGGTCACCAAAAGTATGGTACGTTACCACAGGACACCCGGCTGCACATGCAGCTACCCACTGAATGACAGCCTTGAGTTCCGGGTCCCCCCTGAAAACCCCGCATCCCCAGTTCCCTGTAGCAACGGGGCGAACCCGGGGATCCCCGATGGAGACCTCTAAGGATGCTTCTGCAATTTTAGCAGCTCCGCATACTGTTAAAGTACTCAAGTGTTCCGCGAATTCATTTAATGTTTGTTCGTCATTTGACTCCTCATCTGAGAAGGAAGGTGACTCTTCTGTCATTGTTTTATCAGCTTCAGGTTGTTTTTCTTCCCGAGAATATCGTTCAGGCTCTTTGTTCAGCGTTTCCTTTGATCTTTCCTTTATAATCCCTGGTGCGTGCGTCACTCCATAACGTATAATTTCGTGGGAAATTTTCTCCGCCGTTTGAAAGAGGGCTTGTGGAATTTCAGAGGAGACAGCATTATCAGAAGATAGTTCGTCCGCTTCATTTAAGTCACTCTGTTCCTCCTCTGAGGATTCCGACGAACTATTTTCACTCTCGTCCACTGCACCGATTCCTGGTACGTCACTTTCTGTCACTTCTCTCTGACTTGAGCGATCACTTTCTCCGCTTTCTTCCTCAAGTTCCTCTTTGTCATCGACAACGGGTGAACGAAATTCATCGACTGTTTTTCCGACACAAACTTCTGCAGCCTCAGCAATAGCGGATGAAATTGTCTCCACAAGAAGTGCATCTAAATGGCCATTCAGAAGGTTCGAAAATTCCTTGTTGCTTGTGTTGTGAGCAGTGCTCTGCGGAGACTGTTTGTCAATATGGCTTTTAAAGCCATCTGCGTCGAGGTCCAGTGGTTTTTTTCCATGGACGAAATCTACCCCATCTTTTTCACGTTCGTTTCTGTCATCTTTTGCACAAATTGATGATTTGATCGCAGAATCAACAATTGAACTTGACAGTTTTGAGGCTAACTTCTGAAGGAGATTTATATAATTAAATTCTTTTACTTGCTGCCTTTTTGCTGCGTCTTGCTCGGTTTGTTCAAATTCTCCCAAAAGGTTTTGCCTGGGATTAGAACCTAATTCTATACAGCTATCCGTGCTATCCTTTACAGTGCTGCACCTTTCAAGTTTTGCTGAATTGACTAATGACGATAAATCTTCCACAAACTCAGTAATGTTAAAACCATTTGAGAATCTTTTTCTTGGCGGTGTCTCCGGTTCAGAAACTCTCTGGGTCAAAAATGAAATAAATCTATCGCCATTCTTCACAGGAGAGCCCAATTTCTTGGGGCTCTTCTGAAACACTTCTTTCGTCGCCGCGGCCACGTGACCTGGGGAGGTAGCCGTGGTCGCTATGGCAGTGGCAAGCGAGGAGGTCAGCTCAATACATGACATCAGAGAATTGGAGAGTGAATCAGAAAAACTTTTCACAGAAAGCGACAACGCTGCACCTTTAGCAGGGCTTGAATCTAAACACAGAGAGGCGCACAATCGATCCGAATTAAACGAAGTCTGTTCGAGATCAAACGTGGCGGGTGAGGACGGAGGTGTCCCAGGAACTAGTGGGGTATTTGAACCACTGACGCTTTGCGCTACGCACTTCGGGAGCGGCGACGACCGGAGAAGGCTTTCCGAATATACCCGAGTTTTTTCGGGTGAACTTCCAAAGACTTCGATCAAGGACTTTTTCATCACATTTGCCAGAACATCGCCGTCCACAAGGTCTTCTAAGATGCAACAACTGTTTGCCTTCACTTCATTCAAGGCTTGAGATAATGCGAGATTAACAAGGTTGTCGCTAAATTCCTGGATTTTCACAACAGTGACATTTTGTGTTAAAGATTGTCCCACGTTACTTTCAGCTTCCTCCGATGATGCCACGAGTTCCTCCGACGAGACCACGAGATCTTCCGACGAGACCACGTGCTCTTCCGATGAGGAAACGCGATCCTCACTTTCAACTGAAGATTCATCACTATCCACGTCTGCGAAGCGAAAAAATTCAAAGATTCGTAAGGGCAGTGGAAAACAAGGGCATATTGTGGCGGTATTTTTTCTCATGCTGTTTCCTTGTACGAGCAAACGGGGAAACATTTGTTGCAGGTAAAAAATGTTTACGAAAAAATAAGAAAAATGTGGAAAAATTAAGAGTTGTGTTAGTCGACGTTTCGACGTATCTAACATCAGTACCAAAACTGAAGTTTGTTAACTTTTAAAGTTGTTAAAGACTTGAATTTGAATGGGGGCAATTTGTACAACACTAAAAATTTCGTTGCAGTTAAGTCATTTGCAAAAGTTCGTACTTGTGAGCCATCTCACGAATCTACGCGTACAAGCTTCACGCCTCATGTATATCACCCGTAACTATCGATCTTTCTATCGCAGAAGATTCAACCCTAAAGCCCAGGTCAAACGGTACACGATAATCGATGATAGTGGATGACAGTTGAAGCGCGCACTCCCGTTTGAAAAATTCGCCGCGATGATAACTTCTCACTTGCAGTCCCTATTGCCTTTGGACTAGCAACCTTAACCCTACAAACTGAAAGAGCATCAAAATGGCATACTGACTGCGCATGACCGACCTGAATGACTTTGTATGACTTGGGAGCCAACTTCCGGGCGGTAGAATCCGACTAAAGCCTTGTTAAGTTCTCTCAATACAGCCGATTCCTCGTACTGGGCTCCTCTCGGTGCGTTCTTGAACTGTTTGGCATCAATTGCTACCATCGTGGTCTGAAAATCACCGTTTTCGTCACGCTACAAAACAACGATGAAAACTCAATTCTCCATACATTTCTTTCAATAGCAGTTGTGAGAATTTGGTGGTACACCAACTTAACGTTCCTTAGCTGATAAGAAACTTTATTCTCATTACCTGTCTGATATAGAATGCGCTCATATTGTAAAAGAAAATTGGATTATTTTGAATCACTAACCTGTGATTTGTCTTTAAAGTCACCATTAAATTCAAACGTTTTCCCGTATCCTGAGTAAGAAGAAAATCGTTCAAATCCCTGCGAAAAAACAAAACAAAATGTTAATACAAAATTATAGTATTTGACGCATTCTCTTTCCCCTTCTCATGGAGTTTTTCTGGAGCATGAAAACAAAGTCAGCTTTATACATAGATTCTCTTAAGAAGACACTTGGAACTGCTACCAGTCTAAAACAATGCTTGCTCTCAATTTCTTGCATCAAATAGAGCGGGAACATATTTTTTTTTATTTTATTATTTATTTGCCCAGGTGACCTCTGGAAACCACCAGGCTTATTGTTCAAATCTCAAATCTCAAATCTTTATTTAAACACGGTTAAAAAATTCATCAGGTTTGTTACATATAAAATTAAACTACAAACAATATTTGGGGCCACCTCGTACATCACAATATTTTAACAAAAGATAGTGCTAAGAGTGTGCGGCTTGGACAAATTCATTGATTATTTTACTAAAAATTCAAGCAATTTATTCTTAAAAGTAGCAAAATTTAAGAAAGGGGAGACGGCTGATGGGAGGTCTCTACCTCTCCTGTCTAGACATTACACTATAACATTTTTTGTACAGTGAATTATAGCATTTTAAAACTCACCCTTATCACAATGCTCTCATTATCTTGCATGGCCTCCATAAACATCTGGGCTACAAGCAATTCAGGATTAATGCAAAACCTGATTTCCTCCTGAAAGAACAACAGACAGGCACTTTATATATTAAGAGATTTCTAAAGAAAGCAGCATGCCACACACAAGATACTGCCCGCTAAAGCACAAGAGCATAGACTTACTACCAGCTTAACTGCAGAATACCCTGCCACTCCAAAACTCATCAAGAATCTGTGGCTACGCAGCTACGGAGTTACGCAGTTACCAAGCTACACGGCTACTAACTGGATCTACAGATGGAGCTCCAGACTTACCTGTACATGACCGGCACCCAAAACACCACCTCCAATAAAACGGTTTGCAAAGTCAACCTAAATGGGGAGATAAAAACACTCAATTGCAATCGAATACCTGGGTGTGACCCTTGGAGAAGGTAAGGTATGTCAAGGTGATGAAGGGAGTAAAAGGTTAAGACTACATCAAGCCAAAAAGCCAGAGCTTATCTTAGAAAACATTATCGAACAACAAAAAGTTGACCCATTTACACCTTCCTAGTTCCTTAGTTTTTGTTTTTTCCTTGAAAAGGGTGTCATTTTTCGGGTTTGGTCCTTAAATAGGGTATCAAATTCCGTTTACTTTATCCTTAAATAGGGTCAGGGTTTAAGAACCTTCGCGGCACACACCTATCCAAAATTTAAGGAGCACCCCTCCCAGGCACCAGTCAGGCTTCAACTCAGGCCGCTTTAGATAGAGTCCAGCATGCTAACCTAAGCCACTATGCTAGCCATAAGGTGAGAGAGCAAGCCAACATTGTTCAGAGGATTGTCACCATACATCCCCCAGCTAGCTGGAGTCTTGTCACACATCTGCATATATTTCCATGACATCACAGGCTGTAATGTACCTCGGAATCATGTCATGCTAACCAAGAAATGTATACCTGTAATATACATAGGCAAGTATAACTTGCAACTAACTTATAAATCACCCTGCATGAGGTGCCTAAACTCTCTTAGGATCTGTAAGGTCAACTTACCTGGAGCATGTGTTCTGAGGAGTCTTCAATAGAAATCTTGTTATCGACAATGACAGGACACAGAGGTAGATCACAAGAGATCCAGTCCTCAAGAGTAGGAATGGACTTGCTTGATATTACCTGACGATAAATCACAAAAATATTATATGCATAAAAGGATCAAATATGTAGCCAACTTCATAATGAACCAAAATTTTGTATTTTGTAAATTAGCATCTAACCTTGAACTATTCTGATGAAATTAATATGGATTTATACCACACTGGGACACAATGCCATTCTGTTCAGTAAATTGATTTAGAAAAAAGCTTGAAACAGCTGATCAAATATATTCTCAAGAAATACCTGCAGGTATGGGCACAGTTCTTTCAATAAGCGCCATCCAGTGACAAATAGCAATACCACCATTTAAGATGTGTAAACCTACTTTTACTTTACTTGTCTCTAGGCAAGAGTGTCATATTGTCTTGCTCTGTTCTAAATAACAAAAACTTCATGCTTTGCCACATACATGCCACAGAGTACCTGTCGGCTGAAGAACACTCTTCCTCCAAGAACTGGCCACTCGTCACTAAGTCTTTCAAAATAGTGGATTAGACATCGCAACTTCGCAGCCTGGGTGTGCTGGATTTCCTCTCTACAGAAACATATAAATACTAATTTTAACTGAAAGACTTAGTAAGTATCTAATCATAAAAGGAAAAATAAGAATTTCTGTTGATAATCAGGAGATAGATCATCGAAATGGATGGTAAATTTAATTGTACACTGCATGTGAGAGAACACAAGAAAGTGTGGAGCAAGAAAGTAGTGATAGATCCAATGGCTGCTCAAAGAGGGAAGGGACTTTTTTTTTGGGGGGGGGGGGGGGACAAAGTAGGGCACATAAAGGAGGTGCTCTCCTTGCTTATTAAAGGGACAGGAGTTCTGGGCTCCTCACTGAGATCTACAAGGTGTTTTAATTAATGACAACACAACAAAATGCTGAACAATGTAGCCAATAGACAACATATCTCCATGCATAATTTATCCCTAAATAACTGACGTTTCTAGCAATAGCTGACTATATATATATTTACTGCAATCTATTTAATTTAAGGATGTGTTTGTTGAGTGAGTATAGAAAGACAGGTATTCTGTCTCAAATGATTAAGGAGGCTCGAAAGGGTTTCAGCTGCGCTTTCAGCTTGGGATCCAAATTGCCATTACAGATGTGCGCACTACATCTGAAATCCATGAAATCCGGTTTTTATAAGTTTTGAAAAGTGACTCAGTGATCTACCTTGCTTTTTTGCATAAGATTAACATTCAGCACACTAATTCAAATAGAAAATTTTGGACAAAAACTGTATTGTGGAATTCCTTATAATTTATAAAATGCCTTTTTCAATATAATAAAATTTCCACAATACAAATATTAGCATACAAGATACAGAATTAAGGGGGCTTTTAAATAACGAAATAAAAATGGCAGGGTCTCGACTTAACAAAAACTGAAATTTTAGAGCTCTTTGGTCACTGTTGTAGTGTTGCCATGGTAACTGCTATGATGTCATAAACATTTTCAAAGTGTTACCCAATAATGTAATCCTGTATCATTTTACAAGCACTATAACAGTGAGAAACTCTTTCGAGCCTCCTGAAGTCAAGATCTGATAAATCAAACCTGTGAAAACATGCAAAAAAGCGGGCAAAGTTAACTGATCTGGTTTGAGTGTCGTCTGGTGGTGGGGGCAGACCACAGAGAAATGCAGAAGCCAGGATGCAAGCAATAAATCTTCTGTCAAGAACAACACCAGACTCTGCAACAAGAAATTAAGAACTGTATTTACTGAAAGTCAAATCAAACTCTTGGCAATAATTACATGGTAAGCCTTTATCACTCAAAATAGCAGAATAGTTATGATGGAATTATATCTGCTGGTGTAGCAGAATTCCAAACAGAATATGCAACTTTTATGACACATACTCCAAATAGGCAGAACAGGCCAGATTTCCAAGCAGAATTTTCCCCAGCTTAACTGTTGTTAATTAATTAGCTATCGTTTTCACATGCCCCCCCCCCTACCCTCCCCAACCCACCACCAAGACTGAAGGCCAGAGTTTATCAAATTAAGCTTATCAAATAATTAAAAGTGCAAATTTGAAACAACTCAAACCAAAACCAATTAAAGGAAAAAGAATTAAATACAAAATTAATAGACACTGTCTTTACAATAACGTAAGTAAATGATCAAAGTACATAATTTGTTCCTACGTGCAAGACTCAACATATTGCTGAACTGTTTGACAAAAATACGCCATACTGATTACTGATAATAATTGTCAAAGTTTCCTTCCGTCGCTAAGAAAGAAATAAAAATTTAAACTTTTACGAAAACGCTTCAAAATAATCCCGAAACCTAACAAGGTAAATTTGGATATATGTTTCACAAAATTTTATCATGAACTTCAGGCGTACTTGAATGTGTAAAACCAAACATTATTTCTACGCGCCAAATGCACGCCAATTAATTTTCGCGCCACCATTAGCAGAAAAATATTTATTCGAAGAATTGAAGCCTGTACACGACACAAAATGGCATTTCAATTAACAAAAAAGATTAATAAGAACCTTTGTATTGTCGAGAGTATTTGTAAAGTACGTCTCTTACAACAGCAGCGGGGAGTACTCGACGAATTCTTTGTGAGCGCGACAATAGAGATCAAAAAATAAGGTTGTTACCAACAGCACGCACTTTTCTTAAAGATTCCACTTGTTCGGAAAGTGCTGTGAAGCTTTAACCCTTGATCTCCAATAGGGGAAGATGACGACTCCAGTCACTTTAAATTAAATTGAATATATCATTTGCTCTACCCAATAATCAGATGATTGTAAACAATAAAGTGATCGCAGTACATACCACGTTGTTGTGAGCAGATGAGGATGCCTTCATTTGGAGCGAACTCTTCAATGCTCAACGCTAAAGTAACGATGAAAGGAAGAGTTGTCTGAAAAAATGTTTTACTTTCTTCTTCTGTAGCTATTTCTTCGAGAAATAATTCCAGGCCTTCAAAATACCAGCTTGGCCCGTGGGAATCCCAAGCGTTCTTCGAACTGTCGCCGCCACGAGCGAGTTCTTGAAAATCATTTCCAGCTACCTCAAAGATTCTTTGCAGAAGCCCTGCAAGATCTTTTGCGTTTTGAACCCCGCTTAGCTCTGAATAGAGCCCTTTTAGCTTTAACCAGGTCAGTTCCTTATTATGTGGAAGTTCAACATGCCTCAAACGTGGAACCATGATTTCTGCTGCAATCACTCGTTCGCGACTTGCAATTGACGGGTTGAAATATGGATTACACTAAAATTCTCAAAGAATGTACGAAACGGTCCACACATTCCTGCAATGACTAATATAAAAGGTCTTTGATCAAGTAACACAAAGAGATAACCTTGGCTGGAAACAGAAAATTATGCTTTAAAGCATTCTGCTGAAGTAGCTCGGTGATGCATCAGAAAGTGAAGCCAAGTGGAACACAATACATATTATGATCAAAATGAAACTTCTCATCACTCACACTATAAATAACTTCTGCAAATTGTTTAAAGAATATCGACCGCCATCAGGGAAAATTCCTAACATGCTTTAGTTAAGTTCTATGTTTACAATATAAATGCAATTAACCTCTACAGGCTAAAAATATGCTCAAGTATTTTCTCTGTGTTATTTAATATAATTCACTGTTAATATGCACCTATTAATGTTAAGCACTCAGAGGGGAGGGGGGGCATAGGTGGCCAAGGGATTTGACAGTAGTCATCCCATAGTGGGTACTTTTGACCGTTTTAGTGGATTTCCTAATAACATATTATTGACTTTCAGTGACTCTCTTGTCCATCCACAAATGTCCTGATCATGAACAGAAAATCTCAGCCCAGTTGTCCCACATAGTCACACAAAGTCTCCCTCTTGCCTCCGCTGGCTTACATTGATAGGTGCATTACATTTTAATGAAGACCAAAATAAATACATGCAAAAGCACATGTCCCATGGTTGTTTAGTCTAAAAAACAGATGCACCTAAATGTATCAAAATTAAATTCTTCTCACTTGCAGGAAAGAGCACCTGCTAATACCATTTTTCATTTCATTTTTGCTCTTTCCCCGCTGAGTAGTGAATTGACAACCTCATTCTAGAGAAACCACAAGAACTAAGCTGTGAAATTGAAGGGAACTACCCAGGCACATTTAAAATATTTATCAAAGTATCAGTCTTAAAAAAGTATACACATCGATGGACATATTAAGAACACATGTACAAATAGAAATGCAGCCATTAAACTCCAAATTTTTGTCCCTCTTAGCAAACAGGGCCTGAATGTGCATGAGGAAGAGCTGGCTCTGGGGACACCAGGGGAAATAGCCAGGATTTTTCCAAAATTTTCCAAATATCCCTTTACTCACCCCAACCTCTTAGGCCTTCAATTTTCTTTATTATCAGCATGATGCTACCTAGTCACTTCTCGTTTGAATTCATCAAGGGACATCTGCACTTTAGCTTCTTCACAAAGGGAAGTTAATTAAGATGGCTTGAGGCCAATTATGCTTTTTGGTCGTGTTGGTGTCTTGCAGTTTATTTTTTCCCTTGCTGTTTTGAGTTTTACTATTTCTATACCGGTATGAAGAGGCTCAAGATGCCACTTCAGAACGTTAGGAATGCCAGATGCATCATTTTGTCCTCACTATCTGAGTGGTTTTTCTTTTTATTTATTTTGATTGTTCTCCTTCTGTTCTGCATATCTTTACGTCAACTCCGTATGCAGGTATGCCCCTGGACGCATTATTTCATTGGCTATAATTTAATAAAAGGAGTCCAATCAAAGAACAGCTAACTGGGGACAACTGGAGGAAAATGTTTTTCCATATCAATAAAATATCTATATAAATAGAGCATTTGTACAAAGTTGTATCTGGAGGTTAAAATATTGTACCAAGAGCCTCAAACCAAGCAAGGATAGTGTTATCATTTGCTGCCCAAGCTTCAAATTCTTCAAAAGAAATCTTGCCATCCTTGTCAGTATCAGCACACTGGAATACGTTATTCACCATCTCGTCAATTGCATCTTGTGACATCGCCTCCATGATTGGCCATCGACCGTCAACTCCTTTTGCACTTGTGCTGCTACCAGGGTTATTCAGCAGCATAGCTGGCTTGCCGATCGATGTGGAAGGACCGGTGTTGCTAGGAATTGGTGCATTAAATACCGCTGATACTGGCTTGTCAGCCGATTCATCAAAAGATGCCATCATCTCCTCCTCACATGATCTCACAACATCACGAACAAGCTCCAGACTGATTTCAAAGTATGCTTTAAACATGCTTCTCAGGTTGTCCTTGGAAATGTAGTCTTTTTTCTCAATATCACAGCCACCAAAAGCGTATGGGATCTTTTCTTTTTCACTGCCTTTTACAAGAATTGAGAGACCTATAACAAACTCATCAATGTCAATTATGCCATCATCATTTTGATCGTAAAATTTGAACATTTGGTCCATGACCAAGTTCTTGTGCTGCCCCAAGGGACCCAAGCATTTGTCAAACACCTCGCGAGTAATTCCCGCCTTTTTAGTAGCGAGAGTTTTGAATTGTTCAACCAGTGCTTCTATCTCTGCTTGATCAAAATGGCTTTGTTCTCTGAGGTTTTGAATTTCATCCCAAGACAAGTAGCAAGGGTGATCCTTGATGCCTGTAAAGCAATAAATACAATACAAGTAAATACAAGCAAAAGACGACAAACTACTCAAACTGGTATGTGCAATCAGAGAAGCTTGAAACAGGGTTTGTAAAAAGTACATTGTTGTACAGGTCATGTAGAGCAGGGACTGTACAGCATTTTTGCAATTGAGGGGGGGGGGGGGGGGTTGATGCAAAAGCCATAGGCATTTGTAGTGTGTGCCGCAGGTGCAAGCCATCAAGGGGAGTCCAGGGGCGTGCTTTCCTGGAAAATTTTTAAAATTAATGCTCCCAGAATGGTTACAAATGCATCCTAATATACCAGACACGGTGAATTATTTTATTATAGCACATCTAAGAGAACAGTAAAATGGTAATTTTTCAATTGGTTAAATTTAGTATTTTTTCTAAGAGAAACATGACACTGGCGAACAAAATTTGACAGCTGCTTGTCCAAAGACCAGGGCATAATAATAATAATAATAATAATAATAATAATAATAATAATAATAAATAAATAAAGACTTTATTTAAGTGTCAATGTAGCTAGCACCACGGTGCTAATTGGGGACACTGTAAATACGTAAACAAATATTGTACATGAAACAGAAAGTTCTTAAAAATCCCAACTGGCAGGAGGCAGACCAGTTGGCTATTTACAAAGCGTGGAGGAGTTGAATTCGGGACCACCGAAGACAAATCCATTTTTAGTGGCAGGGAGGAGGACTCGAACCCGGGACCACCTGATTACAAGTCCAGCGCCCTGACCACTAGGCCACGCTCGCCTCTGCCAGCAGATAAAATGTCTGGAAAACAGATCAAAACAAGACCTGTTTCCACGACGTACCTGGGTAAAGTGGTTTAAGGCAGGGAGCTCTGGGATTTGTTAGTGGTGGCATCGGAATTTTAATCTTTATAAAAAGATGAGTTTTGTTATGATTGTCTCTTGCTTCACACCGCTCACAAACATCATAGTCCACACAGTTGGAACATTTATAACGAATTCCACAAATCGGACTCGCTTGGCATGAATTACAGGTTATGCCGCGATGGATATAACCTTCTTTCCTCGCTTGATCTTCGGCAATGTTGAAGAGAAGGTTTAAAAGATGTTGACCTTCTTTGCCGTCGCCGCCGTCGCCAACGAGAGCATTTCCGTCGGAGTCAGATCTTTCAGATGCATGGCGAACTGGTGTGACAGCGCTTTGTATCGAGTGTACTTGCTCTGAAGGTCTTGGTGAAACATCAGCTGGTGAATTCCTTCTTTCTATTTGGTCTGTGGTTGTCGGTGGCATTAAAAAGTAGCGTCGAGCTGTGTTGGCGCCCATGAAAAGAGCAACACCGACCGCCGCACCAAACGCAAACTGTGTAACGGACCCCATGGAAGCTTTGAACAATTAATGTTACGCTACATAGCCAAGGGGATACATCTCTGAACAGGAAGACACCAACATCTGCATTAAAATTCTGTTACAACCCCAAACCGCCACAACTTTTCGTTCAAAGTGAGCGCCGATGTCAGCGACGATAGCGAGCGGTAGTTGAGCCTGAAGTACACATACAGCGGTTTATAGTATCGCGCATGTTCAGAAGGCTTTGTTTTCGAAATTTTAAAATGGCGGGTGCAGATGGAAATCGAGGACAGTTTAGAGACACAAGGAAAGCTTTATTTCGGTCTCCAGATCAAGATGAAAGTAGCAAGACACCAGGTGACTGAAAATTGATGCTTACCGTACATTTTAAAGCCAAGTAATTCTCTATATTGCCATCAAGACGACAGCCCTACCACCAATTAAATTATTTTGTAGACCATTTGTAAATCTCCACATCTTTATTCTATATGTGATCACTTTTTTACAGAGGCTTTAGAGACACTACTAAATAGAATTCAAGTGGATATTGAGGTGGATTCCAACCTGAATAGCCTTAGGAAAGGTAGCCTTTTTCTTAATTTACTTTAATTACATTTAAAATGCTAATAAAAAAAGAAAGTACAGGATTACATCAGACTGCTTGTAGCTTGTAGTCTGTGTTCCTCTCGAAATTCACGAAAGCAGTACAGTAAAGAGTTTAAGATGTATGAGGACGTATTGAGGGGAAACAGCAATGAGCAACAAAAAACAGACTGCAGATACTTGCATTTTTTGGTAACGACATGGTTAAATTTTACTGCTAATTTTCTCCGCAAAAATAATAAATCCAAGGATTATTCTACAAAGGAATAGATCTGTCACAAATGTTTTTGAAGCTGTTCAAAAAAACTCGCAGCACTTGTTTTATTGGGTTTAAAACACGAGGCGCAGCTGCCCATTTTTTAAATATTTCTTGAAGCTTTGAGTGTATATTTTATTTCAGAGATTCATGAGCAGACTCTCACCAAGTTGAGACAGGAGTTGACTCAGATTAGCCAGGATGAATGGATATACAAACCAATTGATCAGATCATAGGATTTTGAATGTTGATGCGTAAATGGCCACAAGATGGTTCAAACCACTGCCCAGCTGAGGAACTGTACTAAGTGCAAGACAATAATAACTGAATCAAAGCTGAGGAGAAATCTCAGTTCTCCAGTTACATGGCATGACTGGCAGTCCAAAATGCTAAAACTTCCACATTGTTATTAAATAGTTTAGAAGGAGTGCCATCATAATCTATCTCAATTCTCCTCTACTTCCAGCTTTGCCACTGGCTGTTCATAAATCAAACTATTTTCACATTTGCCTTACAGTTTTGAGAGAAACGTGTAACCTGGAATCACTACCATGATCAGCTCTTTGTGCTCAGAAAATGATAAATGCCTGAATATGTTTTGTGACTGTCAGACTAATGGTAGTTAGTATATTCTCAGCTCCGACTATTGCATTTCTAGCTTTTTGATTGGCTAAAAAACTCCGACTATGAGCCAATAGTCGGAGTTTTACATCATATGGAAAATAGTGCGCCAAGTTTTTAACTTCAGCCCTCTATAATGGCCGACACTGGCAGGTTTCAGGAGCTGTTTCCCACAAAAATTCAAGAGATGTGGTTTGAGAATTTACTAAAACTATTATTCCATTCGCCCTTGTTGGATATGAAATGATTATAACCAACTCGCGCTACGCGCTCGTTGGTTATTTTATCACTTCATATCCAACGCGGGCTCATGGAATAATTGTTATATATTCTGGTCATGCATTAGGCAGCGAACAGACTCTCATTTGCTCTTAGTCCCTGAGAATGAATATCTAGCCAAAAATCACAATATCTTGAAATACAGAAATATCTGGAATGTCACAGAATCTGAAATGGGCTATAAGTTCCAAAAATTCAAAACCAAACGGTGATATTTGTGCAAGTTACAGTAACATTTTTCTTTATTTTACAGCTATGATTCCAGTATAATATTTTCTTTATTATGTGTAGTGCAGTAAAACCCCTTGTATAAGAACCTAGAATTAAGAACCTGTTAGGCTCAATTGTTCAATTTAGACCCCCTTTGCATAAGAACCTGTTTTGGCTACAATTTCAAAGCAGGTGATTATTTTATCAAATGGAGTCAAAGCTGAAAATTACATTCTGCCAGTGCAGCTTTGAAGGGAACCTTGGCTCTCGAAACAAGTTGATGTTAAAGGACCCTAGTTAGCCACGCCATTTTCGATGTCTAAATTACAAATTTTACCCGACAAGGGAGATACATAATTTTATAATCATAAAGCAAGAAAAAGATTTCCTGTGCACTGCCATGTTGGATTTTATAACGTCAATGCCTTGTCCTATTGTTTCACACAAAAGAAACTCTAACAAAAAGGACAATGCAATGACGTCATAAAACCAACATGGCAGTGCACAGGAATTTTAAAAGTGATAATCGTTTCTGTTTTCTTATCATTATGAAATGTAATATCTCCCTTCAGTGTCTGTCAAAATTTGTAATTTAGACACTATTTTAAACTACTTAACGTCAACCTGTTTCAAGAGCCGAGGTTGAGTGCATATTGATATATTATTATACTGTCATTTTGGAATTTTGGAGTTACAATTGTACCATAAATGAGTTTCTTTTTTCTTAAATAAAGGCAGTGGCAAACGAGGACACAATGTTGCAGACACACGTTTCCCTGTTTGCCCTGTTCGCCCACAAATTTTGTGTCCGAGACACAAATATTGTTTTCTGCAACAAATGTTGCTGCGTTTGCGTGGACAACAAATCATCATGAGCAACAACGTGTTCGCAACAATATGTACCTGTTTGCCACCGCCTTAAGAACCTATTTTAAGAATCTGTTTAGCCTAAGTTTCTATAAGAACCTGTAGGGTAACTTGGAAAACTCTAGATTCTTACACATGGGGTTTTACTGTATACTTATGGATAACAACTAATCACAACTTGCATTGAAGGGTATTTTTTCTTAAGTTTTACTCAAAAGAACACCCCTTATATGAACCTAATAAATATTTATTTGATAATCTGACGATAGATTAATACTATAAATACTAGAATTATATTCATTAACTTGCAATTATTATTTAGCACAAACTAATAACTATAAAAAATGTACTTTCTACAAACCCTCTTTAAAATATACTTTCAATAATGCTTTTACTATGATCTCTATAACAGGTTCCTGTCAGATTTATCGTGTAACACAAGAAGACAAAAATCAAATTGTAAATTCAGGCGCAAGAAAATACTAATTGAGCAAATATATTTGCAATTTGATAGGCATGCCTTCTCTTCATGCTATTCACCATTTTCGCATTTCCCATAATACACCTTGTTTGCCCCTTTAAATTTTGCATAACCTTTGTTTCCCAATTCTCCTGGGTATTACAGCTGTCCCAAGAGAAACTAAAGACAATGCTTATGCAAAATTTTGGGGGGCAAACAAGGTGTATTATGGGAAATGCAAACATAGCACATTAAGGTGTTTTTGCAAAGACAAACCAGTAGGATAATGACAAGCTAACAATGTTGTGTGTGTGTGTGTTAGGGAGGGGGAGGTTTGCAGTTTGCAACTTAATTAGCTACCTACATGTGGCTTTTTTTCTCTTCTGCAATACAGGTATTTTTAAAATTGTTTAACATTTTATTACAAAAGGAATTCTTCAATATTTATACCCACCTTTTCCCAGTTAGCAAAGCTCAATTCCATTAATTCTAACCCTTAAAAGGGACCCTAGTCAGCCTCTGCCATTTTCGATGCCACCAAAATTATGGAAATTGTATGGGGAAGCGTTGCATGTATCTTCTTGCATTGCTGTAAGCTATGTTACTGGAAGTCTTTGAAATACCTTAAAGTGCACCTAACCCCAAAATATTTTTTCGTTAAAATAAACCTTTGCACCAGTTCGAAATGCATTGCACCTTTCGTTTCTCCTTTTTACTAAGTGCGGACTATTTATAGCATTAAAAAGTTACGTGGGTCCATTCCTGGGCTGACGTCACAAATTGATTTGCATGCATGTTTACAAAGACTTGATGCGATGCAAATCAGTTTGTGATGTCAACCCAGGAATAGACCCACACCCCTTGTGACTCGGTCGTGAACCAACTGATGCTCGGTTTTTCGTAACTTTTAAATGCTATAAAAAGTCAGCATTTGGTAAAAAGGAGAAACGAAAGGTGTAACACGTTTCAAATTGGTGCAAAGGTTTATTGTAGCGAAAAAATATTTTGGGGTTAGGTGCACTTTAAACACATTTCTCAGTTCATTTTGACGCATTCCACATAAAATATAATACATAATCTCTCGCATGTAAACAATAACAAAGGTGAGCTTACTAGGGCCCTTTAACCTAACCCCAAGTCAGATTTTACATCAAAAACCATTATGTAGAAAAATGCAAAATACAAAGGAGCTGTTTCATGAAAATGACTTTCAAATTGAGGGAACTTCAAACTTATAATTTTTTTCTAAGGTTGAAAAACACTGAAGCTAATAATGGGCTAAACAATACAGTACACATGGATAGTTACGACCAAGGAAAACCAAAATGGATTACAAACTGGATAAAATATGCAAATTTTGTCGAGATGTTCCATCTTGTGTTGTTTTCTCGATAGGATTTTAGTTTTTAAATTATTTCACTGATACCCATTTATACACCTGGGCGGAGAGAGGCACTGTGAAAGTTAAGTTCTTGCCCAGTAACACAATGCATTGCCCCGCCAAGGCTCGAACCCGGACTGTTCGATCCTGAGTCCAGTGCACTAACCATTATGCCAGTGCACCCCCGAACATGCTTAATTATGACCACTGTTAACTATGAATTACCACTGCCTATAATCGCTCCCACTCTGTTCAGTCTCTTGTAAAATGCCAAACCAATCTAGAGCAATAAAAGGCAGCTGTATTCACAGGCTATATCTATTTTAAGCTAAGCTAAAACTACTGGTAACTCATTGATTTGTCATTCCTTGAATGACAAATAACTAGCAGGAACCCATCCCTCTCTTGCAGTTCCTGTGTTCCGCCCAAACCACCAGCCATCCTGTCCAACTCTCAGCAGTTCTAGAGTGTCACCTTCTTGGAAGGAGATCTCAGTGTTTTCCACAGCTTCATAACTAGCAATGGCATAGTATCTTGATCCTTTGCATGGGGGATCTTGACTGTTGTACTAAACAGTAGGCAAATAAAATTAAGAGGAAAAAACAATGGCAATTTAAGAACTTTTAAAAGTACACTCAATTATAGACCTGTAATCATGTGTATTGCTCCAAATATTCGTACCCACCCTATGAAATGTCATATAGAATTCTAAGAGGGTGGAGGAGGGGGGGGGGGTCAAAATCAAAAATTTTAAAGGAGCTATGTCACTGTTTTAGTCATTTTTGTGACAAACCAAAGTATCCTTACAATGAAGGAAATCTAAAAAAAAAATAGTTTGCCAAGAAAAAAACACTAAAAAGGTGATACAAAACCAAACAGGAACAACGATGGAGAAGACTCAGATGGATTACAAATTAATAGCAATAAATTTGAAAATATTGGCTACATTTTTGCACTTAAAGAAAGGGTGGAGCAAAACTGGACTTTCCATAGGGGGAAGGGGGGTTGGGGATGGTGGGCTCAAACTAAAACAAAACTTCCATGGGGGAAGCATTGGATATTTTCACAATGGATTTGGCCCTTTGCCTTTTTGCATGGGATTCTGCAATGCTAGGTAATTAATGGGTAAAGGAGCGCAGTGCTATAGGTAATTAATGGGTAACAGAGCGCAGGGTTAAGTACATAATCCTCACCACTGGCTGTGTTGCATACTGCATGTTGTATTCAGTCTGCACTGGTTCACTGGTAGGAGACTCATCGCTGCTATCAGAATCAAATTCTTCGGTGTCAAAGCCATCCTCATCATCATTGGAATCATTTCCCTCTAGTATGTTTGAGCACCTGAACATTGTTAATGGAATGACCATTATTGTTATTCAATCAACCTGGCACTTGAATAAGACAGTTTAACTTGCATCTTTTTAAACTAGACTTGCAATAATTTATGTAACTGGCTTCATTGATATTTTTTGAGAGAAAATGAAGATAGCAAGGATATTGGAATACTTTCTCTTTGTCTGAGTGTTCAATGTGAACATGAACAAAATAATAATGAAAACAGAGTGCCTTTTACCCATCTCTGTAGACCCCCTCACAGAAAGCACCCTTAAGCACCCTCTTTAAAGGTGCCTACAAAGTGAAAACCATTGCTTGTGTAGTTAGAAAATTTACGTTTTGCCCTCAAAAATGGCATTTAAACCCACATGATATCATGGTATTTGAAACCACATGATATCGACATATGACACCATTTTAGTGCTTAACATTTTAATCCTCTCCCTCATTTCTGAATTGCTGGACAAGCTTCCTTCAGAGTGCCTAAAACACTCATTGCTAACAATAAAATCTGACAGTGTAAACAGATGTTTGGAACTCAAATGACATCAAACTTGACCAATTACAAAACTTTAGTAAGGGCTTGTAAAATCCTCAGTTTTAACACTAGATGTCCCAAACTTTGGAGTCGTGTATTTCAAAACCATTAAGGTATAAATTTTATAACTAAAACTGTTTTGGCATCATTGTATTTTCATCACCAACTACAGTGTATGCACTAGTAAAATGGACTGATATTATAGGTCATTGTATATCTTTTGAATCTGATGTTGTTGGAAAAGTACCGGTAGTGCTGTATCTGCCTTGAACACCCTTGTTGAATGATTAAATTGGCATTACCTGTTGTTACCAGCTGCAACACTGGGTCCAATTGACAATGTAGACTGGCTTCTTGATCGCAGTGGTGTTTCTGAAGAAGATGTTGTTGATGACAAAGCTGAGGTTGACTTCCAACGATCTAAAACAGTACAAAGTGGCACTTTCATAATAAAAAAATATGTATTTTTAATCAAATAACGAATAATTTTCTTGCTAGCTATACTTGTCACCATAAAAAGCAGATGTTAAAAAATAAATCTGGCCTAAGGCACAAAATAAGCTACCTACCATGAATACCAAATTGCTCTGAAAAGAACAGAAAAAGCAAAATTAATATTCACCAAAATGGATTAAAACAGTGAACCAGGATAATAACACGCCCTAACAAAGGATATAGTAGAAGATTACTGCGAATAGATTACTGCATGAAACACAAAAAGGAAAGCAAGCTATTAAAGGACTCCAGTTTGGCATACTTTACAGTCCAAGAAACATAATTAAAACATTTGGTGCGCATAGTCTGGATAATCTTTTCTGGATTGGAAGAATGATAAGTGAAAAGCTTCATTACAAGTTTTAACAAACCTTTCAATTGGCTAAACTGAGAATGCAGAAGATTTGTTATTTCTTTTGCCCAACGTTTCTTCACTTCCAAAGATGCAGGCTGAAAAGTGAAATTATGGATCCGAAATAAAAAATGTTAGTGATCAATTAATGCACCCTCAACATCACTTTGAAGCAACCGTGAACATTCTGGGAAAGTAATAGATAAGATGTGGCTAAATATAATTTAGGCGAAGTTAAAATCGAGACAATGCAAGCAGCGGTCTTCTTCATGGTGGCTCGTGTTGCTGCGGGTCGGCCTGGTAAGTCGCAGGGGTTTCGGTATTTACAGGGCTCAGGCTTCTGAGAATCATTGTGCATTCACTCTTTGAGGATTGCCTAGCTTACTGTGGGCTACCTAAACAAGAACTTGGGTACATGCAGATACAATAAAGCAAGCAACAATCTCTGAACACAATTATCAGGTAAAGAAGCAAATTGGCTCCAATGATGCAAAATAACTTTTCAACATTTCTTGGACTTGCACATGCATTACAGACCATAAATTAATTAATAGAAAGATGAACATTTGAATGGATATAATTCCAAATGTAAAGGTTATTCCACTTTAACTAAGACTAATTATATATCTATGAATATGGAATTGTTAAAACTTGTTACCTACCTGCATGACAAACACTTCTGATCTTCCATTCAGCCAGAGTTCAAATTTTTCAGGTGCATCCTGCACGGTTTCAGTGAATCCCACATCACAAGTCTAAAGATTTGTAAAGTAAAAAAGATGGCGTGGCTTTTTAAAAATTGCACAAAGTTCACCACAGTTATTAATAAATATATGCCAAATGTTAGCAAAACATATTTGACTTACAAAATAAATGTTAATTTATAAAAGATGATACTCAGCAAAAGTAAATCGCAGGACAAACTACAAATAACTATAATAACCATGCCATGCAAGCAAACAACTGCATATAATTTTTATAATACATTTACAGCCATGTGTGACAAATAAAATAATTATTGTCAACAGAATAATATCAGATATAACAGTGTTAATCCAAAGAAACAACTTTATAAATTAAGTTATATCTGCATTTTTTATACTTGTGGAAAAAAGCCTGATGGTGCTCAGGGCTGCAAATAATTTCTTTCCTATGAAAGGACACAGAAGTCCTCAATAATGCATTTTCAGTGCAAAACATTGATGATGATGATAACTTTATTTAATGAGGGTTAAAACACTTTACAGTTAATGATAAACTAGTGGCCTGCCTTGCATTGCAAGGCGAAAAAAGTGTCCAGTCATTCTGTCCAATCTCAATTGGGATTTTTGGCAAACTTTGGTTGGCCATTGTCCAATGCCCCACTGTTATTTGTAGCCCTGGGTGATGATTGGGCTGATGTCGACACTAAAATTCACCTTATGGCTGTCACATACAACATGCTTAAGGTACACGTTAGGTACTGTTAATATAGACAGTAACTTGACACCACAAAAACAGGCATGTTGAGAGAATAATTCAGGACAACTCATGTCTCAAGCATGTTACATGCACCAGCTGCCTGCAACAAGTACCTTAACATCCTTCTTGTACTGATACACGACAGGATCTCTACTGCTCTCTTGAACATCAATCTTTTTGCTGAAGACGATCATCTTTTCATACAAAAACACTTGTCGCTGCTTCCCTCCTTTAAGTGGTAACAAGCTTATACTGTGCAGGGTTTTGTTGGTTTCCCAAACCATAAAGGCATCTTGAAGAAGCAACTTTCCCTGTTCAGCAAGATTACCAGGAAAACCCTTAATACCACAAGAGTGCATTACATCATTCACATGGCGTAAAACTGCTTCCATGGTTTCAAGTGCTTTCTGTGAAATAAAAAAACATGCAGTACAAGTTTAAGAGCTAAAAAGTTGCTGATCAATGTTCAAATTTAATGTAAATTATGTCTGCTCTTGACCACCAAAGAAAGAGCTTCAGGCGATGAAACTTTATGGCCTACTTACCAGAAATGGAAGCTAACTTGAGGCTGAATTTCAGCTTTTTGCGCTGTTTTGAGGTAAGATATTACGGTTTATGCAAAAAGTGTCCAGAAATAGGGCAACATACTGTACGCATGCAGAATTGCACAGCTTTGAAATTTTCAATATTTTGTATGCTGCAAAAGAGCCAGGCATTTTGGGGTGGGTGCGCGCTAAAAACCTTCAGGCGTCAATGGGTTAATAAATTATTGAGAAAACTTCTGACAATTTTGGTGGCACTCAAATCTGTGAAAGCAAACCAAAACCAAGTAACTAATTCAGCACAATCTTATTACTTTCAACACTAAAAAGGTCAAGATTCTCTCATACAGACCTCCTGCTTGGTTAACAGAGAACTAATTACCGATACAAAAGGTTGATTCATAATGACTGTAATGTTGTCCAAAGTTACCTCTAGGTCATCATATGCAGTGCTGTTTCTTAGTGTTAGTTTCATCATCTCCCTCAGTAGCAGTTGGTATTTTGTGATTCTTTGCACTGGTTTTAGTAGAAATGAACTTAAAGGTAATAAGTGACCCAGGTGCTCTTGGCACTCCTGAAAAAGATGTTTGAGTATGCAGTCAGCCATCTTGCCATGTTGGTCAGCAGTTCCTCACTCTTGCCAGGCTTAGGATCCTACAGTCCCAGATGTTATAGCATGGCATGCCATGACGTTATTTCAGTGACATTTAGCAAAGTTGTCGCCCTCCCAATTATTCCTTCCAATGATCTATTCAGTTTGATGAGTGTTTGGCATCTTTGTGGGGATTACCAGCCAGGGGAGCTGTATTCCATCAGGGGGACTGGCTGATCTCAGTGGAGACCCCCCCAACCAGGATTTCCTAGGCACCCAATGGATATATTTGACAGTTTTGCTACTATTGCACAAGAGAAGAGGAAGAGGTAATGGCAAGAAAAAACTAACGAGAAAGAAGTTGTAAAGTTTGCACTTGGCCAAGTCTGCAAGTCTGCAGTCTGCAGTTTTTGCACACCATAAACACATGCGGCCAAGAATGCAAACCACATGCTACCCAGACCTCATCCCTCATATTATATGGTATGATACCATAGGAGTACTGTTACATATGCTTCCCTCCCCTCCCCTCTCCACACACTGAATAGGATTACAGTCCATGACAGGTTACCCTCAGCATTTCTTGCACAAACAGTTTGGTGTCCATTTATACAACTGAGTGGAGAGAGGCACCACAAGAGTCAAGTGTCTTTGCCTGAGAACACGGCACAATTAATGACACAATGTCATGGCTCCCAAGCTCTGCAATTCTCAAATAACACACCTTCAAAATAGAAACCGGGATAAGCTCCGGCCTGATGAGCTACTAGGCCCGAATGCAGATGTTACCCTCAAAACAGAACACGCCAAATGGGATCCCACATAAAAAGGGATGGGAATGCTTATCACCTCGATTAGCACTGTAAATTACAGATTTTGGCTTTGTTGAGGGTGTTCAAAACAGAACACCAACATTTTTAGCTCTTGGTCTTATTAAACGTAAGATTATGTATAAAATTAAAAAAACCTCTTGCCAGTCTAAATTAACCAACTATGAAAAATGGAATCATTTAGGGGTGAGCAAAAGCATGGGCTATGCCAATAGAATTAAAATTTTCAGTCCAGCAGTGAAAATTCAACTGTACATGGCAATCAGTATTTTAAATGAATATTATAGTCTCTTACCTTGAAGAAAGGTAGGTTAATGTAGTCCATTCTTAGTGCCTCGGAACTTGGTTTGTTCTTACAGTATGTTGCATACATTTCAAATTCTTTGCTCTTCATGATGAAGGCTGCACCCACAAGAGATGGCTGATCTTTACATGCCTCCAGCTCAAGTAAAAAGTCACTGCTATGAAATTCATAAATTTGCTCGATATTTCCAAATATTATGCTTTTCTTGCCACGTAAATCAGCTGGAATCTTGGTTCCAGCTCGTGCAAATTCATTAAGGTATCCATTGACAACACACTCCAAGTCGTGGACGTAAATTTCCTCTGTCTCAATCAATTCTCTCATCACTTTTAACCGCTTCTTAGCAGCTTCTGGGCTGTCAGTGCCATCCGCAATATCTCTCTAAAAAATGAATTAAATAACTTAATGAGCGAATGAATGAATGAATGAATGAATGAATGAACAAATGAATGAATGAATGAGAAGGATGGAATAAGTGAGAAATAAGGAATGGATGGGTGCATAGAATAAAATGGATTGACAGACTTACAAACAAACAGTGGGAGGAACAAGGCAAAGGAAGATTAAGAGACAAAAGTAAATAGAGAGGCAATGGGCATTTCCCAGTCTTTGGGAAATCATTGATCAAAAACCTACCTAGTAAACAGTCAAACTTCAGGCTGATATCAAATTAACATGCATTTTGGAAAAAAAAGTTATCATAATCATTTGTTTGCTAATTTTAGACAAGGCCCACCTGAATGCTTTGTTCAGAAACTGTTAAACGCACACCTCCTTGCAGATGAAGAGTGTCTGTCAACACAATGGACACTGGTCGCTTCGGTGATTCAGGAGGGGTTGATTTCTTACGTTCCTTGCGGAACTGAACTGTAGAAAAAAGTGTCAGTTCAATGTTCATTGTGTTTTTTAGCGTCTTTCAATTATTGGAACTAGGACAGGCACATGTAATGTTCAAATCAGTCTGCAAAATATTTGCTGGTGCTGAGGCAAAAATGCCTTTGAGAAGCTGCATACCCCCTACCCTTTATCCAAAACTGTAATAACCCACCCCTCCCCAATCCTAACCCTGATCACTATTTTGGGAGAATATCACAAAATGATGTCTTTCGCACATTCCAAATCAGTTTTTTTAGTACCTCAGACTTTTGATTTCATTTCCCTCCATCAGAAATAATTATCTTAAGTTTCAAGACCTGCAACATCCCCAGGTTTTAAATTTCATCCCCTTATTTTGGCAAATTAAATTTAAATTATACATTAAGTACCAACACCAACCTGGACTCTTGACAGCTGTACTTCCTCTACGCTTGGCATCTTTTTGATTGTCAGGACTAGAAGCAGGTATTGCTGGCACTGGCTGTACTGGGCGCTTCACAACGAGTTTCTTCAGGCTAACAAAAACAGAAAGGCACAATACACAATAAACAAAGGCAGACAAGAGACACACCTAGTCGATTACCAAATGCAAGTTGATGAAGGTAAGTAAAACAATGAAGTAGCTTGAATTTGGAAAAGCTGAAATTTCAGTCATAGTTAGACCTTTGTTGGGGCAAGTGCTCACTGACACACCCTCCAAAGCTTACAGTGCCCATGATAAAATAAAGTTCTTAATGTGTAATCAGACTGTGCAAGAAATAGTAAAAGCCTTCCAACCCATTACCTCACAGAACCACAAAAACAACAGAACTGCATGTGCTGTAAGTAATAATGAACTTATTGTCCTTTGTCAAATAAGCGCAACTAAATGTCAGGAACAAATAAGCACCCTATTTCAATAAGCAACCCTGCTCTAATATTCACATACTAAGTAGATTAATTACAACTATGCATGGGCAGATTATTATTTGCAGCAAAATCACTGTTGGCCGGCAGGTGAGCATACCATCATTCATAGGCAATTATTTATTTGAGAATGAAGTAAAATATAAATCAAATAATAATATTTATTGCCCAGGGTGCAAGTTACCTGGCTTCACGTTTGGCCATCATTTCATTAACCTCACTGATTCTCTTACTGCTCTCCTTAACCTTCGAGATCAGTGTTTTATTGCCAAGAGCGTTACTCATGGGTGCCATTTTCCGCACTTTTGCCATGTTTATTCCTTGTGAACTTTTCATAAAGTTATCGATTTCTTCCAGTGCTTTTTCTGCACCCTCTGATGACTGAAATCTATCTATGGGTTGTGATGCTAAAAGGTCTACACCCGTCTTGCACCATTTTTTGACCTAAAAATAGAAAAAGACAGAAGGCCATGTTGAGGGTAACTGTGTACAATGGTGCAACCAACTTTCATTAAATGTTGACAGCTCATTGCAAAGATCAATGCTCCTAATATGGATGCCTCTAAGTAGTAGATAAAATATGAGCGGGAGATCTGTATGGGTGTTTACAATGGTGAGCCGATAGATTGCTGCTGGATCAGAAGTCTGAATCTTGTGACATCCTCAAAATACCAATGATTTCCCTTGTTTTCGAAAGTCATTTCCATCAGCAAAACTCAACTCCACTCAATCTGCCATTACAGGGGGAATTTTGTTTTCTTCCCAAACATCATGGATTGAAATTGGCCTTTATGCAGACATCTTGGGGAACTGACTTCCCTTCCAAAGGCCAGTCTTACTAATTAAAATAACTTCTTCTCCATCCCCTCATTTTCTCTAATAATTAGCTATGTTTTGAAAATTGAACAGAAAAACTGTTACCATTCCCAGGGACTCATGTATATCCATTGCTTTCTTTAAATCATCTTCTCTCTTTTGTGCACCCTTGTCAAACTTGTCAGAGAGCTCCCTTATTTCATCACATTTCATCTTGATAGAGTCCTTGGATTGTTCATTAGACTCCATCATTTTGAGCCCCTTGGCAACTAAACCTTTGGCTTTGTCAATAAGTTCCTGTGGACAGAAATTAAAATGTCTTTATGCTTTATATTACTGGCAGACAGTAAATGTATCTATATTAAGTAAGTTGTGCATAAAACATTCAGAACAAAAAAAAGTGATACAACTGAGTATGAAGTTCTGGCTGATAGCGAGCATTGTGATTTTGCACTCTTCAGGACTCTTCAATTGCACAAACCTGTCCAAAATTTATATCTGTGCAAGGTCTGGTTTCCAAAATATGATGGTTAGAAACATTCCTTAGTAACAAATTGATAGTTGAGAATGAAACTCTTCACATTTGGATTGAGCAATCTCTAGTATCTTCCCATCTCCACTTTGACTCAGACAATTCTTAGATAAACATTATTCTCCTTCTTTTTCGGTTTTCTACTTACCACAGCCTTATCTGTAAATTCTTTCAGTTGATCTAATAATGATTGTGCATCATCGTTTGAGTCTCCGAGATCTGTCATGGCTGATAGCTTACCAAGAGCTGACAGAAGAAGACCTGTAGTCTGAAAGATTCAACAAGAACATTGAATAAAATTATTTTAAAGACAAGCTACTATCAATAAGCTATCACATTGTGGAGCAATGTATTCATTAAAAAAAAACATTTACAATTTATTACCTAAGTGGTCATCAGTCTTCCAATAGAGAATGTGTGAACACTGTCAACCCCACCCCCACACTCCCAAAACAATCTGCTACAGCATTATTAATGGCAACAGCCTGTGTACCAATACCAACTTCTTTTAATTTGAACAAGAAAAACTTCACTTCATTCACTCTTTTCCACCCACCTATGGATCCCCTCCAGATTAAAAACTTAATATAAAGGTGCTCCTAACTGTTTCCTACATTTCTCAGCACCTCACCTTTGACGGATCAATACTATGGATCTTTTTCAGTGGACACAACAATTACCAGTAGGGTCTGAAACAGATGCTCAATCACTGCTAAACAAGTCATGATAATTTTCTTAGCATTACAAGTTACCATAGCAACAATATAACCTTCTAAACACACCCTTAATTTTAGCTTTTAGTAACTCAAAAATGAGCTTGGTGGCCCATATGTTTTATTATTAAATTTTGATCAACAAGACAAGATGCAACTTTTGGCAAAATTTAAAAAATTCTGTATGTGGGGTTCAGAGCCACCTTAAATTTTCGTAAAGTCTTGGAAAGTACTAGAAACTGTCGGGAGCCACCTTAAATGAAAAGAAATAACAACAAACCTGGCTCATCTCCCGTTCAAAGACACAGACTTTCAATCCGTACTGAATCTTCAACTTATGTTCTTTCCAAAACCTTTCAAAATTGTTTTCCATCTCCTCAAGATGAGTCAGGGCTTGTTTCAATTCAGCTGCATTCGCCTTGATATCAGGAGTGTACCACTCATCATGGCCGTCTCTTTGCTTAGGATGAATGCAATCCAACAGTGTAACTCCAGCTTGTCTGGCACTTGCCATGTCTTCTTTGACATCATGCCACATTTCTTCGTGTGTTTCTATAGTATGCTCCAATTCCTGTATACTTGAAGATAGTTTTGTTCTCAAAAAGGTCTGCCGCAGCTCTGCAATCCTCTCATCAAAGTCAAATACATTCCGTTCTTGAAACCTTTCAATTGCCTGCAAAAAGGATATTTCTTGCTAGTGCATTTTTGTTTTTGGTCATAAGTACCACATCAATACCACATTACGACATACCATTATCAAACCCTCCCTAGAAAGAATGTCCTGTAGCCAGACACCCCCACGTAAGTGAACACTTAATCATGATACTACCATTCCAGATACAAACTGGCACTACTTGACACTGCTTACTACATTGTTTACATTTTTACAATCCATATATACAAATATGTGTTTTAAAGCTTGGAAGGCTTGAAACCAGAGTAACCAAGGCTGTGTTTCTCAAACATCCCAAAGCCATTTTGGGCCTGAAAAGATGCATTGTTTGCAAAATGTGTGTCAACAGAGATTCAGTTTCATCATGCAAATGAAGCCTAGCTTACATCAATAAAATGTAAATTCCTAGGTTTTGGCAGGCTGAAACTGTACCATCATTTGGACATTTGAGAAGTGCATGTCAGGGCAGGAAAAAAATGAAATTCACTTGCCCATTGGCCAGTAAATTTGTAGTTTTCACTAATTTCCACTACTTATATTTCTTGTTGGCAGTCAGACTCAGACGTCTAATGGGGCTAATTTCACTTATATACTGGGCCACCAAACTTTGTTATTCACTTGCCCAAGAGCAACATGTCACTTGCCCTGGGCAACTGAATCTGCATTTTGTCCTGCCCTGCAGACTACTTGACGTATTTAAGTCTGAGTCCAGCGCACTACACATGCTATTAGGCCATCAAATCTCAAAATTGAAAATTATATTTCCCAAACTCACTGTTCTGTACTGAACCCATTGCGCATGTTTATATTGCAGGCTCCCTCCTAACTCTTCTGTCAGCTGGGATTTATCAATGTACTCCTCTAGCTCAGCAGCAGAATTAAGAGACACAATCTACAACAATGAAAATGGAGAGAACATGTACAGTATGTTGTTTTACATTCTAGAAATAAGCCATTATCCTTCATTGTTAGTGCAAGGGGTTTATCATTGAAGACACATGTCCCATATCTTAAGGTAAAGTTTGCTTTGATTGTAGAGATCAATGTGCAGACAGATCTTCCTCAAGAACAGCACTTTAATCCCTGACAACACGATACAGAATCCAAAATGCTACCTATTAGCCAGGCCACCATATGCATGCCTCCCAACCCTTATCGTTATCCTCGCAAGAAACCATTAGGCCAACACATATCTGTCCCCTTATTCTTATCCTAGCTACAATCCAGTCCCAACATGGTGCAAAATTCAACACATTCTAGATATTGTTTCTGCCAAAGAAAACCCTTCATCACCTGTATTTTTGAGTCACCAAGCAAGCCATCAGCTACAAAGCTTGGTTTGGACGAGTACTTCTGGAAAAATCCTTGTGGCTTTAATACATAAATGACATGTATATTTGCTTTACCTGGGAAGTATTTCTGCAAACAGAAAAATCAGCATAACCAGTGAAACTACCATGTGTTCTTTAAAATAGATAGGTACAAACATCGGGCCGGATCAGACCAGATCAACTCAGATCGCTGATTTTTCATTCATTCCTTCCCAGTTTTGAAACAGATCTACATTTTATGGATTGACATCACTGAATTACAGCGTAATCAGCGTAATTCCAAGCCAAATAAAGATCTAACAGTAGCAGCAATTTTTTAAATTTTTTCTTCAATCTTGAGGTCTTTGTATTTTTAAAGCTTGTAATCATTGTGTCTCTGATTTCTCTGGAAATATATGCATAGAGGGGTACAAAAGTATAATATATTTGAATAGAGGGGGTAAGTTTCTAAAGAAACTGTGGTGCTGCGTCGGTGGGAAGTATAACAATATAATTTGGTTTTATCAACTGGGTTGATAATGTCAATTGGCCACCGTAAAGAGATTCAATTGCTGACGTTTCGAGTGTTAGCCCTTCGTCGGAGCGAATCGAATCTCTTTACGGTGGTCAATTGACATTATCAACGCAGTTGATAAAACCAAATTATATAATATATTTGCATACCTGTATTTTCTGAAGACAAGATTTAACTGAACCCCATTTGTCTTTTCTCCTGTCCAAGACCAAGATAAATCCTTTCTCAAGTAGCTCTTCACTAAAATTAAAAACTTTATCAGCACATTAATGATACACAGTCATATTATTAGGACCTGAATAACAACAATTCTTTTAATTAAGTACCACATTTATAAATTAAAAAGGAACTGGGTCTCTTTTGTTATTTATGAGAGGGTCAATAAAGTGAACGGGAAAAAAATGATGAGAAATCTCTAGCTGTGATTTAAACGTAAACGCTGTGATTTTAACACAGTTAACACAATTAATTAAACAAATTTACACTTAATTAATTCATCACGTTTGCCCCTTACAAGAACAGGAATGCTTGTAATGAGCTGTTTTGACCACCAGAAGGTAATTCTACTAAACACAGTTCATACCTGGCCAGACCAACAAGATATCTGAAAATTCTTTCAACATCTCTGTCACTAAGGCTTCCAAACTTGGGGTGATCAGGCATTGTGAGAAACAGGCATTCATTCTTAGCTTGCGCTCCTACAGAAAGAACAGCTTATATTTAATACATCATGTTTCAAGGTGAAGGACTACTATAGGGACAAAATCTCAACAATGATGTAAGACTGTCTGAAGTATAATCAAAGTGCTAGCGATTATTGTTGGAAAACGAGGTATACAGTTAGTGGTACATATGAGCTAACCACAACATTCATGCATTCATGTGCATGTGCAGGTATCACACTATCTGGTACATGTAAATGTGGCCCTGAAAACCCTGTACATACACCTCTGTAATTTTATGCACTTACCAGACAAGAAGGCATACTTTTCTTGTAAAAGTGCAGCTATTTCAATTGCCTTTATCTTTGGTTCCTCTCTCACTGCTGATTGGAGGAAAAAAGATTAAAATCAGTGGCCAAAAATTATTTCCTGTTGTTTTATCACCTTGTGGAGGTGCAGTGAATAATTTAAATGGCTAGTGTACTGAACTCCAGAGTCAAGCCCTTGCTGTGGTTTAGACTCTTTTGTGTTCTTGGGCAAGACACTTAATTCTCATAGTCTCTTATCACTCAGGTTAATAAACCGCCGGGTACCAAAAAATTTAATGCTGGGAGGTAACCCCGTGATGGACTAGCATCCCATCCAGGGAGGAGTAGAAATGCTGCTAGTCACTTCATGCTAAGGAAACCGGGAAAAACTCCCAGCCTGATGGACAACTAGGCTTGAATACAAACTTTTAAATTATCACCTGATTATTAGTTCAAATGAACTTTCTAAAAGTCACTTGTATTCTTAGGGTCACAAAGTCCAAATTCAGTGTGACAATTACATTGAACATAGAACAGTCACGAGAGCTTATATTTTCCAATCTTTTAAATCTAGCACTGCGCGGGCATGGACTCAGTGTTAGCTAATTTTAGGTACGATCAATTATATGATAGGCATTAGCAGAACACTTAATCCTGCAAATAATTGTGTGCATGATTGTTACATCATGACATGACTACACGCCGAATTAATTTACAACATGCAAATATGCTGTTAAAATGAAACACTGCATGGTACGACAACACATTTATACATACATGATTAAATCATAATGATCAACGTCTCTCCAGATAACAGATATTTCAGTACTAAAATCTGTAAAATCTAGCCGGGTTTGCGCAAACCCGATTAAATCAAAACTGAATAAAATTAAAAGGCAACGACCCTTACCGAAAATTGACCGTCGATTTGACTTTTTGGACATTCTTGGTTACTTATTAATGGAATGTTTTGCCTTCTTCTCTCGTGATTCCTTTAGACCAAAGCCAAACGAAGCCAAGCAACTTCAACAAACATGGCGGCGACTGAATGCAGAGTCGGGAGTCCTTGCCCAAAGCAAGATCCTTTTACAGTCTGTATAAAAAGCCGAGCCAATGTTCTACTTGTTGTACCAGTTAGCTTCCTTATAATATCAAAATTAACATTTCCCCGCCGAAAAGCCACACTTTGAGCTTCACACTACAGATCAATTTTATATGATAAACTAGCGGTTTGGCTTTCGTACTGATGCGGAACGAAATGTTTGTTTTGTGCATCCTGATCATATTTCTGAATGTGTTTCGATTGTTCGACCAACCAATGATTATTGAAAATACGCCTGCGCCCCAAATGTGGAGACAGAATATATAAATAACTGGAAAGTTCAACAAGTTGAGTGACCATTTACGTTGCAACCGAAAGATTTATTCGGATTTACATATATATACAAGCGGAAACGGAAATTCGAAGAAGTCCATAGATCGCCGCGTATTTCTGCGGGAAATTTTAATGACATGAGCGAGTCAAACTCAAAATCGAACGCTTCCAATAAACGGTACATTTCTACCGGTGAATTTGATCAGTTAAAATCCATTCACTGGGTATTTTTGACCTCCATTATTAATATTATAGCATTATAAATTCTAGCGCCAAATAGATTGCTTTGCGTGACACCCAAAACTGGTGTCACACGCTACATTTCACAGGGCACGCTATCCGTAAATACCGGATAATCAAATAATCCACAACGCCTTCTGTCCAAAGGTGTTGAAACGGACGGTCTCCTTACTGATTGCAGTTTTCATTTCATTTTAGCAGATTTCTTTAAAAAAAGTAACGGTAGCCTGTCTTTCGATGTAGCTGAAAATAGCTTTTTTCCAAAGCCAGTTGTGATCCCACAAGAGGACATCATGCCACTCGGCGCAGAGTCCACTTTGGCCTTACCAGAGTGAGACATTAATCATTTTGCAATCCTCACCATCTTTTGATGATATTACTGTTATTTAGTAGAACTGGACTCCTTAGGATCCAACAAATCAAAGTATTTATCTCATAAATTTTATTTTCAGAAACAAATAACCTCAATGTTTATTCTGACATTGTGTTTGTAAGTACAAGTTGTACCATTCCTGAAGAAATTATCTCACTTCAGTGCTATGATGCCGATTTCATTACAGTTTTTTTTCTTTTTTTCCCACATACAATAATTTGTGTTGTATGGTGTGATACATTTTAAAGTAATGAAAAACATTTATGGAGATATGAACATGCACAAAAATGGCTATTTTTAATGGCTATTGTTTGTTGTCGATTTTGTTCAGTTGTTTTTGGCCACAAATTGCCAGAGTTCCAAATAATTTGGAACTCTGGCAATTTGGAACCAAAAAACAAATTATCACACAGCAGGAGACTAGGTGTGTTTTTATATGCACACCATGTCAGTCACTTAAAAACAATAATTGTTTGCTAAATTATATTAATTTAGCAAACAACTAATCCTTTTCAGATTTCAAAAATGCAATGCCACAAAATTAATTTTCTGAATTTAACAGTAAATAAACAACTCTACCATATTTCTAAAAAGCAATTATAAATTAAAGCTTTTATGTTATAAAATCAGTGCTAGACTACGTACAGAGGGATTAATGGAAGTCTAGTTAATTATCAACAATATTTCTTGGAAATAGACATGGAACAATTTTTTGTAAGTTTTCAAACAATAAAGACAGTCCTTATATGTTCTATATAATGAATAGTTGTGGTCATGCCAGCTTTTATCTGATGTGTGATTGACTCTACTTTGGTTATCGTTATGATTTGCTGTAAAATTTTTGCCAGGCTTTTTGTCTGATTACCCTAAAATAAAATTAATGGTTTTTTCCGAGTGCACGTGATTTATGAAGGTGAGGCCGAATAATTTTTTTGTGATTAGGCAAGGAAAAAAGCCGTCTCCCTGACTCTATGTAAGCCCTTTTAAATATTCATGCAGAAATTAAAGGCAGAGATATAGTACGATTTTGTCTAAACTCAATATTTTTATCTTCCCGATGCAACATACACAAATACTCCATGTTTTAAAATACTGCGTCCTCGTTGGGGAAATCGTGCCAAATATTGAAATGAACATTAATTTTTAACTGCCACCCGTAACTGTCGATCTGGAGATTATACTCATTTAATTATTTTTCTCGCCTGTGAATATTAGAGAATTCCAAAGATCAAAATTGTCAAAATTCAGTGTCGATCGCCATGCAATTAAAAAATGTTTTGGTACGATTTTTTCTTCCTGTTTCGAGCGCAATTTAATATCTCAGGATTAGCTTCTGTTTGAACAAGAATTTCGGAGAAAATGATTCGAGAATATTTAATCGATCGGTTATAAAGTGCGCTCTAGTGTTTTAACTCCATTGAAACGAAGATTTTCCATCAAAAGCTATCCACAACAAAATGAAAATACTAAATACTATATGAAAACAACGATTCATAATTTGTCGAGAAATCGACCAGATCGAAGATGATGTGTTATGGTTCATCAGCGATGGCAGATGAATAAATTAAGCAGCCACAACAGAACTTGAGTGTTCTAGCTTGTACTAGTTTTCTGCTGGGCAATAAATGGTCAAGAATGACTAGGCAAATAAAATCGGTGAATTACTTTATTTTCCAGTATAATCAAGGAAACACAGTGAAATGATCTGGGTGTTATTTACCCGTTATGAATCCTAATTTTTCAACAAGGAATATGCGGAATATAGTATACAGCTTACTGACCACATGAATAAATTGCATCTCTTTGGAGGTTTCGTGTTCATGCATGAAAAAATAAAAAATAAACATTTTGGCACTTTCTCGATAGGACGCTCTGTATTCAAAGCAAATGTTTGAACCAAGGACTTCAGAAATCAACAATGAATCGAAAGAAAGAAGTGAATTTAACCAATTTTAAAATAATAAGCTCATATATTTTTCTGAAATCAATCAGACTTCAGTTTCCTTAACCTTACATTCAGAGTGACCTTTTGTTGTGACTTTGGAAGATCTATAATTTCATTAAACTTTCACACAGAAAGTTCAGTTTTTATACATACCAGCATCTGGAAATGTTGTAACGACAGAAGAATCGTCTTCGCCTTGGGCCATAGTGAAATAAACGGAAATGAAATCCTACAAATATATCACACGAAGATGTGGCGATAACGTACAACTGTGGATACCATCCTCACAGTCACATTTCAATCGAAAAAGATGAGTTCTTGAAGTTGTCGTTGAAGCCTAATCTATAAATCAATTCTGGTTTCTTTCAGGATATTTATATCGCCCGTTCCGCTTTGGCAAATGCGTCACCATTGTAGAATTTATCATCCCATAAACGACTTTGATCAATGAGCCGCTGCAGTTGCTCCTTTTGAAAACAAACAAGCACTTTAGAAGTAGCGCGCGCCGCGCTCAATTTAACACCGTCATGGACTGGGCCGAACAAAGAGCAGGCAAGACTTCGACGTCGACGGCTGGAAATAATAATTTCAAGATTCCATTTTAGCTGTCAAAAATAACTGAATTTCAGCCTCGCGATGATCGATATACGTCATAAACCCAACCCGCGACCAACCCAGCAAGAGACTAAAATAATTCAGAAAGCAAACTATAAACGGCAGACTGATCAATAATAATTTAGGCCAGGCTAATCTTCAAGAAACAGGAAGTCCATAATAGGTCACAATGTAAAAGAGGTTTGTTAGCTTTTTTATCAGTGCAATCTCCTTGAGGGTTTTCCTCCATTGTTGCTAATTATCCTGTTGCCCGCGAATCGATGTGTACTCAAGTTTTAGACAATTTTATGTTTCTGGAAGGTGGTTAATAAATGATCACTATATTTAATGGCGTAAAATTCATGAAATAGAATATAATCTTCGCTTAGATCGCCATGCAGGAACCAATCCGCTTTTATTTTTTAACTAAAATCTTAGATTTGAGTTAGTTCAGTGATAAGGAAGAGAACAATGAATTAATATTTGATAAAGGCTACGTCCACACTAAGCCGCAACGATAAATTTTAAAACGGCGGTTTCGCCCCGAAAACGGATAAAATGTTTTCTGTCCGCAATATATCGTTTTCAAATTGTTTCCCCATCGATATCGAAAACGCTGCCTCACCGGAAACGCCAATACATGTAAAAAAACACGAGGCGACAGCCCGACAGGTCGCTACGATTTGTCGCATTTCTGGCAAAAATTTTGTTCATTTAACGCTGAAGAACATTGTCTTCTGGCTGCCTGGCTCCGATTGCCCTTATGGTTATTCCCGGCAGCCAGTACTCTCTTTTTATTTTCAATATTGTTTTTAATTTGTCATTGACAAGGGAGTACAAATAATATAAAGAAAATGGTATTGTATTAGTGTGGACGGAAGTTCAATCCGTTGAAAAGAGTTGCGTTTTCAAAATTATCCGGATTGGGGCTACGTAAAAAAGTACACGAACGCGTTTTCCAATCGACATGGTTTCAATTAACCGCATCGAAAACAACACGGTTTCGAAGACAGATGTTTACACGGAGCCCATCTAACCTTTTTCCTTTTGTTTTCCAAAGCGATTTGGATAAGCAAGCGCTGCACTCCGTGCGAAGTTCAACATGAAGTCGGCCAATTTCACGCTATTAAACCGACTGCAGGCTAGCCGCGAACAACATTTATTGGCCCGATTGAGTTTTGTTTGCAAGGAGTCACTGAAAGGGATAGACGAGAGGGACCTTCCCGAGCATGAACAGATTGAGTTGTCTTACACAAAGCGTGGAATCGTTGGAGCCTCGAGGGGTTGATAGCAGCCACTGAAAGGGCCTTTGCTTCGAGCCTCCAACGATTCTACGTTTCGTGTAAGACAACTCAATCTGTTCATGCTCAGGAAGGTCCCTCTCGTCCATCCGAAAGCGGTGTTCTCGGTTATAGGGGGAGGTCCTTTACCTTCGAAGCTTCCCACTTTTACACCCGGTTCTCGTCCCTTTCTCAGGAGCACTTGCCTGTGTGTCTTTCCTGTTGCAAAATATTACAGTAGCGCAATGGTGCGAAATTTTTCCAATTTCGCCCGGTTCCCGCCACCTTCGAAATCCCGCATCCCGATCCCACTTCTCCCGCGCTCCCGCTCCACTGGCGATCGATTCAGTTGGAGGAAGCCAGGTTTCCTCTGATTCAAGTCGAGTCTTGATGATGACTTTTACTCGCACGTCTTTAATTTTGCGCATCAAGACTCGTTCTGATACAGAGGTTGGACGTCTGAATAGACCAATTCCGTTATATTAATATTCTAACATGTCACCGAGGCTTGGGGGAATAAAACAAAAGATTTTGCATCGAGGCTCAGGGATGAATAAATAATTTCTTTTGTTTTATTCCCCTAAGCTTCGGCGCCATGTTAGAATTTTAATATATCGGAATTGGTCTATTTCAGGCTCGGTTGTCTTGATATTCAGTGGCTAACAGAATAAATCAAAAACAAACTTCTTGGGTTTTTTGAAGACTTTATTTATACTATACACGGCATTAATTATTTTTTAACTCAACCTGATAAACTACGGTAAGGAAGCAAATAAAACCAAACCTTTGTAATACTTTATTTCTTTATACCGAACTGTAGCGCATCTGCCAGAAATTTCTCCCTTTCCCTTTAATAATCATGCAGGGATAGTGGGCGAAATTCAGTGAACTTTTACTCTTCGCAACTGTATAAAACTATGTGTGGGTGGGAGGTGGATTTCGCCTCTTGAGTTCAGTTTGCCAGCCATTACCTCCCTGGAACTTCTATTTCTATTCGCCTGCTATAAAGGGTTGGGCAAAATCCTTGGCACCTAAATCTATAAAGAATTCAGTGTTAAAGGCGATCTACAGTACAAATATATTTTTGTTGTGCTTGGTTCGAATAAAAACGCACAACGTAACTTATTAAATTGCCTTCCTGTAGACGACCACTCTACTAACGTCTGCACACAGTATTGCTCCTCCTCTTCGCTATCAATTTAAAACTGTTGAAGGCTTTCACAAACTGTAGTCTAAATTCTACATGCCTTAAAGTACAAGTAAACAGTTTTCAGAACGCGGCAAAACTAGACCGATTATCAAATCGACAGTTTTGGACAGGAAACGCGGAGTTAATCTCCGCCGCAGTTTCTGTAATCATTTTTGCTCTCTCATCTCTTTGTGCTTTACGTTTCGGAATTTTGGCTACTACAGCTATAAAAGGAAAAAGAACGTCGAAATAAACCAACATATTAATAATTTAATTTTGCTAATTCTCAGTAAGTCGTACGCTTTTCAACATGAACTTACTTTACCAAATCTATAAGGATTATCAAAATAAATACACCTGCAAAACTAGATGCTAACGATATGACATTATTTACGTGAAACAATTTCTTTTTTTTTTCTTTTTAGGTATCACGAGGTATTCTCGTCTCCGAAAATGGCTGTTTTTTTTTCCTTTTGGGCGCACACCCGTCGTTAGCAGTTTTTGGTGCGTGTATTGGTTTTGTTCTTCAAAGGTTTGTTTTACGTCAATGCTTATCACAAAACAGACATGATTGAAACTTATTTCATAAGCTCTCACTGACAAACACTTCCACGCAACCATGTCACGCTCTAGATCGCGCATGTTACGTGAATTAATTCCAAATTCAAATCGACGTTATTTACAAACTCGCGTTATCGTTAGTTTAACGGCAAATCAATTACGCCTACAACAGATAGACAATTATCATAATGTACATAAGTTTTTTCAGTCATTTAAAGTAAGCAATGGCTCTTATAACCGCGTTCAAACGAGGCGTGTTTTAACAGTCTCGATGCTTACACTTAAGACTTCTCTCCTAGTGTATTGGTATTATGGAGATTCTCCGCTTGTGTATCTGTGATGTGCCCCTCAGTTGAATGAGAAAATTACTGTTTTCATTTTTTTTCTATGTGCTTAAGTTCATGTTCACAGGATTAAATTCGTCTCGGCAACACCACTACAGTTCACTCATACTTTATTGCGGAGTATAATGCGGCGATGACGGTGAATACTGTGGGGACGGTGAAGGTCCACTGCCGCTTGGACTGTATTTAGGTGAGCTTGGACTATACTGGGCTGATGCCGGCGTAAATGTGGGGGATGTTGGAGAGTAATGAGGTGAGCTAGGGCTGTACTTGGGGGATGAAGGCGTGTACTGCGGCGAGGATGGGGTATACTGAGGCGAGCTAGGGGAATAGCGAGGTGAGGAAGGCGAGTAGGTTGGAGAGGTAGGAGAATACGTAGGAGAAGAAGGAGTGTAAGATAGCGCAGAAGGAGAATACTTTGGAGAAGAAGGAGAATAAGAGGGCGACGAAGGCGAGTAGGTTGGTGATGTGGGGCTGTACTTTGGTGATGTGGGAGAGTAGCTGGGAGAAGTTGGAGAATACTTGGGAGATGATGGGGAATATGAGGGGGAAGAAGGAGAATAAGATGGTGATTGAGGGGAGTAGCTGGGAGATGTGGGGGAATATGATGGAGATGAAGGCGAATAGGAAGGGGAGGTGGGTGAATACGACGGGGATGTGGGGGAGTACGACGGTGACGTCGGACTGTAGCTGGGGGAGGTGGGGGAATAAGACGGGGATGTTGGTGAATATGAAGGGGACGTGGGGGAATACGAAGGTGACGTGGGGGAATACGAGGGAGAGCTAGGAGAGTAAGATGGAGACGTTGGTGAGTAAGATGGCGAAGAAGGGCTGTAAGAAGGGGATGTAGGAGAATAAGAGGGAGAGGTGGGAGAATAGGAAGGAGAGGTGGGAGAATAAGAGGGAGATGTCGGGCTGTAGGATGGAGAGGTCGGACTGTATGACGGCGACGTCGGGGAGTACGATGGAGACGTCGGCGAGTAACTTGGACTCGCTGGCGAGTATCCAGTTGACGGGGAGCTGGGGGAATAGCCAGGAGAAGTTGGCGAATACGACGGACTCGCCGGTGACATGGAAGGCGAGCTTGGCAAAAATGCTGGGCTTGCTGGAGAATAGCTTGGACTTGCAGCCGCTGGACTGGGAATATACGGGCTGCCAGGGCCTGGAGACGATGGTGACTGTGGCTGCGGGCTCCAGGCTGGGCTGTATCCTCCAGGGCTAAACCCGCTGGCTTCTGAAGCGGCAGGCGAGAATCCAGCCGCCCCTGGTGTCATTCCACTGCCAAGTCCAGGGCTCCAGGCCTCTGTATAAGCGGGTGTGGCTCCCATATTCCATGGTGTCATTTGCGGTGACTTAGCTGTTGGAGATCCTGCTGCACCAAAGAACATTCCAGTGCCTAACGAAACAAACGAATAGAAAGAATTCAATTCACGGCATTTCACACTGGAACAGCCTGATTTCTATACTGGAAAAAACAATTACGGAGCCGATAGACCGATCGCTACGAATCATGAGTAGAAATAGGCCATTTCCGAGTTCGCTTGTGCCTCTATTTCAAGGCGAGTCTAAGTGCGAAGTCTTTGTAATGAAAATGAGTTTTGATTCATATGGAAAGCAAAACTAATTACCATCACAAAACTTTCGCACTTAGACTCGCTTTGAAATAGAGGCTCAAGGGAACTCGGAAATGGCCTATTGTGTTCACTCAATTATCAAACTAAATACATTCTATTGATTGCGTTACTATTTACTCAAGGAACGCTGACAGTGGCACCTCGTACCTAGACGTACATAGTCATTGGCTACGGGTCCAGCTTGTTCAGTTTTCTCACCTGCCATGGGTCCGCCCATCATTCCTGGCCCCATGATGTTAGTGGGGATCTCCATACCAAACTTGCATTTCTCGGCATCTAACATCAGATCAAAGCTGCCTGTTCCCAACCGAGGAAGTTTTCCAAGAATCAAGCATTCACTGACGCCACGCAGATGATCTGTTTCTGCGTGCTGTGCCGCCTCCATCAGGACGTCAACCTGGGCGAACACAAAGATATTATTAGAGCTGTTTTCGATCGAGTGTTCAAAGTAATTAGCGAGTTGCTTCGGTTTTGCATTACTACGCTCTGTGGTTGGTTTAAAAATCTCGCGCCACTTTTTCAACCAATCAGAAGTAAAAAAAAACTGATCGCGACTTACGTGTGTTCATTTTCCCGCGCTTTTTGTCGGCTACGTTTAATTACTTCGAGTTTGATTGGTTGATTGGATTGTCTGCGTTCTTTGTGATTCGCCAAAGTAATTACTTTGGTTTTACGACACTCGATTGAAACTCCCTCTAAAGGTCAATGTGAACAAACATGTTAAGGAAAGAGCAAGTGCTTACCGTTTCTTCAAAGGAAGATCTCATAAGTGCTCCAACCTCCTGCCGATTAATGCCGTGTCTTGTGATGGCCATGAGGTGACCGCGACACGTCATAATGTCACACAGCAGAGCCAAGTGACGGTAATTCACGTACGAACCGTCAAACGAAATCACATGATTCATTTCACGTTCTACTGCCTTACGCACAGCCTCAACTCCAAGGACCTGTAACAAGATATGTTAAGCAAATGGTCAAAGTAAGTGTACACGAGGACACACCTTGACTGAGTGGGGAAACTATACAAGACACCACCGATCTTATGAGCCTGGCAGACTACATGCTATTACCCTCAAAATATGAGACAAGACCTTCAAGGTTTGTGCGCATGAAGCTGACATTGCCAGGCAAACTGCATAAAGGCATTTGAATTTTTCTAATTACTGTGATAGACAAGGGGCAATTCAAAGGAGACGCCATATTTTTATGGTGGAGAAGGGGTTTGTGTATAACAGTTTTTTCCACCTCCATAATCAAAATGTGTGTGACGTTGGGCCAATCATTCGACGTATTCAGCGCCGTGTGTACGCAAATAAATGTTACCGTGTTTTGGCGTCATTAGTGGGCAAATGAGCGCTAAAACTCATCCGTGTGATTGGATGACAAAACTACTACAATACTAACTTCGAGATAAATTAGTTTCAGAACTCAGTTTGTGGAAGTCAAGAGATAAGCTGCCATAAGTTGGCAAACTTCGCTACTATTTAAAAACTGGACAATGTGCTCTTGGGTAAAAGAGCCTTTTCATGCCTGTCACGAAGCTGTTTTTAGGTGACAAGTGCTCTCCTATAATCGGCCGCGTGGCTCTAAAAAATATTGTGGAACCCGGGCTGTGAAAATGTTTACTTACAGAGAATATTTCACAGATGTCATTCGATGTTGTACGCACGGGATCGACGTCTTTCTCGCTTAGAACCTACAAGAGATAAAGTAAACGTAAGAATACTATCACAAGCAAGTTGTCCATCTTAAGAGGGATCTATTAAATGACTGAAAGAATGGCCAAGTAAGTTCGTTCCAGTACTGACCCTCATAAGCGACACACCATCAGTCTCCAGGATCCACTCAGAGAGGTGTTTAAACTCTCCTTCCTCTGTGATCGTGACTCGCTTCTTGTTATCCTCGTGTGGCAGGTTCATGTACACTTTGGAGATGGCTTCAATCCCCTGTAGGGTCATGTCAGTCAGCATGTTCGCTTCAATACAACGTAAGAACACGTCGTCATCCATCTTGTCAAGCTGTTCTTCTTCCTGTTGTGACAAAGTATAAAGATATAAATTTTCCAATTTTCCAATAGTGTTTATAAAATGACTCAAAACTTGCTACTCAGTACGACTGGTAGTTCGGTGAAAATAAATCGGTCTCCCTTGACCTCGACTCAACTGTGTAAAAGGGCAATATAGCCGTTTTATTTTGCCTTGGCAATCTTTCAATACACAAAGGACGTCCTCTCGCTACTTTAAACACTGTATCCAAAGATTACCTGACTGTTGAATAAAACGTTCGTTACTTTGAGCTGTTTTATTTTCTCTACATCCGCTCTTCCAGACTTCGCACAAACACTAACTGACAGCTTTTATTCTTAAATCTAAGTGAAGTAACTTACGTCTTGGAATTTTGCATCATCATTGTTCATAATTCTGATGCGCAACACGAGCTTCTCTGCGTTGTCATCATTGAAGATACAGTTGAGATCATCACCAAAACCCAAGTTAATCTTCTCTGAGATCTGCTCCATAGTGAGCTTCTTGTCTGTCATACGCTTACGATCAAGTTCTATACGCAGAAGCCACGGTGAGATCCGTGTCACGTCAAAGTCAGGCATTTCATAGTAAACATTCACAAAGTCCTGGTCTTCTGCTACTACGGTGTTCTGTGGGTCCGGGTCATAGTAAATGGCTGTGTTAGCAGTGACTTTACGCAGAGTGGTGTGTTCCAAACGACAAAGCACATCCTGTGAATAGGAACCAACAAACATTAGCGTAAGAGGAAGGGTCCTTATTGCCTACCTGTCACCTGTCCTTATCCTTGCTAAATTGTCACGAGCTAAAACTGAACGAGCTAAAACTGAACGAGCTAAAACTCAAACTGAGGGCGATGACAAAATCGTAATTTGTAATCCGTTTTAATCTTCTCCATCCTTAACCATCCTTGTTCCTCTATGTTTACTATCACCTCTTTGGTGTTTTCCTTCTTCAACAAACTATTATTTTGGAGTCTCCTGTATTTTGAACTACAAGGGCATGTTGTTTTCTACTACGGGATGACATGAAGACAACATTTCTTGGTTGCTCTTTATTCTCGTCATCTATCCGTTTAAGAAAGATAAGATAAGATCCTCTTACCTTGGCTTTCTCTGCATCTCTAGCAGGCTGGCCCACAAGAAAGACTGTCAGCGATGGCGTTTTAGGCTTTTTAGACACGTTGATGATTTCTTTGAGACGAGGAACACCCAAAGTTACGTTCTTAGCAGACACACCAGCGTAATGGAAAGTGTTTAGTGTCATCTGAGTAGCGGGTTCACCAAGAGACTGAGCAGCCAAGGCACCCACCATTTCACCGGGTTTAGCCTGAGCATAAAACAAAGGAAATAAAAATTTAAATAACAGCAAAACTATGCTGCACATCAATCTTACGAAATTGTTTCTCTGAATTACAACAGAATTTGACTTGAAATTATTTTAAGTCATTTTGATTGAAACGATTACGAGAAAGATGATAATCAATGAGTTGAACGAGCTACTTGGAAAAAAACTGCCAAGTTCTCACAACAGAGGTCTAACGTATAAAACAGTCACTCGGCCACTGAGCTGTTAATCTGAGATTTGTCACAGCCTGGGACACATAACCAGTTCTGAGCAATGTTCACAAGCAGATTTGAACTGTATTTATTATTTGTTATAAACAAGTCCCTTCTCTTACCATAGATAGGTTGAAGCGGGTTTCAATCTCGCCAAGCAGCCACTCAAAAGCTTCTGATGACAGGTGAAACTCCTCAGCAACTCGTTTGGAGCACAGTGTGGAGCGCAGGAGAATGTTGAAAAGCAGCGTGGCATTAAACTGAGCTTGCTTACTGATGTGATCCTCGCCATGAACAATTATGAGTTTCTTGGACAGTTCGCGCACACCTAAACAATGCCAAAAAAACCAATCAGACTTATGTTAATCAAAAGATAGTTAATCTTCAAAGAGAAAATCCACTAAAATTATAATTTCAAAATTTGATATCAGCTGAACATGTTAGATTATACTGATGTAATAAAGATATGAACTGGGGGTTCATTACATCATAAATTTGCAGTTCATATGCGTTTCACACATGTATATTCATTAGGTCATCATTGATGGTACCTTCAGTGACTCGGAGAGGATGCAAGTCGCTTGGTGTCCTGTTGGTAAGATGAAAGGTCTTCTGTGCATTCCAGATCAAACGGCCAAGATTCACTGGCAAGGCCACCTGACAAAAACAGGGTAAAACAATGCCATAAGAAACGCAAATAAACGTCACAGCAACAATGTTCTAATTGGCAGTCCAGTAAAGTGCCGTAATGGTTAAGAGTAGCAGTGCTGTGTCCTTACCTTAGAGTTTCCAGAAGGAATAATCTTACGAAGAATATCTCTGTCTTCTTGCAGCTGATTAAACTCTGCTTCTAGGTCCTGAAGGGCAGCGGCACTGCTACAGAGGTCTCGCACAACATCTTCCTGCAGATGACGTCGGAGACGCCTGCCAAAAGAGTACACTGCAGTTTTGTACATGTCTAAATTTACTGATTTATACAAGCACATATCTAAATTAACTGACTATAAATGGCTTATGAATGGCTTACTGTTGAAGGACTTTTTGAGGACCTCAAAATGGCTGTCCAATTTTTTATGGACAAATAATGGAAAAATTTGGGCTAGAATTCACCATAAAATTTGTTACAATTTTATCATAATTATACCGAATTTTAATTTTCTAACTATTTACTGGCACCTCTAAATGGAATCAACAATGTCGTGAAAACAAAAGAATTCAAGCAGCATCATCCTTTTCAAGGTGAAACTAAGTAGTACTCACCTCTCATTGGAGCAGTCAAAGTGAAACTTCTTTTCAAAAGCAGAATTGGTTGGTTTTATTGAAGGCATGTTCTGGAATTCAATAGCAGCTCCATCCATTCCATCCTCTCCATATCTCAACTGGATCATCTGGTTATTGGAGTTTCTGATTGTACCGTCATAAGCAACCATAAGACCCTCCATGGCCTTAATCAAACGTCTCTGGATGTAACCTGCACAGAAAAGTGTAGTGTAAATTAACAATATCATTGGTTCATGCTTGACGTATTAATTGACATAATCAATGAAAGGAACAGGCCATATTTGTATTCCCGGTATTGGTTTGGGACTAGATGTAAATGGAGGCTAATGCGGGGGAATATCATTAAAAATAGCTTTGTCATTTGCATTTGAAATGATTCCCTGCATTAGCCTCAATCCACCGTAAGGAAAACGATGACGACTGGTACATTTACCTATAATGCTTTGCGCGTGAAAACCCTAAACGAGCGGATAAAGACAAAGAAAAGCTGTAAGTCATTCAAACTCGACCAGAGCAATGTTGTTAATACACTGGAATGACTTTTGTTAAATCATACTTTATATATGCCCAGTGGGCTTTGTTTGGTTTGCAAGGTATTGTGGTAAAATGTACAGCCACCATCTTTTTTCTTACGGTGGATTGCAAGCTAGTTCCAGTCCAATATGGCCTATTGTGTTGAATTAATGCTTCAAGCTAACATACTAACCAGTTTCACTGGTTTTCACTGCAGTGTCAATCAATCCCTCACGACCTCCCATAGCATGGAAATAGAACTCAGTTGGTGTAAGTCCTGCAAGGTATGAATTCTCCACAAATCCTCTACTCTCAGGGCCATAGTCATCTTTAATGAAGTGTGGAAGTGTACGATGACGGAAACCAAATGGAATCCGTTTGCCTTCAACGTTCTGCTGGCCCACCACAGCGATAACCTGAACACAAGATGTATTGGAGTGTTTAGTTTCCAGGAATAATGTAGCAAATAGCTCATGAATGTAGAATCTTGAAAATAGAAGCCTCAACATTCCAAAATTTTGTTTCTGAATCCAAAATGACAACAGCTGACAAAGACTACACAGAATACTATGTTATGCATTATGCATAATTTTATTTCACAAAAAGTGAGACAGTATAAAACATATTTAGCCATTTTTTAAATATATGTTCTTAAATGTACTGACCTGTGAAATGTTGATCTTGGAGCCCTTGGAGCCCGACACCACCATAGCTTTGAAGTTGTTAAATTCTGACAAGCTTTTCTGAGCACTTCCTCCAGTTTTGTCACGACAGTCATTTAGGATACGGTTCACTTGGTTCTCAAAAGTCTGTCGAAGCGTGTTACCAGGAGTTGGCTCAAGAGCGTCGTTGTGGGCCTTCTCAATAACTTCTATCACATCTTGCTGTGAAATTGCAGAGTAAAAACATTACATAATTTGGTTTTACATAACATTAGTACAATGTAAGTTCATGTTAGCCTTTTTGGTTACCTTGGCTTTTTTTGTTACTCTCTGAATTTCTTCGTAAGTTTCGTTGTCGGCAATACAGTCACCAATACCAATGCTGTGGCCTTCAATGAGAGTCCAGTTGTTCACAACAGTTTGAATGTTGCCGTAAAACATTCGGGCAATCTCATGACCAAGTTCAACAGCAACAATATGGACCAAACTTCCTGATGAGGTTCCCAGGGATTTCTTACACAAAATGCCAGAAATCAGCTCTCCATGTTCAATCAGAACCTGTTGGAAGTTATAAATACAAACGGTAACTATGGATTATTTCATATACTTTACATCAGTAACGAATTTATATTTTTATAATTTATCCTCGCATATCAATAGATTGTCAAGTAGACAGGTGTTGGGTGGCTGGTGAATACCATTTAGTTGTTTTATTTCATTCGCACAACTGTGGTATGAAAAGCAGATGTGACAATCAAGAGTTTTGACAACTACTTGTGAAAGCCTAAGACTCAAAGGGCTAAACCAGCTATACATTGATAGCACGTTTTTGTTGTTTTCAAGGCTACTTTCAGTTTAATGCTGACTGTTACTGAGGACACATACCTTAGTGTCTCCAGGAGAGATGTGCTTGTAGGGTCCGCTGTCTTCATCATCTGGATGGGTACTGTGTGTGCGGATCATGTTCACATTTCCAGGAATGATCATACTGAAGATCTGTTTTCCTGTCCACAAAGGTTTGGGCTTGAGAATGGCAGGTTGTATAAGCTTCCCATCCCAGTCAGGAAGCCACATCATCAGATTCATCATTGTATCCTAACGAAATAATAACATTCAAAGTTGGAGCTCTTCACATGCCCTTCCACATGGCTAGATGCCCGATGGCATTTTGTTCTAGAAGTCTCCCTTTTTTGAAATGTAGGGTACGTGTCAAGAACTTTGGTTTTGGCCACGAGTAAAACACAGGTACCTGAAAAGCTATTAACAGTGTGGGACAGTTAACTCTGGCTGACCTCTAATAATACTACATATTAATTATACAAATAATGTACTGATCACAATAACGTTTCTATGTAAGAGCTTTAGCACTCTAAATTTAAAATAGTATTTTCAGGTTAAGTATAATTATTGTCCCTTGTAATGCTGCCTGACTGACATAGAGGTCAACGTACAGGTACACTGTGGTACCTGTCGGCTGATACTCAGAAGGCAAGGAAGCGTCACATAGAGGTATATTGATATCACACACTCATGACTCAAGCGTTCTCAATCTGCAGCTTAGCGCTGTTGAGCAACTACTGATACACTTGCACAGCGCTACAGTTCTGGCTGTAGAGAATTTACAAGTGTGTCATATATGTTACTCCAAGAACGGATCTAAGGAAGTGTGTTTTACTAATTTAGTATTTAGTATAAAATTATGGCAGAAGTAACATTCATTTATATGTTTTCGTAACTAAAAAAACACAATGAGTATAGGGGAACTCTTGAAACACACCAGTACATTTTTAAGTACAATAATATCTCATTCTTGTCACATAAACGAGTGCACACATTTTAAACAACAAATCAGCTACATGCTTTACCCAGCCTTCTATTTTAGGTTCAAGTTAGCAGTAGTCTAAGTAAAGTTCACACCTTTTCAAGAAAAACATCTCGTTTTGTGAATCTCCTGACAGCCATCAGAGAGTCCTGCACAATTCCCATAACAGGTTTGTTGGACTGTGGTGTGACAATGTTCCTCGGCACCATCATGATCTCTGTGATTTCTGCACGTGCCTCCAGGGACTGGGGGACGTGCAAGTTCATCTCATCACCATCAAAGTCAGCATTGTATGGTGTTGTGACACTATAAATGAAAACAGAAACAGTGCTCTCTGGAGGAACTGATATAAAATAATAGCTTCTTAAAGTGTATGTTACTGCCTGTTTCAGTTCCAATCACTCACTGTAAGTGAGTGAAGTAGAATTCCACAAAATTGTCAAACTGAAACCAAATAATATAATTTGGTTTTATCAACTGGCCACCGTAAAGAGATTCAAGAGCTGACGTTTTGAGCGTTAGCCCTTCGTCGGAGCTCTGACGAAGGGCTAACGCTCAAAACGTCAGCTCTTGAATTTCTTTACGGTGGCCAATTGACATTATCAACCCAGTTGATAAAACCAAATTATATTGTTATACTTCCCACCGACGCAGCACCACAGTTTCTTTAGAAACTTACCCCCTCTGAAACCAAATAACTTTGTAATGATTGTGATAAAAGGGATTTAAGATAATTTGAATGTGACCAAAATTACTTTCCACTTCATTGTTCCAGCCAGCTACTCTGGAAGGCTATTCAGCTTATTCCTCAGAAACAGATGGCAAACTCTGTCACCTACTCAGGCTGGGCAATAAGCGGCTCACTTCAAAACTTTGTAACAACCCTGAATCAGCACTAACAATCACTTGCAGAAAATGACTTTATTGTCCACTAACCTGAGATTGAGTCTGAATGTTGACCATGGCAGGATTTTAACCCTATGCCCCATCATGGACATTTTGTGCAGAGTGGGTTGACGATTGAAAATAATGACGTCATCGTCTCTTATGTGTCGCTCAACCTTACAATACAACACAAATTCATCAGCTAAGTCCATATCTAGCTTGCAGAACAGGGAATTTTAAGGGTGAACAGGTTAAAAGAATAAAATTTGGGCTAACCCACTTACATTTTATATTTATACAATTCAGAGTTGACACACACTACGATACTGCTCAAGTACTGTATGCACACCTTATAACCAAACTGCAGATGCAGGTCACTTGGTTTGGGGTGGAACCTCAAATCAATCCGCTCTCCATTGTCTCTGATGATGTACTTAGCGCCTGGATACTGATTGTTGCCACGACGCACAAGTTCCTGCATGCTAAAAGATCAAGCAGAGAACAAGATTTATTACAAATATTTTACCCTTAAGATTTAGCCAGGATTTGAAAAGTGGCACCTTTCTTTGGAGCAATAAAATTCCCTAAGAAGTGGCCATCCATAAGACAATGGGAAACTCAGCCTACTACAATGCCTTTTTGTGATATTATTTCAGTGCCCTATGAATAATTTCTCAGTTCTTCATTCTGTTTATCTACAATGTACTTGGTACCCTGAACTTGCACATACAATATAAAATTTTACTTCTACTTGAAATTTTTGTGTCAACAAGTACAACCATACAAAGAAAAACAAACCTGTCAATGTTAAATGGAGTGACAATTTCTGGAAAAGAAAGGTTCTGGGCAATGGTCCGAGGAACTCCAACTTGGTCAATAGACAAGTTAGGATCTGGTGTAATGACAGCACGAGCTGAAAAGTCAACTCGTTTTCCCATCAAATTTCCTCTGATACGTCCTTCCTTGCTCTTCAGTCTCTGCTTCACTGATTTCAATGGACGACCAGACTTCTGCATTGCCTGTGGGAAAACAACCAATATGTTTTGATAAGTTTCTCCAGCTTGGAACATTTCCTCCCACATGCCATAAAGTTTACCCTCCATGGTTGAAAACTTGATGACAGCCCTGTGTTGGTCAGAAGCAACCATGTCTACTCACCCTTGGCAAACCAGGGATCTCGTTGTCTATCAATGTTGCAACATGATACTGGAGCATTTTTGTATCTTCTGCGATTATGTGAGCTGCTGCCCCATTAAGTTCATTTCTTCGAAGATTGCCATTTGCCTTTACTATGTCTGACAGCTTGTGAGTCAAGTCATCCTGGAGAAAACAAACCAAAAGCAAAATTTAAGCAATGCTTGTAAAAACCGCTCATTACATCATTTTAAAACACATTACCTGACTACGAGCAGTACCACTCATAACAATGGAAGGCCTTACAGCCAGTGGAGGAACCGGCAGCACCGTCACAATTAACCAATCAGGACGAGCATGCTTGGGATTCATTCCCAAAATCTCACATTCCTCGTCAGAAATTCTTTTAAATATTTCATGCACACGTTCTGCTGTCAATGGAATCTTCTTTTCTTGTGAATCTTCATTCACTTCCTTCCATTCTGCTGTGAGTTCCAGACCACTTCGTCTGATCTGTGGCTGGTTTCTACCACAACCACCATGACTCTGGAAAAGAAAAATTTTAAAAACAATAATTATTTGCATTGCGGATACAGACAAAAACATATTACAAAGACAACATGACTATTCAATTAAGTCCTGAGATCAAAACAAAGATTTTTCCCATTGATCCTGCATATTATTGGTTTCCTATTTTTTCAGGAAATGACTTGAGAATTTGAATTTTCAACTTTCAACCCACTTCCATCCTCACCATCTGTAACAATAGATGTCAGTAAATGGTTTCAATACAGTAATATGGTGTTAGGTAACAAAACTGAACTGTTACTTTTGGTTTTCCACTGAGCAAAGACAAGTTTCAGATAAAATGGTGTGACAATGCCTCTTAAAGTCAGTTCTAAGAATTTGTTCAGGGTATATTTCTTCATCGACAATTAACTGTTTCACTTTCCCACTGAGACAACACTGCAGGTTCCTTGGGAATGAATGCCTTTTGTTACTCAGCTTTACAAATTTACAATGACACAGTCTTACCATTTTCTTCTCAACCTCGTCAATGTCTTGAGATCCTTGTTTTTCATCCACAGTGTCCCCGCCTTCACAAATGCGTTTTCCTTTACATAAGTCATAGATGTGTTGTAGACGCTTCAGTGGTTGACTTGAGGACTTTGACAAAATTTCTTTCACTTTTGGATTATTCTGAAAAGATGGAAACAATATTTACACCATGACATTGGTAAGCATAAGAAAAATTATTCTCTGCTGGAATGTATTTACTGTCCAATTAAATTATGCAACCTACACTATAATCAACTGCAGCTTCATATAATATATGCAACCCCAACATTTACACAAAAATTAACAAAATATATACTACTTTTCAGCAAGCAAAAGCCACCCACCCACCCTACCCCTGCTAGCACTAGAAATTCTCGGCCCATGCCTTTCCGGGAAGCTAGCCATTTTGCAAACGAAGCAACTCGTATTCGACTTCCTTACCCCGTCGACAAGAAGTTTTGAACAGTAGAAGCAAACGCATCTCAGGCATTTGATTATCATCTTGTAAAAGCCCACGTGGAACACCGGTTTAGCCAGCTCAATGTGTCCGAAATGACCGGGACATTCCGTCATATTTCCAGCACAAGTTTGGCAGCGAGAGAAACGATCGATGGTTCCTTGCCGTGGATCCATCAGGCCTCCCAGCTTGGGCTTTCCTCCTTCCATCGTTTCGGAATATTTGACGCCACCTTCAGTAGTTACAGACATTTGCTTCTGTTGAAATAGAAAAATCTTGTCACACGACGAGTTACTTGGACCAAAAGACAACATAAAACAGGACCGACTTTACGAAACGCCAACTAAACACATGCGCAAGATCTTTTCGTTAATTGAAACGACAAGAACGTGTCAGGACAAGAAAATGCGTAAAAAACCAAATGAAATAATCTGAAACCTACTCGAAAGCATACTTACAATTTCATCTGGGCTTATTACTCCAAACTGAACCATTTTTACGTCCCGTAAGGGAGCCGGTGAGCCAGACACGAAAGCCATAACTTTTCTTGAACAAGATGGCCGATTCGATGAGGTAATTTAGCTGAAACCTTTTCGTTTCTGCACTTTAAACTCTCTCTTCGCAGACGGCTCAAACACTTTAACGGACTTCAAAGTTGGTCCGGTCGGCTAATTCCGTTTGTTTTGATTTGATTAAATGCTAAATTCCCTTCCTTTTTTTGAAGGAAAAGCGGCGAAAGAACTCAGTTCCTTTGTCCCTTGCAGAACGAAGCGCCCCGAAAGCGCTTCTTTCTCCACGCAGTTTGTCGCCTCGTATTTATAGTGGGACCAATGTGCGGGGTGCACCAAAATTCTTCAGGGCCAACCGTTGCATTATGGGAGTGACGGAAGTATGACGTTGACGCTCAGTTCTGTTTTCTCGGGGTGGGAGGCAGTAATTTTTTGGTTTTCCGATAAAGAAATTTCAATTTCTGCAATTTTATTCGTTTTTTCACGGATTCGCTCCGACGAAGGGCTAAAGCTCGAAACGTCAGCTTTTCAATCTCTTTACGGTGGCCAATTCACATTATCAACCCAGTTAATAAAACCAAATTATATTGTTATACTTCCCACCGACGCAGCACCACAGTTTCTTTAGAATCTAATCCCCTCTTTTAAGTTTAGTTTATGATTATCAGACAACAGAAAAGTAAATTGATGGAAAGACAAGCACAAGCCCAATTCCTGCATGGATCCCGGCCATGGATGCGCGCAAGAAAATTTTTTCTGTGCGGATCGCATTTTTTCTATTGTTGTAGTTCAAATTTCCAAATGTATTTGCCATTTGTGATGGATCACAAAGAAAATTGTTGTCTTACAACTACATATAATTTGCGATCAAGTGTTTTTTTTTGTAATATAAACATGCTATTTCTGACGAATGAGCATGCAAAGAAGGCTGAAATAACTATTTGTCGGTGTGAGATACAACAGGGCCTGGGTTCCAGGTCGGTGCACCATTGGTGTAGAAGTGGGCAGGGGGAGGTATTTTAGGGTTAACCACGGCCAAACACTAAAAAACAAGAAAAGTACTGGGAAGTAGTTTCATATTTTTTTTCTTAGGCTTTTCACATTTTTGATTTGTATTTCACTTTTGACTCAGGTTTTTGTACCCAGGGTGGTACAGCGAGTTTCTTTGTTGTTATTCTAATGGATGAGTTTGCCTATTGTTCACGTCTTTGACTTTCCTTTGAGCTGCGGTTTGCCTTGTGGTTTGCTGTCGCCCTGAAGCCTTTCAGAGGGGGGGGGGGGGGGGGAGGGAAAGAAAACACCAAGAGACTATTTGAAAACTGTGTCAACTATAAGAATTTCTGTCAGTGGGATCACAATTTCTCCAAACCTTGTTTTCTTGAACCACCTGACATCTCAAACCAATAGCGGGGTTCACTCAGTCAAAAGGGCCCTTGAGATCAGAGTATGAGGACAACATTGAGTATGACTTTTCAAACCTACTGCTTATGCTGTTTAATACTATAACATTCACACCAATCTCATACCACGTGGTACCACTAGTCTTCTTTAACAGGGAGGAGTGAGTGCTCTGGGAACGTAACAGAATGCATTGCTGTCAGAATACTTCAACTCGCAATAGATAAACAGTACCATATTCTGAACACAAACAAATGGACAGTTTAGAATTTTTATATTAAAAGTGCTTTATTAACAGTTTTCCTCAAGCATGTGTTCATACAGCAGTGAGAGAGTCCAGGCATGAAATTTACCGATGTATCAACAATAGTTGAAAAAAAACAACATCATTAAGTCTCCCCAATGTACCTTTACAATTAAGCTGAAATAACAAGTGCAATACATCTGCTAAATATCCAACCAAAAACGGGATACTTTCAAAACATCTGTCACTTCAGTTTGGGAAACAAATGATGCCCAATCTGCAAAACGCAAAGAAAATGATTAATAAGAAAATAATACACTATTAAAATCAATGACAAAAATACACAACACAATTCAAAAATCCTGCCAATAATACCTTGTGCCCTCCCAAATACAAGGTCATGGACTATATTTCAGTTTTAGCTGTTAAAGAACAATTGCAATCTTACTTCAAATTACAAAGCTGCTTTCTGCTGGGGGCATTTTGTATGTTGTTAAATGGTTAAAGCAGTTTTCAATTGAGTGTTAAAGTAATTAGCTGACTGCTTTGGTTTTGCATCAGTATACTCAGTGATTGGTTCAAAAATCTTGTGCCACTTTTTAAATCAATCAGAAGTGACTCGTCCATGCATGTTTCCTGCACTATGTGTCGGCTACGTGTAATTACTTCAAGTTTTGATTGCTTCACTGGATTGTCTCTGTCCTTTTGATTGGCCAAAGTAATTACTTTGGTTTTGGTTTTACGACACTCTAATGGTTAGTGCACTTTTGTTAGTGCACTATGAAGCGGTTAATGGTTAGTGTGTTTTGGTAAACAACAAGAGGTTCAGAATGCTTTAAATTAGGCATCATCAACTGGAAAAGAAGTATTGCTGTGACAGATGACATAAAACCAAGTAAGCAGTGCACCTTTGAAGGTTTGCCAGCTTGTTTTGAAACCCCTGAAACGACACAAACAGCAAAGACACATACAACATGGACTTGTACTTTTAGCAAATCAAAATCCCCTTCAACTTACACATTTATCTTGGCACTCTAGAAAATCAAACAATTCCTGTACACATGTTTCCTCTGTGTTTGACCTGCTGTTAACTCGCTGATTGCATATCTCCAGCTCAGTTTTAAATTTTTCACATTCCGCACGGTCACCACATGATTCCCGAATTTTGTCCAGAGGATCTTCTAGCTCTTCCTCATCCTCTTCATCCTCGTCACCACCATCATCACTAGGTGCTTCCTCCTCATCATCTTCATCTTCAGGGTCGGAATCCTCATCCTACAACAAAGATTAGACATGCCAATCTCAAACACATTAAAAATTCTATGTCACGGTTTGTGCATTTTCTTTTTTGCCCCCGCAGGGTTTTGGCCCAGAGGCCAAAACCCGAGGAGGCATTATAGAAACCCCCGCGTAATAGAGAATATGTATGGTATAACCAGAAAAAATCTCGAATCGCAGGAGCAGGGGCCGCAAAGGATCTCTGGGTAACGTACATGATTGGATGAAAGAACGCAAAGGATCCTTGGGTAACGTTTATGATTGGAGAAGCCTCACAAAGGGTTTCCAATTATTGACAGAGGTAAACAAAAAGAGTGAAAGGCTCGCAACTGATTGGCTGGACGTCTCAAATGGCCGCGTATGGTTGGCTGCAGCAACAGAGCGTCTTGTTCAGTAAAGCGTGGGTCAGATTGTTTGTGACTGCAGCAACAGAGCGTCTTGTTCAATTAAGCGTGGGTCAGATTGTTTGCGACTCGCTCGACGATATAAAACTCATACACGGTGAGTACACGGTGAGTTTGTTAGTTGATAAGCTTTTAAAGCGAAAAAGTTTTGAAAAACGAGCACTTAAAACAGTTTGAATATCGTAGAAGATGTCCGACAATTTTCGAAGCAGGCCGAAGTGTGACTTCGAATTTGATGCTTTGACTGAAAATGTTTTGATGCTAGTGACAGGAGAAAAGTTATATTTTACATTACAAACTTACATTTAAAGTCAAGAATAGATTTTGATGATGAATTGAACTGTATTTCTCTCTTATGTTTCAGATAAAATCAGGACGAGCTGAATCGACGTGCAGTCTCAGAGAGGTGCGAGATTTTTTCGCTACTTTTGCTTCAGCCAAAAATCTTGCATGTCGATGGAAGTGTTACTTCGAATTTGATGTTTTGAGTGAAAATGTTTTGATGCTAGTGACAGGAGAACAGTTATATTTTACATTACAAACTTACATTTAAAGTCAAGAATAGATTTTGATGATGAATTGAACTGTATTTCTCTCTTATGTTTCAGATAAAATCAGGACGAGCTGAAACGACGTAAACGACAGACTCGATCCAACAGATCAGTAAGATAAACGACAGACTCGATCCAACAGATCAGAAAGATAATGTCAGATTGCATGGTTGAAGTAGCTTTATATTTCCTTCTTTAGGCCTAAATACATTGCAGATAATTATATTTTATACCACTACATTGTTCATGGTTACGGCTGATTATTATTGTGGAAGTGGTTACTGTCAGTAATGATTTTTCCCAACAAGTCATTAACACAAGTTTTTTACGTTCCTGTTACACAAGTATTCATTGTACGATTGAAATACATTTATACTGCCTGATTTATAGTAAATATACTGCAGAGGAATATATTTTTACAGATTTATATATTGTTGAAAGTTTGGTTACTGTTGTTGTTATGGTTATTATAACGATTTTCCAATGTTACATTTACAGAAAAATATGCTAACCAGTTACATGGATGTTAACTTCAATAAATATTATTTCTTTTTCCACATTCGTATGCACAGTATTTATATCTAGTAAAGATCGTATACAGTTGTTTAACAGATCTTTAAAAGCGGGGGCAGCTCTAGTGAAAACTATTACTAGTTTAAAATTTAGCCTAAATTTTTCAAAGTCCTCATTTGCAATCCATCTCAATCTTCTCCCTCCTTAACCATCCTTGTTCCTTTTTGGTTTAGTATCAGTAAACCATTAGTTTTAGGTTTCTTTCGTTTTACGGGCAATTTAGTAGTTTGTCTCAAAAAATGTAGCTCCTTTAAAACAAAGAAAATCAGAACTGTGACCATGGTTTGGGAAACTGATCTTAATTAATTAGCATAGATTTGTATAACTTTATTTATTTGTTTTCTCCGTAGTTTTAGTTTACATTGAGAAGATATATCAAAAACAATCAAGAGTGTTTCATCACATTTTCAAAAACCTCAAAGTTCATCAAAAATCCTCTGCTGAGCATCACATTTTCAATTCTCTTCTCGGTGTTTAGAAATGTGCCCCTCATGCTTGATATATTACTTCTCAAACTCAGTTAAACCAAGGAACCATAACAAAGACAGTGGCTTGGAATTCTTATCTTAATTAGCATATATGACACAAAATGCTATTATAAGCTTAATTAAGTCAATTTGTATGAAATTTGGACACCAAAAATATCTCTGAGAGATCTGCATTTCGGAAGCATAAATCATGCCCCTCTTCTATACCAGACTTGATTAAACACCCCTTTTGCCTGTTCCTCCATGGGATAAAAAAAACACACACCAAGAGCTGCAAATTAAACCAGCAAGTGATAAGGTATTTTTGAACATTTTTCTTTTTTTTTTCATTTTGGAGGCTCTTCAATCCAAACTGTGACACCTTGGTCTGTTGTGGTGATTTATGAAATAACCTAAACAATACCAACGTCATTTAATTATGCACATAACTTTGTAGCTGTCATTCTATTCATGACTGCTAAAAAGAGCTATAAGGAAACCTTTCCATTGATATTTTAAAAATCATTGAAGACCAATTGACATACATTGTACAAGCTCAAAACTTGTACATTGTAGGTAGGATAAAGTAGAGACTATTGAACATAGATATTTCGATGACTAGACATATCAACTTAGAATTTTCGTAACTTTAGACCAATACACACGGGACTGAGGAATATTGCTTCATCATCATGTGCTGATGAGAACAAGAATTCGGTTCAAAAAATGTTTTGTAAACAAATAAAAGTGCAACATGGGTATACCGCGGCCACTCGGTTCTTGCAAGCAACTTATATAAACTACTGGTATAATAGAAAATAGAGAAGCTTTTGCGGCTCTCTCGATCTCTGTTTATCAACCTCTGGTCATAAATTTGTCAATCTCTGGTCATAATCTTTCTGCGCTTCACGCAATGTCTGAACAATTCACGCGAGCGATCAAGTCATAAATTGCGCCGTGCACCATAGTTTAACAAATATTGACGCAATATAAAACATGAAAAATGTAGGGACTACTTTTTTTACCTGTTCTGTTACAGTTTCCTCGCCTAGAAGCGCTTTTTCTTCGTCCAAACCCATCTCGGCAACGAATCCACCGACACTGTTCTCTCTTCTCGTGCAACTCACCCCCAACTCACGGGCTTAGCGATCGAGCCTTATAACTTTGTAACCACGCCAAGTTGCAAAGCATCTTGGTACAAAGGAATGCAATCCCAAATAAAACTCCGCAATACTTTCATGCTTCACAGTGTGCGAGAAATTGAAGAAATTTAATGCTTCTATTTTTTCTGCCTTTCATTCATGGATTTTCGTGGCAGGAAGTTGATCGGCGTGGTTAGTGCGCTGGACTCCGGGTGAGCGATAGGGGCTCAAGCCCTAGCCGCCTAGTCGGCCTGCAGTGTTGCAAGCATTTTTTTATATTTTTTATCTTGTCAGTTCGGCATTTTTTGTCATAATAGTTCGTTTGCTGTATTATTCATCATTGAGTTGAGTTCTTTATTTGGAATTCGCGGAGTGCCCAAAAATCCTCACGTAAATATGAGTTATTAAAAACAAGACTGAGAACAATGAACTTACTGATTCAGAACACCGAACAGAAAAAAACAAAATCAGCACGAAGATCGCTATCAGGATGGCTATCAGACGACAGGAAATGTGGGATTGGTAGTAATCATTTTATCCAAATATAACGTGTCCGATCTAATATTCACGTTTTTGTACTACACCGCACTTTTTTGATAAAGTTTACACTTCAAGTACTCATTATCAGTCAGACTAATGTTTTGTCGTGTGAAACAGGAGAGAAATGTACACCTGAACAAATTTGAAATTCAGCTTAAACTGAGAAGGCTCAGCGCCAGCGAGTTTTAGTACTCACTTTGAGCGTGTAAGAGGCTTTCGGTTTATATCAAAGGTTGCATAGAAAAGGCTGATCCAGAAATGTAAAGGTAAGGTTTGTGAGCTTAGCTGAAAAATGCTGGTGAGCGGTGATTGTTTATTTACTAGAAGACAGGGAGATAATATTCTCGGTAAACTTGACTAAGTTTTCATTGCCTACCGATGCTATATATAAAATAGACAAATCAAATCTTGCTTTAGTTTAGGGCAATGATGTGGAATTTTAGCGGTTTATTTCCTATAACTGGGACCAAGTGGTCGGTGAAATCAAATCGATGTTGAAACATAAGCTGATAAAGTTGATAAAATGATTTTGGTACTGATACTGTATACTCTTCGAAAGCCTACGAATAACAAACACCAATTTACTAAACTTTGAGGATTTATACTACAGCTGTGTACGCTTTGGCCAAGGGGTTAAGATGTATTTTTTTAACTACGCGTATATCCACCTTGGTAAAAGAAAAACGTTCGAAAAAGCGTTAGAAGTAAATTATAAATACTATGATATATATCCTTCCAATCATAGTACGTTTCCTGAAAATAAGTTTCGTCTGCTGGAACTGTAATCTCCATTAAACACGAAAATCAGCGATAACAAATCGTCCTTTCATTATGCAATCATACAAGACCTGATAAAGTCCACAAAAGTTAATATTTTGCTGACTGCCTGTCAAGCGCAATTTTTGCACATGTAATCATTGCAACAATAGGTAAAGAAACCTGATGTCCTGATCAAATCTGTTTATTTACAATCTGTCGTTGTGTATATAGGAAAAGTTGTAATGCTTTCTCAGATCTGAGCAGAAACGAGTTTTTTGTTATATTGTTTTTATTTTATATACACTTTATTTAAACACAACACGTCACAAACTACAGCAAAACAATTTTACAGCACTTACAAATTCACTAGCGACACTACTTACAAACGAGTTGAATGAAAACAGATCGAGAGGAACGGTGGGCTTTATATCGGAGAGAATTCTCTGTTACCCGCCAAATAGATCCATAAAAGAAAGCCTGGTACCCATGATTTTATGGGATTTTAGTTAAACACCCGATTGAGCACGCGCGTTGTAAAGTTATTTTTCTAACCCTTCTATTCTGGCTCCCAATTCAGGACATCGATATGATATAATAAGAAAGCAAAGCTTACAGTTTCTTACAAATAATTTCCGGCTCTATCAGTCACACAGATCAGAATGTCAACCACAGTCCTCACAACTAATCTGTTGTTGTGTTTGATGTTGATCACGGCTGCTTCGACTCAGAATTGTCGGACAGTGGAATCAGTTTCGGACTACGCCCTCGCTGAACACACCTACAAGTTAATATCCGGGGCTCGCTTTGAATCTTGTGCCGCGGCGTGTGACGCTGACCCAGTTTGTTACAGCTTCAACTACTTCGTACTGAGCCTGACTTGCGAGCTGAATAACTCTTCACGACGGGCAGATTCAAGCTACTTTCTGCGCAAGTATGGAGCTGTTTACTTGGACAAACTGAAAGAGACTGTGGACTACTGCCAAGCATTTCCTTGCAGAAATAATGGGACTTGCAAGATTGTTGGACGTCATCCCGGGTTTGAATGTTTCTGTCACGATGAATTCAGTGGAGAAAAGTGCGAAAGTAAGAAACAAAAATGCGATTATATATACATACCTAGTTTGAGGGAGGTCACAAATTCCGGCGGTGTTTTCTTAGTGATAACTGACTGCGTGTCCGCTCATAAGAGGTCCTCCTTATCAATTAAGCTGGAACGCGCATCACCTATCCTCCCCGTGTTTTGGGAGACATAGGGCCTTAAGAGAGGTTTTCCACGGTTCCCGGCGATTGGCTACTACCGTTCGGCTCCAGCCCACCTCGTCCCTCTCTTTCTCCACCGTCTCTCCACGTGATGTTAGGTTGTCCTCTTTTCCTTCACTAAATGCGCCATGCACTGAGCATGAGCACCCTGAACTGACTAGAATGGACCTTTCCTCAACTTTCCAATGGGATCCTACAACTACAAACATGCAGTAAATTTTCATTTAGTTGGATTCAGACAAAATTCCAAGTAATTATAAATTAAAACATCATTGTTGCAGATACGCGGTAAAAACATTATAAATGTTATAGGAAGGGGTCGCAAAAGTTTACCTTGTTCTGACTTGGCTACCTCCGTTATTTTAAAACGAAACCGAAACCCGTTCTTATAATTTACTACAGGAGCGGGGCTTTCTAGAAGACCCAATTTCGTCCGCAAACAGGTTTTTGCATTTTCCTGGAGTGTTCAAGACTCCCAGGAACTCTTTGAGAAGCGAAATTAACATTTCTGATTGTTAGTTTGCAGTTCGTCTCCACTTGGTCTCGGTAACCATCAGCTTCCAGATCAGAATTTTAACGCCTCATCAAGCTTGACCCCATTCACACCCAATGACGCTCGTTTACACGCAAACACATCTTGGGTCATTGAAGGAGCATCCAATCAGTTCCTGCAAATTAGTTTCCAACCTCACTCCAAGCTCATCACAGGCGTGGCCACTCAGGGAAATCCTCGCAGTAATTGGTGGGTTATACTTTATAATCTTCTTTACAGCTCAGACGGTGTCACGTGGTTGTATTACGGGCAAGAAGGAATACCTGAATCACGGAAGGTGAAATTCAGTATTTTCAGGATTATTTTCCTTTCGAGTCAGGCGAACGTTGATTTAGCAAGAGGACGAGAACGTCAGCTGAGGACGGGAGCATGAGCATAATAGTCTGGACATTACTCTGTTCCGACTTCTGATTGGCTGTTTGATGAGCGCGCCGTACTAAACTGACGTTCCTGTCCAGTGTTCCTAAATCAACCTTAGATGACGAAATCCGGCCTCCGAGACGGGACTGAGCCTACGCTGTTAGTCCCTGAAGTTGGTAAGCAACGTGACGTGTTTGCTCGTGCGATTACTTTCGGTGTATCGAGTGTTTTCACATGACGTCACGGCGGCCATATTGGCGTCCCAAAACAAAGAAACTGCGGTCATATTGGTGTCCCAAAGCAATCCTCCGCGAATTGAATTCTATTGTTATGAAAATATCATCTTTTGTTTCAGCAATTCAATATGGCCGCTTGCCACGTGTGTGATAATACTCTATTCTCTAGCTTTCGCGCTAGTTTTTGATTGCGTGAAATAAGTCGAAAACGTCTAGAGTTCTTCGATGAGAATTTGCCGACCCCGCAAGCTGCAAAACTTAAATTCCCATCGTGTCTAAATAAAGGTTTTATTATTATTTTCCCTGACTTCTTATTATTCGTAATTTTATTGTAGACCATTTCCGAGTTTATTTTTTCCTTTCTCAAATCGAGTCTTCTAAAAAGCGAGTCCGTCTTTGGGTTGTAAATTCGTGTCAAATATACACCAAATAGGGAAATCGACGTAAAAATCTAAACCACCACATATGGCACTAGTCGTCATCTCGGGTCATTATCCGTCATTCAGCATCAAGGGCATCAATGGAGAAGGTGTTCTTTTCCTTTTTGTTGTTGGCAGGGAGAGACTGGGGATTATATTTTTCCGGAGGCAGAGGACCTTTACGGAGATCCTTGAAGTATCTGGTTGGAGGAACAAATCTTTTTAGAGATACGCCATCAGAATGGAATTTTAGGAGCTAATAGGCTATTCCCACGTTTCCTTTTTTCCTCAGTTTCTAAACGAGCATGATTTGTATGACATGCATTGAACGTGATAATCCCTAACAAGTGCGTTACCGTTGTGATATTCGTAGGTATTTCCTGCCAAGCACGATCGCAGCATCATTTCAACAAACCAGCTACAGCCTCCAATCAGAGCAACGTATCTCCGTATTGTACCATTGCGTTGGTCAGAAAAGATCGCCTTACGGGTGGAAATTTACGGTTGTAATGACTATAGTTAATCAAATCAAAGCTCCGACTACAGGAAGAAGGCAAACCACTACGCACCCTAGAGTATGCCGAAGTTTCTCGTCAGCAAGTTGTCATGGCAACGGCTGTTACGATAACGAGGGCTCAGAAAATTCAGGAAACGGAAACTTAGGCCTTTTCCGAGCTCTCCTTTGCCTCAGTGTCAAAACGAGTCTAAGTGCAAAATCATCTGCATTTTCATGCAAAGTAAACTCATTGTCATATAGCCTGCAAAGCAGAGGGAATCACGACCTTTTCATATGAATGATTTGGCACTTGGAACCGTTTTGAAACAGAGGTAAAAGAGAACTCGGAAATGGCCTATTGCTATCCCTGGATTAAAACCTCAACACATCACAGAAAGTTGCACTCTTTATTACACATGCGATTATTAACAATCGCAATAACAATAAACTTCACCGTATTCTTTTAGAAGGTGTCTAGTATTTACACGTGTATTTACAAGATCATCGTAGGCTAAGAAATGGTTATGGCCAAGAGAAGTATTAAGTATGAACACTGAATATATTCTAAATAAATAAGTGATGCTATAAGCTAACGCTGATCTGTGCTTCGGCGACTGGCCGCGCTGCTGGCTCGGGAGGAGGCCTTGGACCCAGCTGCGGAGCCAGGCCTGGAACTCGTCTTCTTTCCACGCGCACTGCCGGTAGGCGAGACACCTGCAACCGAGCAGAAAATCATTGAAATGGTGCAATTATTGGGAAACATTGAGGCTCCCCTGCAATTAAAGAGTCCCTGCTGTTTTAGTGGACAAAGACTCTATGCATAAATGGCTGCCAGTTTAAAATTCATTTCGCATTCATTCACATTAGCCTTACCAACCTCGTTTGTGAGTTAGAAAGGCTATTAATTTAAATACAAACAAAAGACAAGGTATCCGCTGACGAGTATCGTGTGGGTATATTACGGGCTCAGGTCTAGAGTTGACACACGTTATTTTAAGTTGTACGTGAATAAAAGGTTAACACAAGCTTATGTCTTTGCGACGTTATGATCAATTGACAACTGTCAAAAGAAGGTATCCGCTGACCGGTATCACATGGCCATATCACGGGCTCAGGTTTAGAAGTTCACCGCTGTTCAGGTATATCACTGAATCGCGGGCTCAGGTTGGACAGGTATATCACTGGATGGCGTGCTCCACTTTTAGGCTTGGTTAAATCTATATATCATTACAAATTAACAAGGTTCACTTGAGGTTTCACTGTTCATATTAACGCACCTGGTTTAGGACTCCCCGCCCCAGAAGGACTTGCGGCTCCAGACAGCGCCAGTGCTCCAATGTCCACTGTACCAACACCCCGGCGACTACCAGTGGATATATCAGATCTGTTGGGTGATCAAAAAATCATCAGCAATAAATCATTTTACTTGCTACTTGCTTACTCATAATACTCCTTTTAAAAGTATTCATTCCAGATGAAAGATCAGCTATAAGAAGATAGTGGTCAGGGTGTTAGACTTGCAGTGGCGGATCCAGGGGGAGGGTCGGGTGGGGGCGGGGGACCGGACCCCCCTTCCCTAACCGATTTTTTACTACTTGTTTGACGCTGAAATTCTCGCATCGACAGCATCGCCTATTATTACTCAACTTTGGACCCCCCCCCCCCCCCCCGTATCAAAAATTCCTGGATCCGCCCCTGACTTGTGATCCTGATTTCTCCTCTGTAGCATTAGATTGACTTGTTTTAGTTGGTCTTTAATCTTTATCTTATTGGTTCCGAGTTCAACTCCTCCACGCTCGGTGAACAATCAACTGGTCGGCTTCCTGCCAGCGCTAAATACACCGTGACACTTAACTAAAAGCGATCTTTCTTTAAAGAAACAAACAAAGGTAACTTCATTTCTGAGTATAACGATCATGTTCTCAACAATATTTTGAATGGATTAAATTGGCAGACTTTTTAAACCTATGAACCTTATGTAATTTTGATCATCCCAATGCCTGTCGAGAATCCTATATTTTTTTCCCTTACCAAATGACTCGCTCCTAAACTCACCTAGCGGATGAGAGTGTTCCCGAACTCCTGGAGCTACGAGACGATGTCGGCCGTGACATGCCGGGCCCTGGAGAGGGAGGCATTGGCAGCCCGGCCTGGCTGAAGTAGATCTGGACACTGGGTCCAAGATCCGGGTGACTATGCAACACCTCTCCCATTTGTTTCATCGTGCGTGTGTTAAAGTCTCGCAGCTCTCTCAAATCCATATCTTTTTCTTCGTGTAGTTCTCCTGAACTTTTCTTAGCACTTCTTACAGCACGAGCTATTTTACTGGCCTCGCGAGCAGCCCTGTCTTTCTTTACCTTCTGATCATCCAGTTCTTTCTGTAAATTTGTCGTCTTCGCTTGTTTTTCAGTAATCACTTCCACAAACGCTTGCTCGTCCGTAGTCAAGTTGTCCAGCGTAGTCTGCATAGAGCCCAGGTCCTCCTGAAGCTCACGGATTTGTCGTCGTTTGTATTTGTATTTGTCCATGACTGCACGCATTTGATCTTCCAAGTGCTGTTTCTTGTCAAACTCCTCACTCATCTCATCCACCTTGTTAAAACTCTTTCTGTACGTCTCATTACGACCGTTCATTAACCGCAGTGTGTTCTCCAACGCCCTAGCAAATACATAAGGATTTTAGGGCAATGATGGAAACACAAAATCTCATTACTGCTGTCAAACATTTCTTTGAATATTAGTTCAAGGAATATGGTTGCTGATCAAGAAAATACTGTCACCACACTCGTATTCATAAATATATTCATAAAATGTCTGTACCGTAAGTACAACCACGAGCCGTTAGGCGAGTGGTTTCACTGCAAAGTTATGGAGTCATTTTTATGGAATATAAGAGTTAAAAGAATTGAAAAATGTGGCTGATTTGCTTAACACAATAACATTTATTTTATACAAATCTACTGGCAAATTACAATTAAAATCACTGCTGAATCACTGGAGCATGTGACAGTTTGTAAGATTGCAGTTTTCCACTTGAAGCCGTAGAATGTGCAGGCAATTTCGTCCTAAACGTCCAGCTGACTTTTCACAACTCGCCCGAGTTTGTTTCTCTACACTGCGTTAGTTATTGTGTAACCGACCATAACTTTCGACCAATAAGCGGGCAAAAATTCTCTCAGCAATTGTATAAAATTGACGGTCTTGTGACGAATATTAATAGAACATATTTTGTGCCTCGCAAATACGTTTTCCTTGTTTGCCTTTGCTTTTTTACTACTCGGTTGCAGTTTATCAGTGTTACGTGATATACGAGGACTCAGATTCCCAAAGCTTCGTACCTGATCTCCTTCTCAGCCTTCCTAATCTTAGCGTCGAGTTCATCGCCTTCTCGCTGAAGTTCTTCCTTCTCTTGAGCTGCTTTGATGACATAATACGCTTGTGATCTCTCCTCCTCCCCCTCGGGGGGCGCCATGGAGATCATCAGGATTTCATACCTGATGTTATCGAACATTAAGTATGTTATTGGAAGTAAAGATGACCACATTGGTTACTCACCAAAAAATGTCAATCAATCAATCAATCAATCAATCACTCAGTCATTCAGTCATCATTCATTTATTCATTCACTCATTTAATTAATTAATTAATTAATTAAATAATTAATTCACTCATTCATTCATTCATTCATTCAGTTAGTCAGTCAGTCAGTCAATCAATCAATCAATGTACCTTTTCCGCAATTTGTCAATCTTGGATATCCGTTCATGTAGTTCAGAGCTGTGGACCAAAAAAAGAACGGAGTCAATTAAAGAAGAAACAAAAATTTGCAATGGCAAAAGTCATGGGGCACATCAGAAAATGCCTTCCATAATCAATGAGCGTGACGAGTGAGATAGTCGAGGGGCTGGGTTATTACCTGACCGTCTGCCGTTCCTCTTCAGCAGATTTGATCTGTGCTCTCAGCATGTCTTTGTGGATGTCGATTTCATGACGGCGCTGCTTCATCGCCTGCGAAACACAGAAAGACAAGCGTAATTAACCTCTTAAATTAGAATGGTTTAAAGCGAACATGAACACAAAAAACAAACTGGCAGGCAGAACAGTTCTCGACAAATGACAGGAACCCATTAGGAAGCGAGGATGACTAACGATGGCAAGGATAGAAATGGATTACAATATATGGACAAACTTAGCATTTAAATCTTCTTCTATGGACTTACATGCAGATTTCCTTTAAAACGTACTTTCCAAACGACCTTTGGATTTTTTCGCGCGCGGGGAACACATCGCCGCTGCCACGAGATGCAGACTTGACGGAAACCGAAAACTGCACAATCATGAAAAGCCTCTGGCAACAAGGGTATTTCCGAACTGGTACTAAAATTTTCAGTTTAAGAGGTTAATATCGAGTGAAAGTGCTGACGTACCGTCTCTAATTGAAGCCTTCTTTTCTCGAGATTAAGCACGTTGTCAGCTTTGCTGCTGAGCGTTTCTCTAAGCCGCTTGATCTCCAGCTTAAGAATGTTCTCATCCACCATAAGATTCTGCAAAGCAATCACAGAACAACACCGGTCATTTACTGGTCGATAAAGGCAAGTTACATGGCTTGTAACAAAGGTACAACGACAATAGGACGACAGTTACACAAAGGTATGTTGTGGGAGGCGCGCTGGACTCCGGATCGGACGGTCCGGGTTCGAGCCTCTAGCCGGGGCACTGCGTTGTGTTCTTGAGCAAGACACCTTACTCTCACAGTGCCTCTCTTCACCCAGGTGTATAAATGGGTACCGGCAAATTTACTGCTGGGGGGTAACCCTGCGATAGACTAGCATCCCATCCAGGGGGGAGTAGAAATACTCTCTGAAACCGGGATAAGCTCCGGCCTGATGGGCCACTAGGCCCGAATGCAGACTTTAACTTTTACCTTTTACGTAACCAACAACTTGGGAGTTGTCTTGACATGAATGGACCCTTATCCCACCACACCCTAAACAAGTGCTCTTCGAAATGGTCCCTAAGGTTCGAGATTAAAATTCGAAGGAACATTCTAGAAATAGCCGAAAAAAGAGACATAGTATGCAAATCTAAGTGGAAACCACGCTTACAAAAAGATATCAATGAAAAAAAGCTGTTTTATAACTGAGAACAAACCTGTTTTAAGGTTACAACTTTTTTTCTTTCCCTCTCTGAACTGTCATTGTGAAGATTTAATTCCTCTGTCGAGAAAATAAATCATTTAAAGGTCTAACCGTTCATTTGCAATTTTTACACAGAACAAGCAACTGTCACCCTTTCATGTAAACTGTTATTCATTGAGATCTTCTCCTTACGTTATTATTAATAGCATATGTCACAAGAAAGGTAGGATGATGTCGCAAGAAATGTTAGGAGAGTTTAGACGCTGATATCTGACTCACCAATCTTGCTTGTAAGAGTTTCCATCTCTTCTTTTCCTTTATTTAAATCTCGGTTTGCACGTCGAAGATCATCCTATGGAAGAAGTGAAACATCTTGTTTTAAGATTAAACTCAAGGTCTACTGTCACAAAAAAGGCAAACAATTAAACCAAATAATCACAACTCAATGAAGCAAAACAAGGGAAATGCAGAAGACACATAACACGTCAAAAGAGCAGCAAACGCCCATCACATCATTCTGCAGATAATTAGCGAGAAAGGCCTTTACTGGTTGATTTCAACAAATGGCTGTTTCACATGGTGTTTTCTTACCAGATAAGCAACTAAGTCACGAAACATACAGTGTACAAGCAAAGAAATTTTGGGGTTGTATTGTAATTTAAAAGTCACATGAAACCCAGCCAATCACCAACTAGCTTACGTTCAAGTTCTTCATCTGAGCGCTGAGAAGGGTGTGAGTCGAGTTATGTTCATCCATCTGAGACATCAGTTCCTGTCAAGGAAAAAAAATTCAATAAATTTATTATAGAATCTAAGGGAATATTTCACATTAATTTTTCACATTGAAATTCATTGCTCTAACACAGTGTGTCTTGTTATATATGGTGCAGACAACGAGGTTGATTTTGCCCTCTCCAATTTATTGCCCCATGATTCAGGGATTTAAAAATTAATGTTTTGAAGTCAGCGTCATCGGCTGGAAGAGTAAACAGCTGTTATTAGTGAGCTATTCTTGTCGCAAGCTGACTGCTATGACCAAAGTAGATGGCAGCATAATAGTCAAGTAATCGGTGGAACTCTGGCAGTCGTCGGCTTGTTTTGAAACCCCTCATTCATTGACGTTTACTTTCATATAAGTATCCATAGTCGTGAATGTAACACTTGTAACTTTACCTTAATCCTAGCCTCAAGAAGCAGCTTCTCTTCATTGCTCCGCTCTCCCTGCATACGACTTATTCTTCGCTCCAGTTGTTGCAGCTGAAAATCCTTCAAAAATGGGAAAAAAGCAAACTCAAAATCATTGAAAACACATTCCTAAATCGGACACTGTCGAGCTGGTTTCAAGAGTGGCTTACAAGGGAAGGTTGTGGTAACGATGTTTAAAAGGGCTCAGTGATGCAATTTTTGTCACTTTCAGCCCTAAATAGTAAAATAACAGCAGATTACATTTGGGTGAACTTGAAAAATGGTGGCCCAACTTTTTTCACGTTTATCACTGACAGTATGCATGAAAATTTTGATTTCAAATAATCCTTATGTGGCCATGATTTGGCTAATTAAAGACAAAGTTGTATAGGCAAACACTTCAGTTTGTGCTCATGCACAATTATCAGGAAAAACTGACCTGCATATAGATGATTTCCTGTTGTTTTAGTGATTCCTGGTCGAGTTTGTGTAGCTTGCTACTCAAGTTCCTACTGGCAGCTCTAGCACCCTGTTCATATAAATGTACGGGAAGAGAAAGGCAAGTTACAAACTACAATATCACAATATTGTCAAGGTTGAATGATAAGTAACAGAATGTAGTATTGTACCTGAATTTCTGCAGCTGTGTTGCTTTCCAAAACTTTACAATGGTGCACCTCTTCTGTTTTTCTGAACTAAAATAGAAAACATAAAGATTTCGGTAGTCTGCTGCTAAGATTTTGGTTACCTTGAATTGATATTCACACTTTTTTGTAAGCAACAGGAGTGCAAAATGGTTACAACAAAGGTAATCAGCCCTAAGAAGCTTACCTGTGTTTCCCGCAGTCTAGCTAGTTGCTTCTCCACATCATAAATCCTAGCTTCTTCTTCCCTTAACAGCATGTCCATTCGTTGAGCTTTCTCTTCAGCAGTGAGGGTCTCGTCAGTCACAATTTTCAGCTGTCCTCGCAAATCATCTCGCTCCTTCTGAACTCTCTCAAGCCTGATAAAAGTAGTGACATTAATTAGAGCAACATTTCAGTTACTATTGATGATACATACACTGTGCGAAAAGCCAAATATTCGGGCCAGAATCCGCTCGAATACGACTTGGCACACGCCTCATATACTGAAATTTTCCAACGTATTCTAGTACGCCTGATTCGAAATACACCTGGGATATCCTATTAGGATCCGGCCTGTTTTTCCATATTCAAATTGAACACTCTGGGTGTGCATCACATTTTTAATATTGAATACTTGTGAATACACCAGGGGCACTTCACGTATTCAAGTTGAATACTCTTGAATACTCCAGGTGTACTTCACGTATAGCGTATGCCTTGAATATGAGCTCTAGGATTCTATGGCATCACACTGACATATTCGAGGCTAGAATACTCTAGAATATTTTTCATTTTGCGCAGTGATACTTCCAAAGACATAAAGGATAATATTATCATTTAAGTTTACATGACAGCCTTTCTAAACATATCTTTATTGAAACTGAGTGAATATTGGTGGTGAAATCAATTGAGTTTTGAAGAGTAAGGTGTGAGGTGCAACATCAATTAATAACAGCCTGCTTGCAAGCAAACTCATCTTTGGATCAAACATGCAAGCAACACAATTGAGAGGGACTTTTGTGGCTTCCCTGGTCCCTTCCCAAGCACGATCGAGAGTCTGCTTGTTGGCTTAAGTAATTATTGGGATGTACAACATACCTTTCTGTTTTGTTGGTAACTTCCTTTTTGAGCAAGTTGTGTTGTTGTCTGGCACTATCTAGATCTTTTGCAGTCCTGTCCACAGTATATTTTAGAGTGTCAAGCTGGCAAAAAAAGAAACATTATAAGACTTAATCATTTAATATTGAATATACCCTTTTTAAACAGTCAAGCAGCACTCCGTTTGTGATTTACACTGATTTTCCAGCATGCATGTAATTCTAACTATGTTGGTGGGGGACGGCTGCCATATGAAATGGTTAGGAATTGTTGTTGTCTCACTTAGGGGTGTAGATTATGGATTTCTTGGTCTCACTTGGGGGTTTTTAGGACAGAATATCAATATTTGTTTTCATCAAGGTCTCGTTTAGGGTTGACACTGCCTACATCAGACGTGGAACATGGCATCCAGTTTATTTAGAGGATGGAACAAAAAAATATTTAGCCATACCAGGACACCCTGCCCTTTTATATCAAAGTCCTCCCCATGGTATACAACTTTACAGTTAAATTACCTCATCTTGGAATTGAATACGGATCTGCTCAGCATCCTGGTACTCCAGTCGTAGTTTAGCCGCCTGTCTCTCAGCCACCCCAACCTTCTTCTCCTTTTCCTGATTGTTTGCAAGCTCGCTCTCCAGAAATTTCTAATTAACATTTTGAAAATTAAATACAACAAATGTAACGTTTTGCACAGCAAATAAGATTAGTTATAAATAGTGCAAAATAGGGAAAAAGAGCATGAAAGTCACTTATAGAAGCACATTCTTTGTTAACTAGCTCTTTTGTTGAAGTGAAGTGTTACACTAGTTTTGTGATTTAGCCCTTCTTCAAGTAAGGGCCGTACTGTTAGTCTTGTAGTCTTAGTCATGTAAATTAACTTTGTTTTGTTAAGAAAACATACACTCTCAATAATTGCAGTTTGGTGTTACTGGCAATACCTGTTTTTCTTGAACTTGTTCCTCTCTGTCCCTGACCTCTAGTTTCACTTCAGCAAGTTTCTGAGGTTAAGAGAAGATAAACTGTTTAAAACCACTGTAAAAGGCTGTTTGTCGGCTGGTTCTAATATAATTGTACAGTACAAAACACTACTGTTAAGTTTCCATCTCTTGTCTACAGGTCAAAAGTAAAGGTAAGGTTGGTTTCGATTTGAGGAGGCTTATCAAAGTGCACCTAACCCCAAAAATTATTTTTCACTAAAATAAACCTTTGCACTAGTTCGAAATGCATTACGCCTTTCCTTTCTCCATTTTACCAAATGCTTACTTTTTATAGCAAACTGATTTGCATGCATGTTTATAAAGACTTGATGCGATGAATCCGTTTGTGACGTCAACCCAGGAATAGACCCACGCCCCTTCAGACTTGGTCGTGCAACAAATGGTGCACAGTTTTTCATAACTTTTGAATGCTTTAAATAGTCAGCATTTGTTAAAAAGGAGAAATGAAAGGTGTTTTGTGTTTCGAACTGGTACAAAGCTTTATCTTAGCGAAAAATAATTTTGGGGGCTAGGTTCAATTTAAGGCATATCAAACTGATGTTTAACTCTGGTTTCCATAGCAGGAAATGATCATGAGAGATGTTACTTCCAACTTACATGTGAGGGAACACTTACCACAGCCAGATGATCCATCTCTCTGTCCCTTTTCTGCATCTGTTCAATAGTGTTCTCCCATTGCCGTAGTAACTCTTGCCTCTCACTGTGTGCCTTGCGGAACTCCTCAGCTGTCTTGTCTAGTTCAATCTAAGCAACCGTAACTTTTTATTAAGTCGCCAATAGCACTAAGGCCAAAAAGTTAATTTTGGACCCTGCAATAGTCTACAAGTATACACTTCATGCATGCATTATTTCAAGTACCTCTGTAACTGACCTGAGCTGTCATGGTGAGAGTTAGTTCATGTTCCAGTTCTCTCCTTTTCTTTGCTGCATCATCTGTCATTCTTTCCATCCTTAGTGTAAGTTCCTAGTAAATTAAATAAAGAAAAGTTGAAAGAACTGTCTTACACTTTATTAATTATAGTGCTGTGCATTGTAACACTTGACAACGTTTTTGATTAAACTTTACAGAAAATGTTCTTGGGATGGCTTCTGTCTCAACTGGCCAATTAAAATGGAAAAAGTGAGGGCGGCAGTGTTGACAATCATTGGAGAGGGGATACAGATCTTGATGCTGCAGTGTCTCGCAGTTCTTACACCTTGACTGGCCAGCTCAAACAAATTAAAGGCTTTATTAATAAATAGAAGGTTGCCAAAACGTTATCAAAATTAATCAGTGTGACCCAGAGCAACGTAACAAAATATGTCACACAAAAGAAGACTCTACTCTGCCTTCACTGTCGATTGGTATTTACAGCTGTGGTAAGTCAAATAAACTGTCTTATTTCAGGGATTTTTAAGGCCCACCACTTACTTCCCTTTACTTCAATCATGCTCGAATTTCACAAAAGTTATCTGACGCTTTGGATGCTATTTCGTGTGGTATGTTTCACTTTTCAACCCAATCGAACTCAATCAATTTTAGGCATCCGTACCCAGTCCTCTGTTCACTTAGAAAATGGCTAATATTAGGGGAGTGAGGAGCCCGATGTAGCATGTCAACTTATACTATAAAACGCCAATAACTATTGAAAACTTGTCTGGATTTCAGCAGGGTTGTCTTCAACTTTTGAAGTAGCCAGATGGTGATTATCATTTTAATATATCCGCACCAGTATTGGAAAAATATCACAAAAGCAGCCAGCAGAAAACAACCCAAGTAGCCAGTTAATTCTGCTGGCCATTAGAGACAACGCTGCTTCAGGGAAAAACACTCTGAATATATATTACTTGTTATAATAGAATTTTAGCTTGTCATCTGAAAGGCTGCACAATTTTTTAGGGCTGCTCCTATGGATCTAGATGCAGCAAGGGTACACACTATAAATTTAACAAAATAATTAAGTCCATGTGGTAGTTAATGACCTTCACTTTGCCTTCATCTGAGCGAGTGTACTTTTGTAGTGTCAAGGCATCTTCATCTTTACGAGCTGATTCTTCCAGCCAAGCCTCCAGTGCCTTCTGGTCCCAGTTCATCTGGCTCTTAAGATCTTCAAGACGTTGTGTATTCCTGAAAATGTTGTTCTAGCAAAGGAATTAAGTGAAAACAATTATAACGAAGACTTGGAATAAAATAACTTTATGCAGAAAAGCAATAAGGGCACTAATGCTTGTAAAACTTCTCACCTCTAAGATATTCCTTTTTTCAGTCAGATCTTTTACTTCATTGTTTATTTTTCTGATATCATTGTTGAGTCTTCCCTCTTCCCGCTCAGCTAAAGATCAAACAGAAGATCATGTATAAGTTTTGCAGTTTTGTATTACTACAGCATATCAATGTAATTTGTTTCCTTATTTTGATATTTGGTTTATTTACTTGTTATGTGCCAGCATTTAACAACGTGAATGAGATCCCAAAACTTTTAGTGTACAATATTCTTGAAAGAATAATATGTAATGTAACATTATCAATTATAAAGACTGCGGTCACAAAAGCTTCGAGAAAGAGTAACTAGCATCTACAAAATGAAGGAAAACTTTTCTCCAGGTCACCTTAGGCAAGCAAGAACCAATTATTAATAAGATTTATTGTTACATACCTATCTGTTTCATGTGATTCTCAGTCTCAATCTCTCTTTTTCTCGCATTAAGCAAATCCTGTTAATGACAAGTAAAGTATCGTCATTTAAGAAAGAAACACTAACTTTGATGTGTCCAGTATAAAAACAGCAGCAGCAATAACAAAAAGCCTGCTTATTGGCCCTGCTTGTCAGCCGACGGTCAGTTGTTTGCCGGATGACTGTTGGCTGACTATTGGCAGTTTGTTGGCCAACAAACGGTCAACAGTCAAATGGCTGAAAGTTGACCAACAGGTTTCTTGGGGAGCTCTTCTTCACAATTTCTAGGAATCTAGTTGTGTTACAAGGTGACATCTTATTTTTCTCCACCTGTGTATGTTGTAGTTCTTGTTGTACATTTCTGAGGTGTTCACTCATAGCATAGATCCTGTCCGAGTGTTCATCGAGCTGTTCTTTGTATGATGTGATATTCTTCTGAGTTTCAGTTACCTTGATAAAATGAAAGAAGCAATCAATCAGTCAGTCAATCAATCCATCACTCAGCCAGTGAGTCAGTCAGTCAGTCAGTCAGCCAGTCAGTCAGTCGATTAACGATTTTGGGTATGATAATGATATTTAACAACAGCGGAAAATCACAATGATTTCAATTCCAGAGTTAGAAGAAAAGTACAGCATTATTACACAAAAAGGCACAATGACCAGGAAATACTTTTGTATGCAAGAATTTATCTGTCAGACTTTCATATACTTGATACAAACCAAATAAGCAGTGGCTTTCTTTATATTTAGCCTACTCTATTTTATTTAGTAACTTAACCATAGGTTTGGCCATCCTCTGGTGTTAAAATATGCATTAAAATTAATTACATGGTAGCAATCATAAATGTGAATGTGAGAACCTTGAAAGATTACAATCAGATACATGTACATTACATGTAGTTTGCAAGTACAGAATTGCAACAAAAATCTTTTCTATTTTACAAATACTTATATTTTATTACAGTAAATCTTACCTCACTCTCGAGCTGTTTGTTCTCGAGATTTGCCACTGGCATAGCAATGCCTTCATCGAAGTTCAACTCACTCACAATGTCTTCCATTTTGAAATTGGGAAAATACCTTCAAGATTTCAATAACAAAATCGTAATAGAAAGCGATATTTATCCAATATACACGTAGATACCCGTATAGAGGACTAAAACTACGTTTGCGAGAGTCCTGTACAATATTTCCCACAGTATTTTTAGCGAAAAACTAATAATTTGCTCCAGGAAAGTTGTTGTGGAAACGGTGAAAACAAACTGCGCCAGCGATACGAAGAGCGACTTCCAGCGGACGAGCTAAAGTTAAGCTCCCGGATGTTAGAACCCAGTGTGTCACTGCAAAATCCTAACAAAACACGTAAAGAAGAACATCTTGGAACATTTTCGATCCCTTAGAAGTAACTTTCTGTTGATAGAATACTCAGGTATCTCTGAAAATGAAAAATAAAACTATGGGAAGGAAATTTGCATCAAAATCAAGTCAGAATCAGGGAAAATTAACGGATTCGAGCACTGAATCAAGCGTTATTGTTGGCGATGAGCAAGGACAAACGCAGGAATCAAGTGGCGCTGGCGGAGAAGATGTAATCAAGGACGATAGCGAACGAGTGATTGCTGTGATAGATAAGAGTCCAGCTAAGTCTAAGACCAGCGAGGGAAGTATTGCGGAGGTTGATGACGTAGACGATGTCCCAGCGGACGTTGCTTGGAAGGCTAGCAAAGAAAGTGCAATTCGAGAATGGACATTTGAGAAAGAAATCATCCTTGATGCCAAGCGAAAAGAGAAACAAGCCAGAATAGAGAGAAACGAAAGATTAAGAGAGCAAAAGGAAAGAAAACGAGCGAGAGAATACTCTAGACTTCCAATGGGGGTTCTCCAGCAGGTTGCTAAGCGGCAAAAGTCCCAGAAAAATGACGTGATATCACAGTCAGCTGATACTGGAAATCACGTGACATTTGATAGTTCAAGTGAAGATGAAGAAGTCGATGAAAAAGAAGAGGAACCCAAAGTAAATGAAGAAATGCCAGAAATTAAAGTTCTTGTTTTACCAAAGGAAGTGAAGAAGCCCAAGAAAATCCAGCAATCTGCAAGTTTATTTTTACGAGAACAATTGTTTGGGGATAGGATTCAGCGCATTTCACCATCAAAGGACTCGGATCGCACAAGAAAATATAAAACAATAGCACCTGCCCAGAAATTTTCCAAAAAATTGTGGTAATTTACAAGGTTTAGGGGATGTCAAAAGTAACTGATGTACAACTGTCAGGTTTATGCTATGACAGAGCAGCATGTTTAATGATAGGGCATTTCATGGTTTTATGATCCCAGGTGCTCTTTACGAAAACTATTTTGTGCAGGATAAGTGAAGAAATAGTGATGTAAAGTGTATGAAATATTTCAGAGTGTAGTAGAATAACGAGGGAAATCATACAAATCAGGTATTTCAGGTAGGTACATGTAAACTTGCAATTGGTTTGACATTATACCGCGTAGCACTGGGGCGACTTTCATACCGGTGCGAGTTCACTCCCATTCCCTCATGGTAATTGACAGAAATAAAAGCGAAAAGAATATGCAGGGAGAGTGAACAGGGCCTCTCTCCATGGCCATTGTTTCCTTGTGTGTTAGTAGCCTCTGCAGAGTTAAGCAGTGATCTGAGGGACAACTTTGGAAAGCCATGTGCAATACTTTAGATGACGACAAGCTGACTAAAAAACTACACCCAGCCTCATCTTTGTCCTCTTTACAGAGTCTCCGTCACAAGCTTTGAGCTTTTGCGTTTGCAGACGTTGGTTTTATTGTGTTTTGTTTATCGACCTTTATCTGCTATTCTTCTCCCGTAACTAATAGTTTGGACTTTGGATGGTTATAGACCGCAACGAAGAAGGCCATTGAGATCTGTTGACTTTACAGGGGATCTGACAACCAAATACAAGTATGTAAACTTGTTATTCAGTAGCCATAATCATGCAACTGCACTCGAAATTCTACCTTTATTAGTCATTTCTTTATCATTAATATTGTTATACATTTTCACTCCTCAACGTTCTAAACGGTCCTAAACGTAACTTAATGTTTCTTGGCGAAAGCTGGCAGATCTTCAGTATTTTTCAGGCTACGTTTACACAGGACTGGATCCGAACCGGACCAGACCGGATCCTGTTTACATGGAACCAAACCATTTGGAACCGATCCGGCACAGATCCAAAAATTGGACCTGTTGTTTTGCAGGTGACCGGCCCCGTGTAAACACAGCCTGAGTGTAGTACAATAATCATCTGACACTATGTCACTATAACATTATATTGGTAATATTTTCTAGAATTTAAGAATATGTTAATGTTGATAAATAATTATTAATAAAAAAAATATAGCTTTCATACCTTGGTATTTTATTAATTAACGGAATTAAAAATTTATTAATTTTTATGATAATTATTATTGGATTGGGTATTTTGTGAGTTGTGAGTTGTTTATAAAGTAGTAGTTGCGATTTTTGAGTTTCAAGTCGCACAATGTGAGCTGAAGTTGCAAGTTTGCTCTAAGCTAGTGAATTGGTGCAATCGTGTATAGGCTGAGGGACAGGGAGGGGACAGTGCCTCTCGCCAGTGTGGCCTGGGTTCGATTCCCAGATCCAGTGTCATGTGGGTTGAGTTTTTTTACCAATTTCTTGGACCTTCTTGCTATCTTTGAGCCTTGGACAGATGTGACTCACAACTCGCAGATTGCACAGCTTGCAGCTCACAACTCACAACTCTACAAGTTGCACTCTTCCTACACCAATTATTAAATACAGTATATGCCGGAAATACCCAGTGCATTCAGAAGCAAACAACTTCAACAAATTTTTGTATATAAAGCAAAACTGAGAAAAGCGGTCATTGCTCATATTTTTTGAATAGAACTGTGTTGTTCAGTAAATAATAAGTTCTGTTGACTCAGGAATATTGTACTGGACTTTATGATCTTCATACAGCTGCTTGAGTTTTTCAATGTAAGTGGCGTGAAGATCGTCAAGTTGTTCAGGAGTTGGGTTTTCCACTTTTGACACAGGAATAGGAGCCCCAACTGCAAAGAACACGCACGCACAAATCAGTACATACTATGTTCATAGCTAACCGATATTATATGCCTGCAATGTGTCCAAATGGTTACAGCTAAATATTTAACCATTATCCTGCGAAATAACGTGGAATATTGCCCAATACTTAGCCAACGAGGCTGTAGGCCCGAGTTGGCTAAACTCAGACGATATTCTGCATGATTTCGTAAGATAATTGAAAAAAAGCAGGATTCCAAAATTCACCCAAAGTCTTGCAAAGTCTTAACCAACTTGACTTACGACTTGTCTAGTTCCTAGTATAGGCCTCAATTTTCATTGCAGTGCACCTATTTCGGGTCATGTGGTCCAATTCCCAGATACATCACGAAAATGAGTACTGACGTCATAAAATACGGTGAAGGCCTGGGAATAAAAGCTGTATGGGAACTAGGCAAAATTAAGCCTTGAGTGGCTAAGATCAGGCAATAACTAAAAATTTTGCAGGATATTAATTGTTAAATATCAGGTAGTTTAATTCAAAAAAGGAAGAGGTGCGGTGACCTAATAGTTAGTGCACTGGACTCTGGTTCGAAAGGCCCAGGTTCGAGCTATGGCTGGGGTAATTGTGTTGTGTTCTTGGGCAAGACACTTTACTCTCGCAGTGCCTCTCTCCACCCAGGAGTATAAACGGGTACCAGTGAATTGTTGGGGCAACCTGACAGATCAAGAATGCTGGGGAGTTACCTGCGATAGACAAGCATCCCATTCAGGGGGAGCAGAAATACGCCGAGCTGCTTCATACTACAGTAACTGAAGTTATGCACCAGCAGCTAGGAGGCAGGCTGGCTTAAATGGCTTTACTTTTTTAAATTCAAAAACAATGGTTCTTCTCTGATAATTATTTTTGGACTTACCAACAACATTGAGTGGTTTCCTGTGTGGCAGAAATCCAAATGTGTATTGGAAAATCCCACGTCCATAGAAAAGAACAGGAGCAAATGCAACTTTCTTTTGAATTTTTATTTGAATATCTCGCAGCCAAGATCCTCTTGGGTTACTAATTTGGTTGAATAGGTCATTTTCTCCAAAAGCGAACACAGGAACTAGAGAGGCTCTAAAGAGAGAAAGAGTGAAAATTAATGGAATAGTCACATCGTGAAAAGACAGCGTACATCATTCATTATGCTGGCAAAACACTTTACCTTCAACCATGGACACATCTTTGCCCTTTCCCCCAACTCAATTTTGCAAACCCTTGGCTACGTCTCGGGTTTGCATAGCTGTCTCAAATTAATATTCTCCCAAACCCCCTCATGTTGAGATGGCTATTTAAACACAGAAAATGCCCTCTACTTCTTAAATATAAAACTGCCACCAGTCAACACACATTCACATAAAGGGCGACCACTATCTGGAATAGGTAGCTTAGATAAAGTCACTAAGTTAATTAAATCCCTAAAGATATTTAGAGCTTCATAGCCTAAATCGACTTATATCATATGACATTTTGAAAACGTATGTGTTTTTAGAGAACATTTTGTTCTTTTTATAATTACTATTGTAAATTAAGTTTCTGAAAAACCTTTGGGAGGATGAACCTATTAAAGTTTAAAATTACAACTGTCAATCTTCCAGACTTCCATTTTTGGATCGTCATCTAATTTAGATCACTGCACTAATTCCCATGGAGACTTGATATATAGTTGTTAACTCACCCAGTCCTCAGTGCCAGTTTGATAAATCCTTTCCGTGGCTTTAGGATCAAGCTGTAAGTTCCTGGATGAGCATCAAATGCCTCCTCAGCTCCTCCTACCACAATCACAACAGAGTTTCCTGGCCCTTTCTTAGTAAGAATGTACTCACAGCTTTCGCGAGTCACATTACACATTCCACTGCTCATGATGTAGTCACGGAATAATGGTGGCTTAAACAAAGCTTCAGTGTAAAGAAAATGCACAACAACATTGGCAAATTACTACCATGCGTGTCCACCAGAAGCATGAAAAAATTAGCATGTAGTTTTACTTTTGAAACGTTAACAGTTTTGTCAGACTGTTTCAAGCATTTTATATCTTGCTCTAAAGCGACAACAACATTTTCCTAGCAGACTTTCATCGAAGTGGGGAGGCAAATTTTGAAAACATTGATAGTTCATGAATGAAACATGATAATCTGTATCACATAGAAAACATTGTCAGTTTTGGTACATGACTGCAAACATTTCATAATTTGGTCAAAAGTGAGACGTAACCACACAAAAAATATTTGACTCAACTTTTTTTTGAAAAATATGCGAAAATCTGTGTTGGTTGCAGCCTCGTTCCCAGGGTCTCTCATCTTGGTCGGACAGAGAAAAAAAGGGATTGCCTTGTATATAAAAGAGCATAGTATTAGATTCCACAAAACATCACTGCAATTAGTGAAGGGGATAACCGCATAAACAATCCATGTTCACTCATGGAAGGCAATGGGAATCCGACACACAAACAGTCAATCATTAACCTTTCAGACAATATTTTATCTATTCTTTATGTTCCGGTATTTTTAAAACAGGTAATTTATTGAAGGCAATACCACTGCGTGACCTGCAAATTTTTGCAGGTCACGTTTTCGTAGCGGTCACGCAATACATGTACTTGTGTGACATGCCAAAAGCAAACTTGAAATATGTGGTAAAGCTTGTCCCAGCGAAACACAATCTTTGAACTTGGAACTCAGGTCTCCTTCACGAATTCCTTATTTACTCACCCATAAGCGGCAATAAATGTGGTATTATTCCAGGGAACACACTGCTAAAATCCGTGGCTTCAGTGGCGAAATTACAAAAGGCTCCCGCGCACAAAACTCCGTGAGGATGGTAACCAAATACGAAGTTTTTGCTCGGTTCAAGCTCGGCAGTTTTGATCAACTTGATTGGAAAGTAATCTCTAAAATATTTCCACACTCGCAGCTTTCTTACGAAGTTTGATCTCCGTCCTCCGTGATCTGGGGTACGTCCATCGATCAGATAGGCCCAGGAAATATACAAAATTGCGATTGGATAATAGGACGTGAAAAACAAGCCGAGAATAATCAGGGTCCCAATCAGTGCACCAAAATAAAATGAGTAATAGTACAGTGCGACTGCTGCTGTTTCCAGACGACGGTGTAGAGGGATGCGAAGGGGTGCGAAGTCAATCAGAGCCATTTTGTTTGCGAGACTAGCGTTTGTTGGCACGTACGTTCAGGGTTCAAAGGTACCCTCTTCCTTCATCCGGTTGGTATCACCTTACATCGATGAGGGTGGGGGAGATTTTTGCCTTGCATGCTTGTTTTTTTTTTTTTTTTTCATATTTATTGTATATTTACTGCCATTTTAACCTTGCACTACTTTCTTTTGGGTTTTCCCCCATCACTATTTTCTGGATCCTTACGCTGCTCCAAGCGGGTTACGTGACGGACAAGCTTGATACACGCAACAACACGCAGAGCGCTATAAATACATACATTCGCGATTCAAGGCACACGCCAATCATGCCAATTTTTGTAAAAAAGAAAAGTTAATAAACACACCATGAAAAGGGAACACGAGGTTCATAACGTTTCCTAAAATTACACAAACCAAAACCAAGTCTTGGAAATTAAAGTTTCAGGTTCTGCGAACCTGCTGCGAAGGTTCCAGTCCTTTACGACGTGCACTTTTCCATCCCACCCTAACTTCGAAGGCAACTTCGAACGGTTTTGAAGAAAATGTGGCATCGATCAGCAATAGATTCCGAGGTTCTGTCCTTGTGTGCCGGTACACAAGGGAAAAACTATTGTATTTTATTTGTTAAGTAGTCATAGCGTATCGTATGGTGACCAATGGTATCGGCTCTTGATCTTGTGCACCTATCAATGTTCAGCCCGAGGACACCCCTCTGCAACAGACCCAGTGGAATCTCTATCCTCACTCGGTTTTCAGGAAAAAAGTCACCAGGTTGGCCAATTTCCCCCTGGGTCCTCTCGTTCTCTGTCTTGGTAAAATCCAAATATCCACTGGGTAGACTAAATTTCTGCTGGGTAGGGGAAAATAATCCACTGGGTGGGGTTTCAGTTAGTCTGTTACAGTTGGGTGCCCGAGGGTAGTTATTGTCCTGTAGTGGGGACTTTTGACCGTTTTAGTGGACTTACCAACAACATTTTATTTGACTTTTAGTGACTCTTGGCTATCCATAAATAGGGCATTTGAACAAAAAATCTCAGATCAAATGCCCCGCCAATTCCCCTGCCCCTGCCCGCCCGTGATTCTTTTGAGAAACAACAAAGAAATCTTGTTGATACACTGAGGATTTGCTTTAATTTTATTGTTAAACTCTTAACGTAAAGACGCTGTTAAAATTTGGATTGAGATGTTTATCTTTTTATAAATAAATAAATTTAAAGTTGCTGTTTCAAAATACAGCTTGGTATAACAAAATATTTTTTATAGGTTTCTGATTATCTTAATAGTTATTCCCTTCAATAAATTATTCTCTTGAATAAATTCCTTGTCAATGAAAAATAATGAATGATTGATAATTGTGTTGTGATAATTTATCAGTCCATACACCTTATTCCAAAATGGCCACTGAATTATGCACATACAAATTGGCACTAATTGTTGCCTCGTTCAAGATAAAATATTCTTTTGACTTTTGAGCTTCAAAACGAGGCAACAAGGGCTAATTTGAATACCAACAAAACAATATTAAGATGGTAGCCATTTTGGAGTAAGGTGTATTGGTTTCAAAACGTTTTGAAGTAGGCATCAGCTACTGTAAGAGTAGGTGTCTGTTAAATGTGAGATTTTTTGTCACATTAGCTGATTACTATGACCAGAGTAGCCAGCAGCATAATAGTCAAGTAACCAGTGGAACCCCGGCTGTCACTGCCTTGTTTTGAAACCCTGTATGTCTTGGGTGCCTTCCAAGTTACACCTAAAATCCAGCATCCAGTATATGGAATTGCATGTAATTCAATTCAATTGTAGCCCCAAGCTAACAATGTTGATTCAGTTATTTTAATCCCAGCAGATATGCAGATTATGGCCTGAGGCTATTAGCTATCTTTTCTTGAATCTATAAATTTGGAGAAAAAAATATATTGCAGAAGTGTCTTTGTATCAAACAAAGCCAAACATGACATTATATAGAAATAATTACAACTTAGTCTAACATACTAACGTCAAACCCCACAAATACTTCTATAATCCATAAACAATGTGTCTGAATAATACTTAGGAATTGTATTATAATTGCATTATTTTGAATATATTATTAATTAGAAAGAAATAAATTATATAAAAAAAATTGTCCTAGAATTTTATATGGTCTAATGTTTCTTAAATTTCTCCTACACGATTCTGAGCTTAACACTTCTTGACAGGCCATATCTGTGTTTCTGTTCATCAAAGAGGTTAATAAGCCCTTGCACATATTTCTTGTGAAGTCTATTTACTTGCTGAGCACTTGGATTCGCAACAGCTCGCTTTACTGGAATGGGGGCACCAACTACAAAACAAATGAAAATGAAATTAATTTAATAGGAACAGGCCGATTCCCTCTATGAAAATATAGTGCACGAGGTGAATACAATTCATGAATATAATTCCCCATGCGCAAGTCTGGAGGGAATCAGGGATTGGGAAAAAATGAGATTTGGTCACAAATAAAAAATGGGACATGGGAAATAGATTTGGGCAACAAATGGGCTAGGAAATGGGATTTCAGCAAAATTTGGGGTCGGAAATAGATTTATCCCCCCTCAACCCCCCCCCCCCCCCCTTCCTAAATACAGGACTCTCTGAAGATGACTTGCAGCATAAAGAGTGGAACTGTGGTGATGTTATGCCTGTAGCACTTATTGTTTACAAATTGGAAAATGTTCACTACATACCTACGGTGCAGACTGGCTTCCTGTAGGGTACAAAGCCAATGGTTGTGGGTGAGATTCCTCTTCCAAAGAACAGCGGAGGCGCAAAGGACAATATTTTCATCAACTTGTTTTGAAATGCTCTTAGTCTTGAGCCTCGTGGATTGCTGACTTGATTAAAGAGTTCATTTTCACCAAATGAAAACACTGGCACAAGATAGGCCCTGTAAAGTAAAAAAATGAATGATGTTCATTTCAATATAGGCTCTGTAAAGAAAACAAATGAATGATGTTCATTCCATTATATAGCTGTCTCCACAACAACCCAACATGCCACCAAAAAAGAACCTTCCAAACAATTATTCCAAATATAATTAACCATTACTGCTTCTCATTGCCAATTTTCTGCCAAAATGTGATCAGTACCATAGGTATTATATTGAATTTTCCACGATGACCCTGCTGAACTAGCTTTGCATCAATAAGACCCTGCAACGCTCTGGGCTTCAGATCTGTGGGTCAGGTTTATATTGTTTAATACAACTGCTGGTTAAAGCAGCTACGTTACCATTTGTGCGGTTTGAAAAATTTATCCTAAAATTTTTCAAAATCATCATTTCCAATCCATTCCAATCTATGCTGTCCTCAGCCATCCTTGTTCCTTTTTGGTGTAGTATCACTCCTTTGGTGTTTTTCTTCTTTATAGCAAACTATTATTTTTAGGTTTCCTGCATTCTGAGCGTAATTTAGGTTGTCAAAGAAATGACTCAAAATATTGTGACGTAGCTCTTTTAACAACATCTTGTCAATGTCACAACTAGAGTTTAAGCTCAACCACATGTTTGAGGGAAATTAAATACATAGGCAGGTGAAAATTAATGTTTTTTCAAAAGGCTGAGGCCAAAAGAAAATATTTGGATATGTTCTTACCCTGTCTGTAAAGCCATCCTTGCAAATCCTTTCCTGTTTTTCAAGGTTAAAGTGTACGAGCCTGGACGAGCATCAAGAGATTCAGCTGCTCCACCAATTGCAATCACCACTGCATTACCAGTTCCTTGCTTGGTAACTATGTGGCGAATACTTTCCTTGGAGACATCGCACACCCCTCCAGCCATTACAAAGTCGCGCCATAGTGGAAATTTAAACATCACTGAAATCATCAATGATCAAGGTCAAGATGAGTAGAAAATTTTACAGAAGATCTTTGATATTTGATATACCCAATGGTTGTTTTCAATAATCAAACTTGACACCACATAATGTATAAACCTGACTGGGTGGGATCAAAAATAATTTTGAAATTCTCTAAGCCTTTGAAGTTTGCAACACAAAGTCTGACAGAATGCATAATTTACCAACTGTAAACGTGCCCTTTTACGAATCTGAGAAAAAATTGCTTTATCTGCAGTAATTCCCTGGAAAGGCGACAAAAAATAGAAAGGTTACAACAAGAATGTGACTGAAGCACTAAATACCCAGAAGTCGTGTGTGATGGGATCCCCCTATCAAATTTAATCTGACTCGTTTCCTCTTTTTGAGTCTTTATAGGGTAAGCCAAAACCGAAAAATAACGACGGGGAATTTTTTCTGCACATAGAACACGCAAAAAGGGCGACGACATAAAGAAAGATCAACTTATGTCAGCAATGCTGTTGGAGTTTCCAATATTGAACAAGACCTTCAGTAAAAATAAACAGAAACTTTGAAAATATTATATAAAGCGTCTCATAATTTATATCCAAAACCACTGAAATAATCCTTGCATTATTTCGCTTTCAATATTTTGGACTTACGTGTTAGAGTGAGAAGATGGGACTTTATGCCAGGAAAAAGCTTGCTGAATCCAGTAGCTTCTGTCGCAAAATTAACCCAAGCTCCAGCGCACATAATACCATGTGGATGGTATCCCAGGATGTAGTTTCTCTTTGGGTCTAGTCGCTTTGTTCCAATAAGTCTTGCTGGGAAGTAATCACGAAAATACTCCCAGCTTTTTAGCCTCCGAAATGTCTCCGATCTCCTCCCTCCTTTCGCTGATGTTTTCAAATCGAAGCAGTATGTCCATAACAGATAAACCACGATGAAGCCATAGAGAGGTGTTAGGAGCACATAGATTGAGAAAAGGATACCAATGGTGTGGCCGAAGATGAACAACACCGTCATAAGCAAAACCACTGCGAATTGAAGCGGCTCCTCGAAGACAGAAAACGAGAGCGAAAAGCTCGTCTTTTTTCTGTGTTTACCACTCATCTTTGGTATAAATATTTAGTTTTTCTTCCTTGAGTATAGAGATTATCTTTCCTTCAACCTCGATAAACGGTGAAACTCCGCTTTTTGATTCCGTACCGAACTTTGATCAGATGTTCTTTGAACAAAAAGTTTTGTATTTTGATCCGGAAGCGACAAACTGTCAAACTGGACTGTTTGTCACACATGCAGTGAGGTCTGTGAGGTCAAATTTCACGTGCTCCTCGTCACGCGTTTGTTTACGAAAAAGGCAAAACGTGCACGTGTTAGATCACCATATTTGGAGTGACAATTCTTCTCGTTACCAGGCCTCGCGTAAATTCTTATGCGCCTGACAAATTTTGCTTTTTTGGGGAGAGAAGAAAGTGGCTTGAAAGTTGCAAATACTATATTGCGACTATGAGCTTTCTTCCTGGGACTGCAAGTCTTATCAAGGAGATAGATAGTAAGTTTGGCGTTACTCACTATTATTTTTGTTATTGTAAGCCTTCTGTTTTTAATAGTTTTATAGTAAGCTGAACTTTCGTTTTGTCAAAAACTACAGCTAAGCTCGCAAATGTGCTCATATTGACACTGAATTGTCGCTTTTCCTTATCCGATGCTATCATTGGCTGAGTTTAAAATATTATTTTTCAAACAGTTAGTGACTTGGTCGTCTTCTTTACGAAACGATTATAACCAAAATGTTGTGCAAATTGTGTTCAGTGGGAACCCTTATAATGTTTTTATTTCCTTCAAAATCAGTATAATTTCACCTTCTATCAACTATCCTTTCTCAAGGTGGTAGACCTGAAATTAAAGCAACCACCTTAAATAAAAACATGATGGGCTAAGAAAACAAACAGTGGGCTTAAAGAATGATGTCCAAGGAGACAATTTTCACACCTCAGGTGACAAATTCCCAAAATGAGACGTTTGCATTTTACAGCTTTACATTTCAAGACACACTTTAAAAAATCTAGGAGATTATTCTCATCCAGAAAAGAAAAAAATCTGTGCGAGCCCTGATCGGTATTTTTGTGGAGCGATATTCTCAAGAAACACCTTCCGATCCGAGCTCGCACAGAAAGCGTCTTGCATATCTATAGAATGAACTGTGTAAATTTCATCCAGAAATGATAATGCTTTGTCTTTATTGTTAATTAAAAATACCTTCAAATGCAGTCTGTACATGTCCTTAAGTTTATGCAATTCATCGAAGGGAGTCATGGGAAAAAATCTAGCAAGCACTTTCTACTATCCAGGTCCTGTGATGATTTTAAAAAATCTTGCACAAGTTGACAGTAAAAAAAATCTTGCACAATCTGGGGATGAAAAAAATCTTGCCCAGGAAAACTGCCCCCCCCTCCAAAATAATAATAATAATAATAATAATAATAATAATAATAATATGTCCCATCCCTAACTTAGAGGCTCTGCTAGCAGAGTGGTATAATTTGTGACAGGATCCTCTTCAATATTCCACTATAGTAGTAAAGGAATAAAAGAGCTAAAATAGCAGTCTTGGCATTGTAATTAACAGAGCGGCTTATGGTTGTCCTTCGAGATGGAAGAACTCTGATTGGATATCTCAGATCTATTGACCAATTTGGTGAGTGAGGCTGCTGTGTTTTCAGTTTCTTTTTTTAGATAGTTTGTTGAATGAGAAGCAAATTAAAGCCAGTGGTTTTATTAGAAGCTGGGACCCGGGCACCAGCACCCATCTACTTTGAGTACAGTACCCACCTTCACTCAAATGAGGTCTCAAGTAAACAACGATCAAAAGCCAGACTAACCAAAACATCTTTTCACTGCTCTGTAAATATTCACAATTTTGTGTTTGCAAAATGAGAACATAGAATTATAAATTCCACCTCAGAATACTGAAAAATGCATTTCTGGGAGTCTAGAGGCTTGGGCCTTCAGCCCTTGTGTGTCTAGGTGTGCCCGCTTACTCTACCATTAGAACCCTCCTACCTGAAAACTTACTGAAACCCCAGGGATGATTTCGTTTGTTTTTTTTTCAGCCAACCTCTTGCTTCAAGACACTATTGAAAGAATTCATGTGGGAAGAAAGTATGGAGATATTCCTAGAGGGATTTTTCTCATCAGAGGAGAAAATATGGTCCTAGTTGGTGAAATAGTAAGTGATTCATTGACAGTTATATGTCAGCTTAAAATACTAATTATTTCTTTACATATTTCAGTTTGTTCAGCGTTAAATTTAGAGTTTTATTTGAATATTTTGAATTATTACAGACTCCAAAGAAACTTGAAGTCGAACATGACGCATGTGTCCAATTACATGCATCCAATTTGAAGTTGTTCAAATTGGATACCCGTAATTGAATACCTGCATGATCCCACACCGAATTACGCAGCAAATAGGTGCGTGCAGAACCAAGCAAAATAGAGAATTTTGTTATAGATGATTGTTATTATTACAAGAGAAGGTGAGAAAACACTGCACTGGATTAGGAATTTAAAGAAAGAGGTGGGAACAACAGAGGAAAGGGTGTGAGCTGGGGAAAAAGATTTAGTAATCAGAAGGACTCCCTGTACCACAACAAACGTTTGTCAGTGTTATTTAAAAACTTTGTGTTTGTGTTGTTAAAGGATGAAGAAAAAGAAGCTAAATGTCAACTTGAAGAAGTATCAGTGCCGGAAATACTGGAAGCTCAGCGAGAGGAGCAGCTGGCCAAAGAAGAGCAAGAGAAAGCAAAGACGAATGCAAGACTGAAAAAAGGTCTTCCTGTCAATGCGTCGGACACTTATCTCAACCATGATGATGTCTTCAGTTGAATTACTTTGATAAATAAAATGATGATCAAGAAAGGCAGAAGAACAAGTATCATTCCCTTCCTCGAGAATAGACTGATCTGCTGACAAGTAACATGACATATGTGCTGATGTGGCGATGTTCAGAGCACCTCATCTTTCTTATGTGACTTTTTGTGTCGGAGCATAAATGTTCAGGAACATACTGGGTACTACCAAGGTTTGCTGATACAGCACTTGTTTTTTCTGACTGAAGAGAAGAGGTTTCACAAAAGATATTTATTGTAGTTTGACTCTATATTGGTGGAAAGCTACTTGATGTGTATGTTACATGTATTAGAATTGAAAATTCGTTGCAGACTCTTCAAAATCTGTCTAATGAATGCACTACATTGAATGTAATCGTTCAAGAAATAAACTTGCTCTACAAGAGTGTACATAATTTGGTTCCATTTCTGGCCCTCTCAGTAACACAATGAGAGTATAGACGTTACGTGACATTGAGAGGGCCAGAGCTGGACTGGTCAGTCAGAACCAGTTTAGTTCCCACCTCAAATTGTAAATTCTCCCAACTGTTTGCCATAAACTTTTTTAAATATCAGTAATAAGAATTTACGAAGTGATGCATGCGATATTTTCTTAAATTTTATTTTTCGTTGGTACTGAAAAATTCAGAGGCCGTTTGTTTTAGGAAAGACAAATAGAATAATCAAGCGTTAATGAACAGAACCAATTTCTGCTCGGATCTGTTCGTTGTCCTGCAGTTCTTCAGGCAGTTGAGGTTGGATTTGTTCTAAGGTCGTTTCTTTTCGTCAGTTAGCACAGCCTGTTAAATTTTCCCACCGGAGCTCTGCAGTTTGGACATGTGTGGATGACATCCTTACATGAGTCAATGCAGAAAGGAATTAGGCAGCATCCTAGCCAACACCTGGCAATAGAAAAACAAGTGTAACCAGACTGACAGGGCTCGCCACAAGTAAATTGAATTGGTCGATGTACAGTAATGGTAAGGTTGCTATGTCATTTTAATTAACTAAGAATAATTTGGTTCGTCGGAAAAATGACAAAACAGATCTTCTCTTAGCTCCCGAAGAATTCCACTGTTGTAAGATCGTTGTGAAGTATTTATTAGGCTCATACTCGGTGTAAAAACCTGTGGTGAGACTCACCTGTGACGTAAAACAAATAACGAACAAAACAACAAAGAACCTCCAAAGAATATAGAACAGAAAAACAGTTGCTCAAAAACAAAGAAAAAAGTCAGGTTTTGACACCGAGGTAAACCCATTTATTAATAGCTGTTTTGGTTTGCGCTTAACTTTTCTGTCTTTTAAGGTTGGTTTGTAGTTCCGAAACAGGAGTCGTGTTTCTTGTTCAGGGTTTCTCATTTGGGGCGAGGTTTCTAAATTGATATTGTGTGGGTCACTCTGTTAAGTCTTGAGTGTTTGTATTCTGGCCTTGGCTCCAACCCCTGTTATCGTCTCGTGTTCTTTTTGTTTTCGTTCTTCTGAGTTTGTCATTGGACATTCGTTCTTTGTGTTGGTTTTTAATGTAGGTCTGTTTGTATTCACTATCTCAAGTAATTATCAGTAGCGTACTGTTAGCGTCAGATTTATACGTCAGGTCACCGAGAATTCTAACCCAAACGTGTCTACGGTCTGCCTCTATAAAGCCGGGGACACATTGTTTTTGGTGACGATTTGTTGAGACCACAAAATGTTTCTGAATCAAATAAGAAACATTTTTTGTGCCTCCATAACAATATTTGTGTTAGCAACGATGTTGCGCGCGAGCAAGCAGGGAACATTTGTGTCCGCAACAATATGTCCTCGTTTTCCACCGGCCGTAGTTAAATTTACAGTTGGAGTGGGATGAGTAGCAGTTGTAGTGAGCCGCTATTGGCAGTCGAAGAATAAAGAAGTCGATTGAGACTCTTGGAGTGCATAAAAATTCACCATGCAGTCAGGCCCTGATGAGTATAAACAAACCAAGCTGGCTTGATTTTCTGAAATCAAAATCATCCTGTCAATCCCTTACCCCATAAAACATAGTAAACTCGCTGAAAAGTAAGTCATGTTTCCATCTTCTTTTGTAGTAGCAGTGAACACTCTCGTCTGACAGTAAGGGCAGCATATATCCACAGGGACCTCTCCATAAACCGGATAAACAGGACTGTAGCCAATCTTGTTCGGCTGGTTAGTTGTAGGCTGGTACATTGTGGCCTTGATCCAAATAAAAACTTTCAATGCTTGGGCTTGTTTGGAATTACTCCTCGCTTACGCTTATGGTGAACATTAATTTTAATTAAAATTCGAAATCAACTAATTCCTGTAACGCTGTACACAGCTGGGCAAATAATGAGTTCAGGAGCTTAAATATTCATCAAAACTTGTTTCAATGAAAAACAAGGCGAAAATGAGACGGAAAACCAGTTACTTTCTCTCAAGTAAAGTTTTCGCAGTCGAGTGATAAAAAAAACTGACTTCTTAAAATTCCGCAGCATTGTCAATCAAAATTGTTACAAGAATTTTAATTATTAAAAGAACGTAATCAGCTGCAAGCAATTTTTTTTGTTGTAGGGAACTGCTCAAAATAGACAGAATTGTCAGTGAAAAAAATGCATACAAATTATAGCACAAGAGTTAGTGTTTCGAGGTGGAGGCAAATTTTCACTTTATGAAAAAAAACAGCAAAAAAGATATAACACAATTATAAGATAGCTCAGCGTATTGGGGTAAAGTTTCCATTTGCTCATTAAAGGCCAGGTCGATATTTTGAAAGTGACGTGTCCATAATATATCGAGCGTTTAATTAGCTGTTAGTCTTTGCTACATTCTAATGAATCCGTAATCACTTTTCATACATGTGTAATTCTTAGTGGACAGTTCATTCTCACTCTAAGAGTAACACGTAATCTATAGGTGTAACAAAACCCTTGATAAAACTTTTGACTCAGTCTTAGAGCTTTGTCAGTTATAATTTGACGATTCATGCCGGCGCTCGGAAAAAAACTGAGGGATTTTTTTCACAAGCATCTTTGCTACCAAAAATAGCAATATTCTATCACTGTTTATCAAAGAAAAAAAATCAGCCCACCAGTAAAAATGCGCGCGTGCCTTCTTCTCGCGGTCGTCGTGTTAAACTTTGCTTTTATTCCAGCAATGAAAGGATCTAACGTTTTTGAACTTACTATCGCTAATTTTGACAAATACGTCGACGGCAAGAGATTTGCGTTCGTGTTTTTCTACGCGGCATGGCATGGGGATTGCCAAAAGATTCTCGAGCGAATTGAGGACGTCGGAGATGCGTTTGCCGATCGTGATGATGTGATTATTGCTAAGGTGAATGCGTATGAAGAAATCAAGCTGGCGACAAGATATTGGATAGATGACTATCCAGCTTATCGATATTTTATTAAAGGAAGCGTGACAGAAGAGACGTAAGTAGGAATTTTACTTCTTTGTAAATTAAGTGAGTTCTATTTCCGTTTTGTTTTTATTCAATGATACTCAGTTTCGTAATAACCTGTTATAAACTGAACTTACAAATTTTCCTTAAAATTCCAAGCAAACGAGCTGTTTTTGAGAACGAAATGGGTGTGTGTGAACGTGACTGTGGCTGCTAAAAATAGTCCTTTACTCGTAATTACTACACTTAATTTTAATTTTTTCGTCCAGTTTGGTAGTCCTCAGAATTTTTTCTCATTCACTTATTTCCAAATTGGATAACATGTAGTCCTATTACATAGACATATTGTTTTTACTTGGACAGGGAAGAGTTGATCGCGCCTCTGTAACTGGTACCCAGTCCCTGTGAGTGGAGCAATATGCTCCTACATCTTGGACAGGGTTTCTCTTTCAGTATGTACATTAAAAACTGATATCAAAGGAACCCTAACCAAAAATATAAACAGCAATGATAAAATATATAAGAAATATGTTGTAGCTAAATAAAAATTACTCTAAAAGCAGCACAGAGACTGCACTGTGCGTTATATTAAGCCTTCTAAATTTTGCTCCAGGTATAAAAGCGGCGATCTGCCGGACGACATGATCCGTTTTATTCATTCAAAATCCTTCCTTCACCTTAATACGGGGATCTTTATGATCCCAGTGATCGACTTGAGTTCCTCTAACTTTGAACGCGTCGTCAAGGACAAAGCAAGAAGCATTATGGTGATGTATTACAACGGTAATTGCGAACTCTGTAAGAGTTTAAAAAACACGCTTCATGACGTCGGCGTCACATTCAGAAATGAGCCAACCTGTCTCATTGGTCGGCTAAATTGTGACACGGAACCACAGATCTGCATTGAGCAAACAATCCCGCATTACCCAACGATCAAGGTGTATTCGAAGCACAATAAAGATGGCGTTGTATACGAGCCGGGAACTTACCAGGAGAGCTACAGTGAGAGGAATATAACAGCGTTTATGAATGGTCTGTGCGGCACGCAAAGAGAGATGCGAGGAAGACTTAATGAGAAGGTGAGTTTGAAATCTCCTTATGCGCCCACTCCCACAGTTTAATAGAGATGATAATGATGGCAAGTTTGAAACCGAAAAAGGTTAAAATTGCGGTTTGTTATCCATAACCGATTCCTCAGTCTTGTGGACATCTGGCGTAAGGGCATATCAAATACAAGACGAGTTTTATTGGCCAGGAAAACGAAGGCATATTTTTAAAACACAGCAAAGCCTGGCAACTGTTTTCTAAAATGAATTCCGCATGCAGTTGCTCCCAGAATAGACTTGCCCCGTGCAAGTCACTCGTTTTTTTTTTGTATTTCGCCTCCGAAATGGGTGAGCCCACGGTGTTCGCGCTACTTTTTGATTGGATAGAACAAGTCGGAAAATCCTTGAGTGTTTCGACTAAGATTTACCAAAACTGGCACTTGGTCCGCTGAAATTGAAATTGAAAAAAACAATGAAATTGAAAAACTGAAATCGGAGGAATGGCTCTGAGCGAGCTCGTTCCACGATGATTCGCCGCCAGTTCGATTTTCAAGTCCGTGGTCTCCTGCGAATCAAACAACAGACTTGGCGCAAGTTGGATCCGTTTGGCGACCCTTGGGACTAATATCATTTGGGATTTTCTCCAAAAAATCTGAAAGGCTCGTGCAACCTATGAAGGCGGTTCACAATTTTCCTTTGGCGAGTTGATGGCAGGATATTCAGAATTTGACAGGCATGAAAGTTACAAACGTGATGTTTCAATTTTCTTTCTTTTAATAGGCTGGCCTTCTTGACGACTTCAACGAGCTCGCCGTGCAGTTCATGAAAGAGTTCCACAGGCGGGAAGATATAATCAGAGAAGCAAAGATCAAGGCCCTCAATCATGAGTTCCAAACCGAAGCCAATTTTTACTTCGCTGTTATGGCTCGCGTGATGTCCTATGGTGGTGGTATAATCAAAGATGAAATCGATCGGTTAGAACGTTTGATCGCCGGCCCAATGCACGCGAACAAGGCAGACGAACTCGAAAAACGTAAAAATATCCTCAAGCAGTTCCAGGTTTTGCATTTGGAGAGAGACGAATTGTAATTTCTGTAATGCCTTTTTTCCGTTATTATTCTTATAGTTAGCAAACCTTAAAAGAACTACGTCATAATTTGTGCATCTACAAAAAATTTATCCCAAGCCGTCACTTGTATACCTTTGTAATCCGTCTCAATCTTCTCCATCCCTAGCCATCCTTGTTCCTGTTTGGTTTAATATCATTTTTGGTGTTTTTCTTCCTTTTATACGTTTCCTACATTTTAAGGGTAATTTGTTTCTTCGCAAAGTTACACTGTTAAGACTTCCGCCACTCAACGTGGCTGTCGTAAGTTTTTACCAATGTACAAAAATTATCTTCTAATTGATAAAAAAGCAACCTCTATCAACGTTTACCGTACGAAATAATTTAGAAAGGTAGCAAAACACCATAACTAGGCGTTACAAAACTGGTATGGCCCATATCCATATTTGGGAAGGGAGGTGAAGTATAAATTGTGAACAGTTCTCCTATGAACTCGAAAACTTTGGCCTTTGGCTAAACTTTCTGGACCAATAGAAATCAGTTTCAAACTCGTTCCCAGGGTTTTTTCTTCCTGGTAACGAGGGGGATTTCAGTTAGCAGAATTACCCGTTTCAAACTTATCCAGTTTTGATTACACAATGTCCTCCTAAGGTTTACAATATTTTGTTCTGTATTTTGCATCAGTTTCAAACGATTATTTCTTTAAGCAGCCACTAGCATAGAAGAATTGTGCAACGCTTTGCTGACTGAAATACATTTTAATGTTTCCCTTTTTGTTGGACAAATATATCATAAATAAAGTTAGGTAGTTGTTGTTATTATGATTGAGAAGGATCGTGTTTTACATGATTTTTTCATTTGCTTGATAAACTTAAAAGTGTGATAAAATGTTGATAAGGTGTGATTACATATAAAATGTTGGAGATTGTAAAATCTAGTCACGACATAACGAGCAATAATTCATTTTAAAAAAAGTAACATTTACACTTGCGACATCGAGTGCTTGGGTTTTCACATCTATGGTGTCACCTTATTGACGATGCAGCTTTCTTGCACGAATTTTATCTCGTTAATTCTCGTTTTATCCTTTAGAGAGGTTGTTAAACTGCTACAGGGATCGAGAAAACCTTTTGTAGCCGTCAGTTCTCCTTTGCCTGTTTTCTCGGTTGTCACGAATCAATACGATCACATATAACGACCTTATATACTCGGTCCTTGCGAACTACTGCGATCTACTCACGAACCACTGCGATCCTTAATGAACTTACGAGCCTGAACGATCTTGCACCGATTTCATGAACGTGGGCGGATGAAAGTTTCCAGAAAAACGAGAATTCCGCCAAGATTCCTTTGCTTAAGGTAGTCCATGTAAGCGCGTCTTGAGCGACCCTAAAAAACAAATAAAGTAAAAAATACATCATAAAACAAAGTTAACAGGAAATAAAACACAAAACTTTTGTAAATAAAGTCGAATCTACCGTACACGTTTAAAAGCGGGCCTTTAAAAGCGTACGCTTATGAGAGTTAGACGCTATTTCTGCCGCTCTTTCGTGTCCAGACTTCGTCAAGCATATATGAGTGTTTCTATGTACTGGGGTAGCATCAGTTAGCCTCAAAGAGACCAACCCCATGCATATTCCTCGTTCCTGGGAGGTGTCGAAAATCGGACTGGGGGACTGCCTGTTAGGGTGAAGTACAGCCGGGTTTAGGTTCCAGGACCGCTACGGTAACTGTGAAGTCCCCCCTAGAAGGAATCCTTAACAAGCTGGCGTATAGGCGCTATGGCAAGTCTGCAGGGGGTGGCCACCCTCTCAGTGAAGACTGATGATAACGATGTCAGTTAGCACAGGCTAGAATGTTATACAGCCGCAAGATATAGCTTACCTTTATTAAACTTGGCGTGAGTTTCATTCCTGCAGGCTGAGTCTACGATGAAAACACAAATTATAACTTCAAAATAAGCCACAACTAATATCACCATGAACTTTGACAGCTTCTCGCAAATGAACTATATTCGCAAAAACGAAAAACGCAATTGCAAATGTGTACAATGTCAGACGAAACATACTATAAAATCATATGCCTATAAAAATTAAAAAAAAATTGTGGGTATGTTTTCACATTGGTCACGAGTTTATTAATTTAATTTCCTTTCTGTAGCCCCCACCCCCCCCCCCCCCCACCGAATGTAGCAACCCTTACAAACTTACCTGATAAAGAAATTTCCAGGCTTCCCCAACCAACGATATATGATGGTGGATTGAGAACAACTCGTTCATATGGCGTATAGCAAGGGTGTCGGTCACCAAGCTGAAGGAACAAATATAAGGTTTATTATTCAACTGCCACAAGAAAACTTTTAGATAATTCATCTTTAGCCTGTGTATTTAAAAAAATAAATAAATAAAAGAGAAAGTAAGACACGCTCCCTTTTTCTGTACTAATGTTTTTCAGCTTAGTTCAAGGACAGGGGCATCTGAGTTTCAACTCCGGTTAGAAACGTCTCTACGGACGGATGACGTGATCAGTAAAATATCTCTGATTGGTGATTTTAACAACCAATCAGACACTACACGATCTACGTCATCAGTAACCGCCGCCTGGTTGGTAGAGCGCCGGACTGTTGTGCGGTAGGTCTCGGGTTCGAGCCCAGCCCGGACCAACACTCAGGGTCTTAAAGTAACTGAGAAGAACGTGCTGCCTTTGCAATGGCAAATGGTTAGACGTTCTAGTCTTCTCGGATAAGGACGAAAAACCGTAGGTCCCGTCTCCTGTATCTTCAGTGTTACGGTAAGCAGGGGACGTTAAAGAACCCACGCACTTCTCGCGAAGAGTAGGGAACGAGGTTCCCGGTGTTGTGATCTGGCCTCGTTTCACGGGTTGGTGCTTAACATAGGGACTACCTCACTGCACCTTTCCCCCTTGGACAGACTTGTCCAAGAAAAATTGACAACGAGTATGAGTTTCGTGAAGTGACCCTCTAATACAAAACGCGCACTGGGTGGCACGGTGACCAAATGGTCAGTGCGCTGGACTCCGGATCGAACGGTCTGAGTTCAAACCCTCGCTGGGGTCACCGCGTGTTGTGTTCTTAATGTTGTGTCTGTCTCCCGGGTGTATAAATATGTGTTTAAAGCTATAAGTGAAGTTTCCATGTTGAGCCGATATCACTTACCTTGGCATGCTAAAACAGAACGATTTATCTCTGTCTATAAAAGCTTTGTTTCTCCACAAACTATCGCAAATGTCCAGTATGTATTGGTTAAATCGCTGAATACTTTGAAATCCATCCGGGAATCCCAATGGAGAACCCTGTTAAAATCATAAAACCACACACGCAATGGTTGTTTTATATACAAACGAATATTCCCTTAACACTGTTTCTAAAAACAAGAACTAAATCTTTCCTTTGAAAGAACGCCGTGACATAAAGGTCTTCGTTTATTGACTTTTATTACTATTTTGACAATCCACAAATCTCAGCTCAGTTCAAACGCCCCGCCTCTATCCCCCCCCCCCCCCCCCACCATTGATAGGTGCATTAGATGTCAGTCGACATACTTTAACGTTCGGTACTATATAACTTAGAGTAAATTTCAGTTCAAACAAGAGGAATTTATTATCTCGGTCGTTGACCACAATGATAGTTTGTTTTGTCGCGTCTATACTGGTGTACACGGTTGTAATTCGAGACCCATGAGGTGAAGATTATCCTGTTACAACATATAGTTTTCTTATTACCTGGGATTCGGCTTGGGATGTTTTGAGAGATTCAAACTCTTTCTTGTAACTGAAACGTAAATTGTCAATCAATCAATCAATTAATCAATCAATTAGTCAGGCACGCGGACAATCAGTCATTCAACCACTCAACAACCAATCAATTAATCAAATACCAAACGTCAATTATCATTTCTCTGTACTGACTTTTATCGGTTAATCTTACGTTAGTTCTGCCTTTTGCTGGAATATCAAAACAATATATCTTATAGTTCGTCCTGTAACACAAGAATATCTGCTGAAAAACTTTAACAACGCTCGTTTTTCGCTTCGCTCAAAGTCTCACAAAAACGGTGAAGAGTTGGTGAGCTTTGTCGGCTAACTGGGCTGGCCCGGCTGTCATGTAATCGCGAAGTTGATTTTTGTTGCGTTTAACGTGACGTGACGAGATCTCGGCAAAAAGAAACAAGCCCGGCTAACCGGGCCAGGACGGTTCGTGTAATCAGGCCTTTAGTCAGGTTAGGTTTACGCGAACGGTGGATTCGGAATTGCCGTTTGCGCGAGACTCCATGCAAACACTACAAGCCACAATTGGAAGGGTAAGGAATAGGAAGTTTTTATTCTTCCGCTTCCAGTCGCGATTCGTAGTTTGTACACTCTTATGATAACGGCAACACCGACTTACTTGACAATGATTTGACACAATCTTGTAACAGCCATGGAATTGTTAGAAAACAGCATTCTGTAGATGATTCCAGAAGAAGGAATCAAGACAAACGGAAGAGAAAACTGTCGATGAGATGTGGATACCTGCAAGCAAATAAAAAACAAACAATTCTCGACAACTAAATTCTTCTGAATCTTTTGACTTTCATCTTCTTTTTTACTTTTAGAAAATTAAGATCTTCATCACGAATAATGTTTTGGAATGAACAGAATCTTAATGTTAATTCTTATTATCTGCCTTCATGCTTGGGTTTGTTATAATAAAGTAGAAAGCGGAAGGTTTGTAAGCTCACCAGTTCGAAAAAGTTCAACACCCAATGCTGTAACAGCGCGTGGTCTTCTTCGACCTACAACAAAAAAAGTATACAAAAGCTACATTTGGTTGCAAAAATAAACCGCGAATACAGAACTGTGCCCAAAGCAGCCTGTTTTTCAGGTCTGCTGTACGATTTATTTTATAACAGCAAACGCATAGTACATAGTTGACAACGTTTTGATGGTTTTCCAAAATTAACATCTGTATTTTCGCATATTGTTGCTGTTGATTCAAAATTTCCTACAGTCACTCTCGGGATCAGCACCAACTGTCCGTCTTAGAGAGGTGTCCGGCCTATTAGAGAGTTTAGTTACAGTAAAATAACAAAAAACAGCTCGCAGGGACCAACACCAGTTGTCTGTCTCGTAGAGGTGTCCGTTAAGGAAGAGTTGAATGCATGAGATCCGTCACGAGAAAATTCTGTCGAAAACCGGACTTACTTATATTTATCACATTAATTTTCCAGCGAAGAAATGACTCAGTGAGTGTGTCAAGGTAACGCGCTGAGGAAGGAATATATTTACTGCGCGCGTTCACTTGACCCACCTGCAATGCGACAACGCAAACCCTGTCTACAAACTGAATGAAGTCATATACTGTCTTGAGCGGATCAAATGAGTCGACTTCATCCTCAACAAATAACGAAACACTGTAACCGTGATAAAACACACAAAAAAATCAGCAAATACAGCTAATTATTGGATGGTTTTACAAATAATCAGATAAGTGCGGATTCATGTTTAACGAGTTTCGTGGTGTTTCTCCTATGTATCTCAGTTTTGCTCACATTCTTTAATTAAGTTGAAACCTTTCCCCGATCATCTACGTTCTTAGCCTTCAAGGAATTCATTTTGACTGACCACTCTTCTTGGGGGAGATATTGAAACCTGTTTTAACTGAGATCATTATACTAAAGGCTGGTGAATTGACAACTATAACTCGCTCTAACATCGAAGATAGGATATTAGCCGGACTCAGCCTGTTTTGGACACTCGCTTTCGGCAGAATGTCAATGAAACGAAGAAAGATTTTGCGTACACACAGTACGTTGTAGGACCGAAAGGAAGACAACTCTCGCCATTACTGGCAAATGGAATACCGTCGGAAAGACTGTACACACTGAACAATAGTAAATGACGACAAAAATCACGTGAATTAACATCACGAGGCGTGGAGCACCAGCGCCAATCTCGACCCCAGAGCTCTCCTCGTTTGCGTATGACTGACGCGTCAACGCCCAGTCAATAAAGGTCTGGGGATGAAGAATGGCACCTGCTTACGCCACACTAAAGGAAACTTTACGTCATTACCTCATTGATAACACCTCGTTGTCTCACCTTGTCAGGTCACGTGCTCTTTGAGAGTGCTCCTCGTGAAGCAGCTCTTGTTGTCGTGGCAATTCAACAGCTAGGAAATTCCTCAACATTTCAGTGAAGCAATACATTACTTGGCACTGTGGAATAAATCATGATATTTACACCAGTCCCCTGAAAAAGCTCAGTGAAAACTTTAATGACAAGGAAGAGGAAAACAAGAGCATAACGTTTGACTTAACCTTCACATAAACTGGCGACGAAAAGAAAAGCTTTCTGAGCGGCTCCAGAACTAAATCATTTAAACCTACAGAGAGCGACAAACATGTTAGAAACTTGCTTGGTTTCATCAAAGCTACTGCAAAGAATAAAAGACGTATAAAGACTGCCACTCACGCTGAAACGGCCACAAGCTGAGATGGGTAATAAGGTGAAGAACCAGTGGCCTGAAGTCCAGTCCATTCCAAATGAACAGATATCGAACCAAGAATGCTTCCACTGCTGGGACAGATTCCTAGTGAAAGGATTGATCATGATAAGGACAGAAATGAACATGCCAATGATACAGTGATCACATTGACATTCACCACCATTCCTGCATCACGTTATCAGAGTATAGGGCATAGTTACGTTTTGCGAGAAAATATGAGGCACATTCAAACCAAACATGTCTGGCCATTTTTCTGCAAACTAAAAGCCATCACAATTTGACTCAGGCTCACACAACTTTTCCCCTGCTTGGCACAAGTAACAAGTTTTTACGCAATTGGCACCGCTTGATGTTTTCTCGCGGGTTTGTTAGTGGTTAATGGGCGAGGGTCGGTTACATATTTTTCCACGCTTGGTGCTGGTTACGGGCGCCCGTATTTATCACTGGTTAGTGGTTTACAATGTGGTTTTTAGAAGTAGCAATTATTGATTTCTGTGCGGTTAATTTAAAAGTAATTTTGGTTTTACGGAACCCAAAAGAAGATGCTTAAGCAGGGAACTATCCAACAAGTGTTTTTTTTTTCATCTCAGACGTACTTCTAGAGATACAAAGCAAGCAAACTTACTTGAAGAAACCCAGTAAAGTGCTTCAACTTTTGTAATAAAATCAAGCTACTTGGATCTGATTCCGATGTCGATCCAGTCAGAAATTCTGCAAAGAGACAAGCATTTGCACTTCGTTATGTATTGGAGTATATAGACTGTCTGGGTTTTGGAAGCCATCTCGACGTGTAGGCAAAATCGTCAAAAATTACAGTGCTTGTAGGGGAATCACATCGCAAAACAGTTTTTGAAAATTGAATTCTGGAATCGAAAAGTTAACAGATATTGGGTAAAGGATTGTATTTACCAAATTTGAAAGGTTGTATAGCTGGCCTAGAAGGCATTCACTGAGTTGTTTCTAATTTTCCATACATTTGTGTATAAATTTATCCACGAACCTGAACGCAACTCTGTGGAAAAAAGTTGGAAGGAACTTGGACAATTTTATGTTTGGACTAGGAACTCACAACTCGATTGAACCCGCATTGAATCGTCAACCAGGCTTGCATTGCGCTCATATAGTCGTCAGTCAGGCTTACAATGGACCCGTATTGTCACAGATTTGTAGTTTGTAAGTGCATTTATTTTATACCTTCGTATAAAGAATGATTGAGCCAGAAGTTCAATCTCTGTAGCATAACGAAGTCTGGATTACAGCTCAGGACATGTTGTAAGAACGGAGAGTTCAGTACAGATGCGACCTGACTTGGAAACTGTGAGAAATAAATAAAAAATATGAAAATATATTAAGTAATAAGTAATGACTATAGCATGTGTATAGTTCAGTCTAGAAATGGTTCATGCTTAGCATGCAAGTTTTAATCGAAACTCAGCCGCGGTGTCCAACAAATGCAGACCGGCAGGGGACGTTAAAGAACCCACGCACTTCTCGCAAAGAGTAGGGAACGAAGTTCCCGGTGTTGTGCTTTCAAATGCTCTAGTTAAATTATAAATCCATACAAACTCTCATACAAACTCTTATAGTACGCATTGGTAATCTGCGATTATACACACGATTTGGAGTCGCAACCCTAGTGCGTTAAAATTAAGCTTCACTTGACACATAACCGAGATCAAATCTTATTTTTTCTCCGTAGAGAGTTACCAATGTCTTCAAACATGTGCGCAACGAACAACAGTTTAAATTGTTCACGTTACAGTAAATGCATGAGAGTTGCCAGACTAGCTGAGATGTACCTCTATGTTTTCAATATTTTCGAGCAGGTCCTTGAAGGAAGACAGCTGCTCAACAGATACTTTCTTTTCTGTCATGATGTCGGTTTGCACCACTGGTACACTGATCCCACGAAGCTTTCTTTTCTTTGTTATCTGCAAGTACGTAAGACAGTATGATTTAAAAAAGACTCACATTGAAGTAAAAAAGGAAACTCACTAGTTGATTAACTTGAAACATTTTTTAATATAGGACTTTTCATTTTACAGGGCAGAAATTGCAATTCACTTATCTGGGTTGTAACATGTGTCTTGGAAGTTTGTACTTACAGGGGCCTTCTCTGTAGCCCTCACTGCAAGAAAGAAGCTATCCACTGAACGTTCTGGATGAAATTTGTTCTGTGGCAAAAAAAACAGTACCACACAGGGCTTTCAATAAAATATAGCACCTGCCGGGGCTCCAGTTGGAATACTGTCATGAATCACTGGCTAAAATCCAGGTAGCAGGCCTTTTTAGCCTTTCCATCATTTGCTTGTTTAGGCCATGAGATGCTGCGCTTGCGACTTGCCTCTTTCAAATTCAAACAAATCCATGTAGAAATGAATTTATAATTTCCAAATAGACAAAGGAACAATTCTCTGGGGAGCATCCCACGATCTGAAATGGGCAATTTACATTACGTAGAGCTCCATAAAGGTTTATTCCCTATAAAGATGAAGTGTTTCCAGTGATACCAGTATATATTTCTCTCTGACCGTTGCCACACGAAGAGCGGCCACACACAAAAAATCTTAATGTAAGCGTGGAGCACAGCACAAGAGTCAAAATATTTGATCCTTGTGCTTTTGCTTGTGAATCTAGTAAGTATTTGTATAGCCATCCTGTGGCTATATGTATCAATGATAAAGCCACACAATTGCTGAGTCAAAAACTCATTTTTATTTCATTAAAATTATGATATCATAGGCTTGCAATACGTGCAAAGAGTCTGGCTACATTGCCCGCTGCATGCAAATTGTGTGCCTATGACATTATATAATGTTGAACATTACACTTTTTGAATTTATAACAAGATTATTAATATAGCATGTACCTGAACTTTCTTGATTGTTTCTTTCCAAGATGTATCTGACTGTTTGAACCATAATTTCTGCAGTTTTTTTAATAAAATTAATTTGTAAATAACAATTATAAAACAGACAGTCATGTTATGATGTATGGAGTTTTCACATACCATGGACACATACCTTATTTGAACCTGATGTTGCCATGGTAACAAGGGTTGGACGGTGTACCTTGTACACAGACAGCAACCCAGTCAGATATGGTTTGGTCCCCTGGATATCAAACATATCAATTCTGTTCAGTATTTGATTACTTGTTGTCAATGATGGCTTTTATGTTATATGCAACACTGTTACACGAAACAATTTCTGAGGTGGACACAAAGTACACCTTTGAAAATGCATGTGATGTCATGAAAGGTGTTGGCACAATTGGTGGTGAGATTATTGACTGTTTCCTTCTTTCCCCCATCACGTCCCCATCTCAATGTTGAGCTCTAAAACATATAGTGTATTGCAGCAAAAATCCTTATCCACAAATGGTTTACATCAAAACAAGGGCAGATGAGCTATAAACCATTTGTATCCAACATTTTAGAGAGTATCTGCATATAAGGTAATTTAGGGCAGGTTACTAATGTTAACTGGTTGCCGGGCTCCGCTAGCCCTTATGGTTATTCCAGGCAGCTAGTACTCCAATTTACTATTAATATTTGCATTCCATTTTATAATTTTATAGCAAGAATGAATGAGTACAAATAAAGATTGATTGATGTTCAGTTAGAACAAGAAAAAACTTACCACACGACTCTGCAGATGCAGGAGTTTTCTGATTCTGAAATTCCTAACTAACAAGGAAGTGTTAATAAAAAAAATCATCGAAACTCGTCACATCTGCTAACCATTAATCCAGCATGCCACTAGGCTATTCAAATTTGTCAGCTGCTAATTAAAACTTACATCACACTCACTTGGTTATAATATTCGCCTTTCAATAATTTGACATGCACTAAACTAATTTGCAAGATAAACTTTAGATAAACTTTGAGATATAAATTATTTTTGATGTTATAATGAAAAACAAGGAGTTTTTATCATACCACCCACCAGATGGAAGATCTAGCTGAGCAATTAAATTTTATACTTAAAGTTGTTGAATAAATTGAATGGCAAAAATACCTTACCATCTTCTTTTCTTGTCAAGTAATACAGCAGCTGGCATATATGAGGACACTGAAAATATGTTAATGGTAGTTAACGTGATAAATTACCTAAAAAATTGGTGAAAATTCACATTTAAATGTTTATTAATGTCCTCAAGACCTCACCATGCACCAACGCAAGTTAATTACAGATAAAATCAACTGAACTGCACATAGCCCTTTCTAAGCTGAAGTGCTGGTGCTCTCAAAGCATCCATTGTTCATTTTCTTTGGTACAGTGTAAATTTAGCTTTAATGTAACTTTATTTACAAATCCTTCCTAGCTTACCAAAATGTCACTTTCCAAGAAGAGGAAAAGGATTCCATACAATGAATGTACATCTTTCAGATCATCAATTAAGTTGAAGACATTTAATATCCATCTAACCAACAAACTCTGGAAACAAATCAGTTTCAAATGACATATTTAAGCACACAAATCTGAAAATAGTTGATAGTCAAATTAATGTCATAAAGGAGGGCTCCCTATACTTTTTTATGGGTAGCGCCATTGCAACAATTCATTTCCTGTTCTAGTAAAATTACCTCTTTGTTTCCAGCTCTGTGGTTGACTTTTAAATAGATGAAGCTTCTGTCAGTTATTGTGTCACATGCAAGATACATAATATGCCACGCTAAAATCAAATTTCAGTGGTTTTATGCCTTCCAATTGCAATAGTCAAAACAGGAATCATCTTGATCTCTGTGTGAACGTGAAAATAATAACAGGCAAATATTCTTATGTGATTTGATTTAGTAAGGGGGTATAGGGGACCCTCATAAAGGTTTTTTAAAGACACATGGCCAAAACAGTAAAGAATATGTGCTTAGATTTTCCTTAACTGTTAAAACTCATCAACAATAGATGAGGTTGGGGGGATGGTGCTTATACGGATGGTGGGATCGAGAACGTACGAGCCGAGAGCCATGGTAACCATGGCAACCCTGTGAGCGGCCACCACCATCCAGCACCGTCACACTGAATAGCAATTCAGTGGAAGTGATGATACCCACCTGAAAGGGGAGGGGAAGGGCGGGGGAGAACAGCACGAAGGCTTCGCAAACTCAAAGAGTGAATGCACAATGATTCTCAGAAACCTGAGCCCTGTAAATACCAAAACCCCTGCGATTTACCAGGCCACCCCGCGACAACACGAGCCGCCATAAAGAAGGCCGCTGCTTGCATTGTCTCGATTTTAAGTTCGCCTAAATTACATTTAGCCACATATCAAGGGCAGATCTGGAAGGGGCCTCTATATCCACTAAAAAGGTGTCGATTGGAGCAACTTGCAAAGATTGCACCCTGGATTGTAACAAAATCTGTTCCACAAGAGTGGAACAGATTGGAATATCAATAGCTTGGGATCATCATTTACTGTATAGTATAACAAGAATTTATTACCATTACTGAAATTATTTTTTGTTTACCTTTATGCTGATGGAGAGTCTGATGTTACAAATCCTTGAGACTGCCATCACAACGGCTGATTCAGGAACTGATCTCTGAGGAATTAGGGACTTAATGAGTCTTGAAGATATGTTATCAGCTGAAACACGGTTTATAGAATGGGAAAAAAGAATAACAAAAATTAGTTTAAAATGATTATTAAGGTTAAGAGAGCAAGATGATTATGTAATAACAATACATGTAAGAGTCAGTATTTCACCAACATAGCCGTGTTAAATAGATTTTTACTATCTTTGCTGAACGATAAAAAGTGGTGTCACGAAACCAAGGGTAACTAACCATATTTTCCACTGGTCGCCATCTTGACTAAATTCACCAGCTGATCTGGTTGAAGTCCATCATTATATGCAACGCTCACAACCTTGTCGACTGCTAGAGAAGTCTCGATATTGATCCGACCCTTTGGACCGGATAAATCTAGAATACAACGATAATAGACACAATATTTCACTAAAATTCAGTTGTTGGTTTTAGAACGTTAACACAAACAACCTAACATTAAAACCTTTAAATATACCTTGGTTTACCAAGAAATCTATTGCCTCGTCAGCTTTAGTAAACGTTAGCGTTTCGTTGCTCATGATTTCTTTTGAACTATCAAGGCCAAACAAGTGACAATTTTATGAGGAAACCAGCCACCCGAAAAACTCTCGAAAGAACTCCAGCTCTCTTCATCTTGAAAGAAAACAATCTTTTTCGACAGGCGCGCCAAAATTCAAGCAATCTATCCCAGCAACCTTAGCGTCAATTCCTTCCCGAAGAGAACGCTGGGTAAAAAATTAAAATGGCGGCTGGTTTTGATTCCCTAGGAACTGGAAATATACAACAAGAATGTCAGTTCAGCTTCTATTCTTAGTTTCTTTACATCCATTACGTCATCTTCGTTTCTTACTGAGGACGATAACCGTGAATTTTTAGCATTCTGCATGATGAAGCTAAACAAGCTTATCATCGAACTTTTTTCGTTATGTGGAACGATCCTGTTATTATCTTGCAAATGTAATGCTGCGAAAGGCAATTTTGCAGCTGTGACGAAGGACGACCTCACTCGCTGGAATCCGTCGACTTGTCAATCTGTTACTCGTCTTTTTAAGGTGAAGAAAAGCGTGGTGAACAAGCTTGTGAATTTGCTGAGGACGCCGAAAGAACGTGAAAAGCTTACCAAACCTCAAGTGAAAACGATCACTATTTTTCAGAATGAGTTAAATGTGACTGAGCGAGCGGTTTTTGATTCCCTTAATGGCTTGAGAAAGCTGCTTCAAGAGGATTATAAGTCAGTTGTGCACATGAAAGAAGCCATCAGACAGAGATTAGAAGCACTGAAGCTTCTGGCAATACAGCAAGAGGATCAGTTTAATGCAATCACAGAAGCAGAAAAAGAGTTTATTACTGCACATAAACATGCAGATGTGCAGAACAATGGAACTCGCATTGAGAAAGTTATAGGAGGTATTTTGGATGATGTTTCATTTGCCGCTGATAAACTTGAAGATGAACTAGATGAGAAGACATTTGAGAAGACAAGAAATGCCAAAGGAGCGTCAATTGAAGCTGTCGTAAGGATAACTGGGGATGAAGAAGATAAAGTCAGCGATGATAACAGTAACATGACACTCGATGAACCTGGTGAAGAAAATGACATGAGCATTCTTGTTGATTCACAAAGCAATCAGTTTGTTTTGGCAAAAGCTAAAGATGCGACTGTCCCTCATGAGGATGTGCATTTCATCAAGGATATAATATTTATTTTGGTTTTGTCCTTTTTGGGTTCCTGTGTTTGTACACTGGTTCATCTGCCGACAATGTTTGCATTTGTGATTAGTGGAATGCTGTTAGGACCCTCTGGATTGAATATGATTAAGGTTTGTTCAGTGTTTATTTTCTCCTTACAATAATGAGTATAGGGAACATGGTGGCCTAATGGTTAGTGCGCTGCAGACATGTCCAATACACCTGATCTGTAACAGCTCGCAAAAGGGGTGACCCTCTGTGATGGACCGTGACTGTTGACCAGGTTATTATGAGCGGTCACAGACCATCACCAACTTTCTTGACCTATCACACCAGAAGACAAATCCCACATGAATATACCTTGTTCTTTAATCCATGAGTCGAATTTTATGAATATACCACATTCCTTAATCCATAAGTCAAAAAACACTTCCAGTAATGGGTCATTGTGAATTCATGATCTGTCATGAACTAGCTTATGCTGATGGGTTGTCCAAGTAGGCAAGTCATAATTCATTATAATTTGGTTTTATCAACTGGGTTGATAATGTGAATTGGCCACTGTAAAGAGATTCAAGAGCTGACGTTTCGAGCGTTAGCATTTCGTCGGAGCGAATCAAGGAATTGTGGGTCGTGTGTCATAATTCACATTTATTTATTTAGCTTTGCCTAACTAGAATACATAAAAATATTAGGCAGGGAGACCACTACAGCCTAGCCAATTACAGCGGATCCCTTGTTAATAGTAAAACTACTTGTAACTTAATTTACACCAAAAACTAAGCAAAGGGAAATTAATTTTCAGTTAATTATTTTTTATACCATAAACCGCTCATATAAGTAATGGCAAATGCTGATGTGATTTGTTTTTTCTTTGAACAGACTGTTGTCCAGGTGGAGACACTTGGTGAATTTGGAGTCTTCTTCATTCTTTTTGCTGTTGGTTTGGAATTTTCTCCAGACAGAATAAAACAGGTAATGCGATGTTTGTTAAACAATCATTTTTAGTCTTTGATAAGTCAGCCATACTGTCTTTAGCATGCGTATGAAAATATTTGGCATTGCCTAAATCAGTGAAGAACTTAGTTATTTTTTGTAGGTGTGGAAAGTTGCAGTTGGTGGCAGCTCGCTGATCATGGTGCTAATGATTGTATTTGGTATTTTCTGGGGTTTTTGCTTTGGGATCCTTCCCCAACAGAGTGCGTTTGTAGCAGCCTGTCTCTCTCTTTCAAGCACACCTCTCGTAGCAAAGTTTGTTGAAAGCAAGAGTGGAGACTCTTCAGCAAAAGGTAATACACCGGTGCACCATGCATTACTGGCTTGTCAGGCCAGTTATTTAAATACCTCTTATTAACCAGGCACAAGGGCTGTACTTGCAGCATATCAAGCGTCCAAGTCCAAGGAGCAATATTCTTCCAGTATGATCCTGAGCAAGCTTGGTTAATTGAAGTTTATTTTAAAAGATTGAAAATGTTTAGATATAAGTGGAAAGGATTAAGAGGACAGCATTCAGGCTGAGAACCCACTGGCTGCTTTGGTCAGAAATTTTCTAACATTGTTCTAGAAACCAATAAAATGTATGGGTGGGGGGCAGGGGAGTTTTCATGGGAGCTAACTTAAGTTTTTCACTTTTTTAGCCATTTCACTTTAAAAAGTTGTGCAGGATCAATTGGGACAATATCCGGTCCAAGACTTATAAAATATTGGACCAGCAGTGGAACAGTCGTATTGGTCCCCAGACTACCTCAATCATGTTATAAATCTTGTATATATTCATGTAGCAAGATGGACCTAGGCAGATTAACATTTATCCTACGTTGTTTCTGTTGTTTCTGATGTTTTATTAGGTTTCTCTTGCTACCAATTTCCCAGAAATCTGTTCAATCTGAATCAAGACTGTCTGTATAACTTCATAATTATTTTGTCAACAGAACACAGTAATGGTGATGGTGACTACACCAGTTCTTTGTTAGGAATCCTTGTTATGCAGGATGTACACTTGGGTTTGTTAGTCGCTCTCCTACCTGCGTTGGCAGGACGGAAGGGTGTGGCCCCTGGCAAAGCTAATAGTGGTGCGGTGCACAGCATTCTTGGCAGGCATGATAACACAAACAGTTCAGGTACAGGTGTCGTAAGTGCATTACTGACAATAATTGTGTCTTACGCTTGTTTGAAATTTTTTTAAAGTACGTTTGACTCCAGACGGTCAATCACTGAAGTTTTGTTTTTGTTTGTTTATCAGATGAGTTTGCTAGCACCCTGTGGATGATCTTTGAGGTTTTGCTTTCCTTTATTGCACTGATGGTAGTGTGTTTTCTGGTTTCCAAGGTCACTGGGCCACTGTTCAGGTACATTTTATTAACGCTTACATGCGTGGGAGGTGCAGGGGCCTAATGGTTAGTGCGCTGGACTCCGAATCGGACGGTCCGGGTTCGTGCCTTGGCCGGGTCACTGTGCTGTGTTCTTAGGCAACACACTTCACTCTCACAGTGACTCTCTTCGCCCAGGTGTATAAATGGGTACTGGCGAATTCACTGCTCAGCTGGGGCTGGTGGGGGGGGTAACCCTGCGATGGACTAGCATCCCATCCAGGGAGGGGGGTAGAAATACTCTCAGTCGCTTAATGCTAAGGAAACTGGGTTAAGCTCCAGCGCTATGGGCCGCTAGGCTCGACACAGACTTTGCCTTCCCTTACATCACCAGGGTTGCAAATAACAGTGGCAAATGTTACATAAATGTCCGGCAATTAAATCCCAACTATTTGCAGCCTAGCACCATTCTGTCAAACATAATTTCTAGATTGTAAAGGCTGTAATCATTTTTCTTCAGATTGCTTCAAGGCACAGGCAGTAAAGAACTTTTAATTTTAGCTACAGTATCAACTGCCTTTTCTTTACTCATGGTAAGTTGTGTTTTATAACTTACGTCGTTGGTAATAACTGCTACCGAATGGTAGGTTATTTTGAGTTATGACAGTCTTTTAAAGGAGCTACGATCCGGCTCGATCTTCTCCATCTTTAACCATCCTTGTTCCTTTTTAGTTTAGTATCCCGTCTTTGGTGTTTTCCTCCCTTAGTAAATTATTATTTTGAGGTTCCCTACATTTTAAGGGTAAAGGACTCAAAAAATTGCGAGGTAGCTCCTTTAACAACAATAACAATCTTCACTTCACTTATATGCTTTTAGGCCAGAACTATTAACTAATAAACTCGTCTTCGTTGCAGTTGTCTGAGCATTTAGGAATTTCTATGGAACTTGGTTGTTTTATGGCTGGCGTAGTGCTGAGTTCTAATGGTGAACTTCTTGTACATCAGGTACATCATCTAAGAATAAATGTGTACACTTAAAAAACAAATTCTTGTAAGAAGATTAATAGAAATGTTAGAAACTGAGGCATGGGTTTTAAATCTAAATCTGATATGTCTTTATGTGTGCAGCTGTTAAATGCAGCGGTGATCTTTGTATTTTATGGGACGAGATCTCCCTGTATAATTCATTCGAACTGGTGCTTTTTTTCTTCAGGTAAACGAGCTTGTGGAGCCATTGCGTGATTTCTTCTCATGTCTTTTCTTCGCATCAATTGGTAAGTACTCTATGAGCAGTTTCGCTGACAAAACCCGTGGTGTCAGGCAATTCTCGGAGAGGGGTTTTTGAGGTTGACAAGGGTTGTTGGGCGATGCATTATGTATTTTACTGTCTTGGTGTAGCTAAAGTGCACCTAATCCCAAAATATTTTCGCTAGAATAAACCTTTGCACCAATTTGAAACACATTGCACCTTTTTACCAAATTCTGAATATTTATAGCATTCAAAAGTTACGATAAACTGTGCATCATTTGTTCCACGACCGAGTGAGAAGGGGTGTGGGTCTATTCACAATTTGATGTCACAAACTGATTTGCATGCATGTTTACAAAGACTTGATGCGATGCAAATCATTTTGTGACGTCAAATCAGGAATAGACCCATGCTTCTTCTGACTCGGTCGTGTAACAAATGATGCACAGTTTTTCATAACGTTTGAATGCTATAAATAGCCACAATTAGGTAAAAAGGAGAAACGAAATGTGCAATGCGTTTCAAACTGGTGCAAAGGTATATTTTAGCAAAAAAAATATTTTGGGGTTAGGTGCACTTTAAGAGCATTGATCACTGGACAAAATTTACATTTAGATTTTTTGCTCTCATCTTGTCTCACAGGTTTACATGTGTTTCCTACCTTTGTGTTAAATGAATTTCCTCTTGTGTTGACTCTCACCCTTGGAGTTGTGTCAGTGAAGGTAGGTACTTCAGTGAAACGTTTCTTGTAATTCGCATTAACGCCTGACTTTCACTAGCGATGGAGTCGGAGTCACAAACGGAGTCGCAAGCGTTATGATCTAGTGAAAATCAAATCGACAGAGTGGAAAGCAGAGTTCCGATTCTGCTTCTGATTCTGCGGCTTACGATCTTGTGAAATATGTATTGTCGTAGTCGCAAGCAAAAGCAGAAGAATAAACCAATCAAATTGGCTGAGAACTATCGTTGTGATTAGCAGTTTTTCCACATCTGCTTACGACTCTGACAATCTAGTTTTCACTAGACCGTAAGTGTCGGAGTCACAAGTAGAGTCGGAAGAAAATGGAAACGTTCTTACTCTTCCAACTCCGCGTGCTGTGACTGCGATTTTCTTTAGGTCGCAAGCACTCTTGCGACTCTGACTCCGTCACTGGTGAAACCCAACCTTAACGGACTCGAATGGTTTTCTAACTCATATAATTGGGAATGAGAGAAGAAAATGGAACATTAATGGTCATTAGGAAATATGCTGCTTAAATAGGAGCTACCCTGACGGAAACCGCGGGTTTTACAGACCGCTCATTTTTTTTTTTTTTTTTTTTTTGGAGCATGACCCGGGGTTTCCGCTGGTGGGATTTGATCAATAATCTCTGTAATATATAAATATTTGTCAATATATATTAATAGTCTCTTCTTCATTAGCGTTGTGTTTATTTTTCAGTTCGTAGTTTCTGTTTGTGTCCTTCGGATGTTCTTGTGTGAGTCGCGGAGCACAAAGTATATAGTTGCTGCTGGGCTCGCTCAAGTTAGCGAGTTCTCGTTTGTTCTGGGAAGCCGAGCAAGAAGATTTCATCTCATTTCTAGAGAGGTAAGTTTCTTATGATTGGTAATATAACGCTGTTGTCACGGCTTAAACAGTACGGATTCAATGTAGTTCGATTGACTGACAACATTGGAGCGTTTTTTTAGTTGAATATCGTAAAAGCAACGACCACTGCAATCCACCGTTAGAAGGAAGATGGCGGCTGTACATTTTACAACACTACCTTGCGAACCAAACAAATTCCACGGAAGTCGTTCCTGTACAGCTGGCTCAAGGAAGACTTCAAGGAGCTATGTCACGATATTTTGAGTTATTTCTTCGACAACCTAAATTAACCTAAAAATAATAGTTTGCAAAGGAAGAAAAACACCAAAGGAATGATACTAAACCAAAAAGGAACAAGGATGGTTAAGAGTAGAGAAGATTTAAACGGATTGGAAATGACGATTTAAAAAAAAAATTAGTGCACGAACGATGCTCCTTTAAATCATTTAAATCTTCAGTTCATTTGAATTTTTCAGGTCTATCTTATCATACTGAGCGTCACTACAATCAGTCTTCTACTCGCACCTTTACTATGGAGAATTTCACTGTGGAAATTTGGAAGCAGAAAGCTTTGGAGGACTGCCGGGTCAGATAGAACAAGCAAAAAGACTCTGAGAGCTGTCTAGCGTATCCTAGCAACGCAAGGCTGCGAAGGAACAGAAGGAAACTTTTTGGCGTCATTCGTCATTCGGAGCTGGGGACTGAGCTGGGGTTAAAAGCTTTTGCGTACAGCGGTTGTTTATTGAGTTTTACGGGCCAAAATAGCATCTTGGAATGACATGCATTCTCTTTGCGAAAGATAGTTTTCCTGACAACACACAAAAAGTCGGCGAAGCAGCGTATTTAAAAATAGTGAGGGGAGAGAGGCGGGATTGGGGTGGGGTTAATATAGTTGTTTTAATATACATAGCGTTTTCTAAAAGTTAAAAGATAAGCTTTTTAAAAGGAAGAATTTAATAATACCTAAAAGAGACAAATAGTGAATATTTTACCAAGATTAGCGCTGACGAAGGAATGACATTATGAGAATACAATTATCACAAAAAATAGCACAGCTAGGAATAACAGCTTGAAGTACATTGCCTCTTTGTTTTCCAAAGGTGTAGCGTTACAGATGGTATTTATCCAGTCTCGGTCGCCTTTTCGTTGGGCGCAGTGATTTTTTAAAGTGAATTATATGGGTGTGAAATTATAAAATATAGGATAACAAATGTATAAAAAGAAGATATTTATATATAAAAATTCCATAACAGTGATTTCGCTTAATCCGCTTTAGTTCCTATTTTACGCAAACAAAGAAGCAAAAAAAACCGCAAACAAGATTAAGAGAGTATTTTAGTGTAGTGTTCACTCTCCTCTAATCTCGCGTTAAAGGCCTCGGGGGAGGGGGGGGGGGAGACTGGCATATGAAAGGGGCGGGGATGCTCGTCGGAAATTTTGAATTAAACCCCAAAAGGAGACCGATCAAGGTGTGGCCCAAGCTCTTTTGACCCCTAAAAGAGAATTAAAAATATACATATTCAATATTTTTTTATATTTCTTCGCGTGCAACCCTATAAACGAGACCTTCACGGTTAAATATAATGACATTTTGCCCAAAACACATTAAGTGAGACCAAAATCCGAAATTGACACCCCAAAGCGAGACGACGAGCATCCCCGCCCCGCCCTTTCATATGCGAGTCCCCCACCCCCCTGGGCTAAGGGCCTGTTTCTATGGAGGTGAGTTGCCCCTGGTTGGTGGCAATCTTCATTTCTCCTCCTTCCTTCGAGCTACTTTCGTTCATTCTGAGTTGAATTTTGTCTTTGATCTAAATCTGTTCGTAAAAACCTGATATCTGGCCATTACGTGACGGCCGGCATGCCATGAGTTGCCTCGGGAAGGCGACCCGAAGTGTTTATGAGAAAAAGTTTGCTGGTCTACCCTGCTTTGATATCGAGTGACTCTCCTTCCAGGGTGACCCTGTCCTCCGAGTCAACTTTGCATTTGATTCGGGGTTTGATCCACCCACATCCAACGCTCGAAACGTCACTGTGCTTTTTCAAATTCGCTACGGCGGTTTATTTAACTTTGTAAACTTCTGTTGTCCGCTGACGCAGCAATACAGTTTCTAAAGAAATTAAAAATTTGGTTCTCCAAGCTGTTGTTTGTATCAAACTGATTTGTTTCGCGTAATATCCGTTTCTCCATCTCCTGTAAAATAGGCTAATAATATACACACAGGCAAATTTACAACAGCGCGTCAATTTGCTTTAAAAACGAGCAGCCAGCCCAATAAGGCCAAGTTTATACGAAAATAGAGATGGCCGTCCCTTGAATCCGATGCAAAATTAAACGATGCGTATAAGCGGCAATTTCATTGGTTATCGATAGTATCCTAATTCTGATTGGTGTGAAATACATCGCTCGTCCATCCATCCACTGAATAGCGACATACGTCGGTACGTCGACTAAGAGTTATTTTTTTTTTTTGAAAAAAATAACTCAAAAATTCACGGCTAATACCAGCCGTGCATTTTTAAATACTGTTTTATCTAAGCATGTTCCCATGCTATCAACCAATCAGAGCATCTGTTCAAACGTTCTGTAAATCAAGCTATTTTAACGCGCGGTTTTTGTTTTCATGTTTGTGTTAACATCAATTCTGTAGTATCGTGTAATTTTTATCAGACGAAAACTGGGGCTGTTGTTTAATGGTTTGTTTTTCTGATATTTCGAAGCATTATTTCTTTTGTAGTTCACACAGAAGACCGCATATAGATTCCGATTGCACACCGAAAGGTACGGGGTTATCTCACGATAATACCCGCAGAGCTGGAGACGGCACAGAGGTTATACATGGCAAATACTATAATCACGTTAATATCAAAGATGAGTTGGTTAAACTCATTGTTGTAGGGCCGACGACATAATGTGCGCGGCCTTGCGCGGCTTTGAACTAGCCTCAAACATCATTTATAATAAAAAGATAGAACGTAATCAAATAGTTTGATAAATAACACTTTCACAACTGCTTGGTTGTCCGACAGAAGTGAGCGGAATGAGATTCATTCCCGTAAGTTCAGTCGATCATATGAACCCGATTTTTCTGGGTACAGATTTCTCATTATTTTTTTGGTCTAGCAAATAAACATCCCAGTGGTATTTTGTAATGTTCCTCGCTAAATAATTGTTGCGTGCAAAGCTTTGATAACTCTTGCATAATTTTCCCTACAATACTAAAACAACAAGCAAAACTCAGTCAGTAATATCGAACCGCTTTTGTTTCCGTTCTTGCGAGGCATGGCTGAAGTCTTGACACATTTGTCATACAAATATAAATTTCATAGAGAGGGAGGTGAATAGGGGTGCGCGAATCCGCCAATCTGTGCTATTTTTTGGCCAAATCCGCCGTCAATCTTGCACTACTTTCGTTCATCCGCGTCCACATTCCTTGAAAACTTTCTGTGTATTTAAAAACAGTTTCGCTGAAAGGAAGGTAGATGTTGTTTTCGATGGCAATTTTTCAAGAGGTTTCGTTTCATTGCTTCTTTTTGTGGCAGTTCTGATGTAAAGCAGTGGTTTGGGTCTCGTCCAAAGAGAAAATGGACAAAATTAAATGATAGACTAATGATAATACTGAGACCAAGACTGAAGATACGCCAAGGTCAAGATCCAAACTAATAACATACAGAGTCCGCAGTCCGAGCTTAAATTATCAGCTAATCCTTTATCCACTGCATTTTCGAAATCCACGAATCCGCTTATCCGTGTGCTTTTTAAGGCTAAATCTGGTCCGTTGATCCGCGAACCTATGCACGCCCCTCTTTAGACAATTTCTCTGTGTTGATCAATTCTTCAATTCTCGTGACCTGCTTTATCGCGAAACAAAGCTTTGGGCAATTTGAACGCCTTTGTAAACATTTTTAGAATCAAACTCAAACAGTAGAAAGTTAAATTGGATCTTCAGATTGAAATATTGTACAAAAAATAGCTGAGCGAAAAAAAATTGAAAAGGAAATATAACAAAATACATTTTGACTCGCGTGAACAGTTTGCTTTGAAATTGTTGAGTTTCAGCTCGCGGGGGCATTTCCTGCATTTCCTTGGGTTTCTTTTTTCTTTGCTGCGTTAATTTTGCAAATTTAGTCAGCTCCCACCGCAAAAACAAGTTTTGAACTGGCAATTTCTTTTTCTGTATCTCCTGCCAACATTTTGACATGTATTTTGGAAGCTGTCGAATATTTGTTTATTGGGATTGGGAATAATGCCTCAAGGGTGACAGTTGTCAAATTTGCGATCCAGATTATCCAATCAACAGCCACAGGGAATGAAATATAACTGATAACGATATCTTTAATACCACTGAAATGGTTTTCTGTATAAATACTTTTATGGTTTAGTCTCGTGGACTAACTTATCTCCGGTTTACATGTAATTGCATAAACTGTAAAAGTTAAATTTTAATAGCGAGTGAAGGCGCCGTAGAGCCGGACGTAGTGGTATTGGTCGATTCATGTCATCTCATAAAAATAAAAATTAAAGTCGCAGTTAAATTAGGGGCATATGCATTGATCTATATTAGCCAATTTGCTAACACCCTCTCAGCTCGGCAACCGTGTTTGAAGCTTTCCTGGCTAAATTACATGAATGTAAGTGAGGTATAAATTTGTATGTTATGATTTAGAATAGCCTGAATCACAATCCCCCGCCAACCCGCCTGAATAAAAAATGCTGTTATAAATAAGTTACAATTTGCTGACATTTTTTGTAGAATCTCGTGACCATTAACGACAGGACCCAATCCGTTGTTAATTCAGACATGTGGCTTTTCAAATGTGCGTAGGAGACTACACTGAAACATGAAAGAGAAAAATGTTCGTCCATAATGGTAGACGAAACATTTTAAAGATCACCGATGATTTTCACGGACAGATGAATAAATAATGTCAAAATGAGTAATTTATTCAGAAACGAAGAAGCCTATTTTAGGAAGATTTAAAAAGTACACAAATGTGGTTATGTTACGGATTCTTGGATATCGATGAAAACCGACAAACCGCGCTCTCTGAACCTTCGCGGTGAGCCTGGACCAAATATGGCAACAAGCTTCGTGATTGGCTGCCTCGGTCACAGAATAGGACGTCATGTCTGAAGGTTGCTGTGAGGCGTTATGATGGTGGGTCGCCATTTTTGAGGTGACTTTGTGGGTTGTTTTTGGCTAAAATGTTAGCTTATTCTCCGTAATTTTTGACATGGAGATTCGCACATTGTTGGCCTATAACCTGCTTTTATTGCAGCGTCTCTAGTTGGTTCATGGCTGAGGGAGTCGACAATGACATGAGCGAACAACGACGAGAGAATGCCAGCGTTCCGCATGGCCAGGAGGCGGTTCGCTCGGCTCAAGTACAGTTTGCTATTCCGGCTACAAACGTACAAACTCAGGCTGCAGTTCCAGTCCAGCCTACTCTTACAATAAGCGGGAATAGTACAGCGCCAAACCCGGGCCCTAAGCAGAAAAAGAGTTCTTTTCAAATTACTAGTGTCACCGAAAGTAAAATTCATAATCGTGGCGATAGCAATGGATACGATGGCGAACTCGACTTGAACGAAAGCGATATAGTTGAAGAAGTGGAAGTGGAGCTTGAGCCACTTCCAGACCCAGGAACTGCAAATGGCAATGGTGCATCTAGGTTCAAAGTAGTTAAAATTCAAAGAAATGAATCTTATTCACGCGGACGATGGAAATGTCACGATTTTCCAGATGCGGAATCAACTCAATCTTCGTCGACCAGTGTTTCTGCATCAAGTACGACTAGTGTTTCTTCTCAGTTATCGAAAGAAAGCGTGGACAGATCGGACTCCCATTCAGGCGCAAAGAGCAGCTTAATAAGCAATTCCATTGGGAATCACATAGCAAGTGATACGGACATACAATCGTCATTAGACGGCTCTGTTGTGAAATCAACAACGCAAGCAAATGAACACAATTCGATTTCAGGCGAAGCTTTTGTGGCCCCGAGAAAGAAGGATTCCGAGCCCAAATTGGGTGTTGCTACCGAATTTGCAAAACACAGCGATTCTTCAGTGACCAAGGTTTCTCCAGCTATTGACAATATAGACAGAATATCGTTGGAAGGAGCGCAATCGATTGTTGCCTCAGCCAGGTAAGGGAACTGACGAATTTCAACAGCGAGCTACCTGCATGTACAACGTGGTGGTAAATCGATTTGATTTCTTTACCAGAAAGCGGTTTCAAATAATTGCTTTCAGATAACTCTTGGGTAGTTCCGACTTAACTTTAGCCATCCCCTGACTCTTTTTGCTTCAAAAAGTCCTAAATTGCAGTGTTGAAAGTTATTGACTCTCCCAGGCACTATGTTTTATTGATGTAATTTTCTACAACCAGACAGCTTCCTAATTTGTTCGCGGTTTTCTCGTTCGTAATTTCTTTGTTTGAACATTATACGTTGATCAGTGCTAACCATAGATCATGTATCATTTGGCCGGTCAATTTCGTGGTCTGCAAATAATCCAAATCGAAAACGCGTTGCAGTATTTGAGTATTTTAGAATGAAGTGACCTACAACGACCCTAAATAAGTGGTATGAAATACGATTTGATTTGTAGTTTTGCGTTGTCGTTGTTTACATTTTGTCTTTTCCACGTGAGTTGAACCAAGCTACTGGACTCTCCGGTTTAGCATTGCACATCGTAACCTAATGAATGGGTTACATTATCAGCGATTTCGGTAGTTTATTCTTGTCTGAAATGTGATGAAAACGGGCAGTCTAATTCCTCGAGGCAACAACAATCATTCGATTCTTGTACTTTTGTTACATCTATCTCGTTACAAAAACCTCCAAAAAAAATTGCTCCCAGAAATTTAAGCGTGTATAAGTACTGATCACGAGCTGGAAGTGAACAAATTCTTTGGTCGAAAATATTTTGGCTTATGCTATTTTTCAAAAACACCAGTTCGAATCCGCTCAGGAAATATTTGTGGCTTACAGTTTTGTACTTTCAAATGCTGAAAAATGAATCATATTATTTGTATTGCTGCTGAAAAATTAATGTGTGCCCTGAAATACCAAAGAGCCTTGAGTGTTTGGAATTGAGAAAATGCTTTAGAATTATTGACATTTTTAAGACTAATTGTAGCATACTTTTGTTTGAAATTTTATTTTCTGGTTTTTTGACTTCCATGCAGATTTAGGTTTGTCTGACACACCTTATGTGCTTGCTTTGAGGCACATTGAATTTTTTTGTGCGATGAAATGAATGACTGAGTTTAAAAAAATCCTCAACTGCACATGTTTTCATATGAACTGTTATTTAAAGCTACATTGTATTTGTTTATCACCCTATGGTTATTTTGCTATTTTCTCAAACTAAGTGGTTCATCAGAAATGTTTAATTTGTCACCCTGGTGTAAAAATTGCTAATTCTTTCAATTTGAAAGTGTAGCCGAGAAATGTAATATAAAAAATGAAAACAAACTTAATGCCTGAGTAATTAAAAAATATATTTTTCTTAATACATTTTTACCTTGATCTCCCAAGTTTTTCAGTGTAGATTTTCAGTAGATTGTTCTTCCCCATGTACTTGCTTGCAATAATATAAGAGTTTTGTTTGAATTTCACATTCTTAAATTATGTTCTAGAAGTCTGGTTGGATCATTTTGTATATTTTTCATGCTGTGTTTTTAACAAAACTAAAGAGGCTGTCTATGTCGGCAATAAAGATTTTACTGTCTGCAAAATGGTGCTATTTTTCCTGTGACACAGCCAATGGCAATGAAATATATATCGTGTCGATAGATGACCAAGGCAATTTGTTTGACATTAAATAGCAACCTTCAGGCAATATTAGAATTGGTTGCCAAAAAAATGCAATATTTATTTTCTCTCCTCAATCAGTAAATGCAGACATTGCGTTTTGGTATTATAGAAATATAAGCTAAAAGCAGTACTCAAATAGTACAGTGGATGTCCAGATTGGTCATTACATTTTTAAGGCCCTATACAGAACAGGAATTGACGATGATGATGAAATGTTTAAGCCACTTTACATGTATGCAGTACTTTTAGTTAGTATTATTTCTTTAGATTTGGTTTCCCAAGTCCCAAGTTGAAGTATTTGCTCTGCTAACAGACGTGGGTGTTAAAGCTACATATCGATACTCTAAAAAGTCAAAGTCAGCAATTTTATGCTTGTGGAGTACAGGGTTGTGAAAATAATCCGGCAACCGGCACATTTCACCGGCTATTCAGAATACTGCGCCGGGTACTCTGAATGTTAGTGGGTCAGTTCTGAGCATGATATTCGAGAAATAAAATGGAAATAGCCGCCTACTTTTTGGATGGAACCTGCTACTCAAAAACCTACTGACAACCCTGGGAGTAACAAGGAAATTATGCTACCTCTCTTACTGTTATGACATGCACTGTCAATTTTCTTTATCTAGTCACTAAGGTGGTTAATTAATAACTGGTAGCTTTTAGGAAAAAGGAAGCTTGAAAATGACTTGCAGTCCTTCCTTGTATTAGATTATGCTTACACAAGTAAAACAAACACTGAAAACCTGTTGACTGAGTGTCTGCCAAAGTGAACAGTTTCTAGTTTTGGCTAGGAGGCTGTTTAAACATACAGTTTCTAAATGTTATTGTTTGTGACCTTGGTAATTATTATTCATACAGAGTTACGAAAAATCTTGCATGTACACATCAAACTTATACTGAAATTGTTTTTGTAACTGAAAGAATAGATTATTGAAGACAGAATTCATATAATTATTAGATGTTGCCCTTGCCTCAAAGCTGCACTGTTATGACCTCTAACATTTCCTTATGAGTTTACTCACAGATAAAACTTGTCATGTGTCAAGGGTGCTGCTTTGATGGAAGCAAACTTTAAGCGCCAGATTTTTAAAAATAAACTACCTGAATGTAGTTCATAGCTTTTGAAGATATAAAGTGTTTGGGGCAAATTCAGGTGACTTGAGTTTTATTGCTGAGAATTTATTTCTTTTCAAAATAAAATTCATCGCATGTAGTAACTACTTTGGGTAGAAGATGTTTTGGCAAGTAAGGATTTTTGCCACTTTAAGGCCAAGGGTAATACAATCATGGGTGATATTTTGTGTGCTAAATTTTAATCACTGAATGATTAAAGCTTGGTTTTCAATATCGACGGAGCCAGAGTTGGCGTCGTAAGTGGATGACAGGAGTCGTAAGCATTATGATCTAGCGAAATCAAATCGACGGAGTCATAAGCAGAGTTCCGATTTCGCTTATCACGTCGCTTACGTTGTAGTGAAAACTAGATTGTCCGAGTCACAAGCAGAAAGGAAGTACTCAGAGTGCCTGAAACTAGCAACTTGATTGGTTTATTCATTCCGCTTCTGCTTGTGCCTCTGACAAGCTTGTTTTCACTAGATCGTAAGCAACAGAACATTAAGCGGAATCAGAAAAATGGAAACTTTCTGATTCTTCAGACTCTTATTCTGTCGTGCTTATGACTCCACTTTCGACTCTAAGTGTTTGATTTTCACTAGGTCGTAAGCATTCTGACGACTCGTTTATGACTGCATCGCTAGTGAAAACCAGGTTGAATAGTTTACTAAATCTAATATTTTAAGTTTTCTTTATTTCTCTTTACTGTTGTCTTTCAGTGCGAGTGCCAGAGAGGCTGAGATGCCAATTGTGAATAAAATTGCGTCTGCAATGGTATGAGAAGCTCTTCTTTAAATTTTTGTAACTTTTTTCGTTGGTATGTCAGGCTGCTACAGATGTACATGTAATTGCTGTTGGCATGGTTCATTTTTGTTGTGAAATTTTTAAGTCTGGGTTTAGCAAGAGGCTCACACTGTAATTAAGTGCAGCTTCCTGTAACTTGTAGAACTGATCAGCATGAAATTCTCCTTGCAGTGTTAAAGAGTAGAATCATAGCAAAAGTTCTGAGAATTAAGAGGGTGATCACCATAGGAACATGCTGGATTCCCTTTATAAGATGCAGAGAATCATGGTAGTTATAAGCAACTTCACAGAGCAAGTTTAAGGATGTTGCGCGCATGATGCATACAGCTACCACGATTCCCTGCATCTGCTAGAGGGAATCAGGGATTACCCACATTTTAAACAAATTCTGTCAAGTATGTCAGTCAAAATGTACAGCTAGCGGTGCATGAAATATCAGATGAAGTGAATTTGATCCAGTGATGTGGTTCTGCTCACATTAACCCCCCTCAATAAATTGGCTCTTTCTATCTCTCATCAATATTTTCTTAGTGTGAATTTTCATGTTATACAGTACATGTACTTTGTTTTGAGGATATTCAATGGCTTGGCACTCCAGCTACTTAGCTTATATCTTACATGTAAATGTCACAGGCAAATATAGTACATTTGTGTTATTTTGTAATGTTCAGATATGGTTACATAATTATTTCACTCCAACACTTCAGGAGTTCTTTAGTAAAAATATGCAGAATATTTGATGGGAACATTTGCTTTTCTTGTCGTTATTGGTTTGCAAACATGTATATTGGCACATGCATACCAAGTTTTGTGATTACAATAGTGATTATAAGCATGTCATAATGCAGCTTACTGATGCAGTACATTATTCATTCTATAATTTGTATGTTTTTTTCACAATTACTCATCAATATTGAAAGCAAATTTTGTGAGAATTTTGCCAAGGTGCATGTCCCGTGCAGGAACTCTTTAAACTCTACATTAAATCTGGAGATACATTTTCATCCTTAAGTTTTATTATATGTTATATCAAAAATGCTTCCTCAACCTTTAAACGTGACAGAAATACTAGCAGGAAGAAATTGGTGCAAATATCCTCCTCTCGAGAGATGGATATTAATTTTCTTACTGACATTTATGACAGCTTGCCTGAACATATTTTTTATTAAAACAAACATCCCTCCACACTGTGAATATTTTTTATGAAAAGATAGATTTTAACAATTGAGTGTTAAAAGAAGATATGAAGATTTTTTACACCCTTCTGCTGAGTTTGTACTTTGGCCACCATGTTGGTATGACAAATGTTTACATTAAGATCTCCAATTTGCACAATAAACTTGACTAACTCTTTGGCCTATTAAAAGTAAAATATTAATCATTTCAAAATAAAATTTCCTTTTACAGCCATTTCCAGTCAAGCATCCCTTGATCCAAAACTTGCTCGTTAATTTAATGGATGGCAGTTTGAAATTCCATTCCAGGAATAAAATATTAATAGTTCAATATTAAAACCACAAGTTGTTTTCAAACTCATATTTTAATGGGTTTATGTCTGGGTTCACGTTGCATTTTAAAAGTATCAACTGCTCCCACGTTGTGGCGTTTCCTCATCATTCTGCTTGCCACTCAATTTTATCAGGCTTTTTACAAAACAGAGGCATTTTGGTATAATAAAGACTTATAAAGGCCAGTGGTAAAGAGAAAATGTTCTGTGATCAAGCTTTCAGTTTTATGCAAACAATTGAACTTTTTTTTTTCATGCCTTTCTCATGACGTCAGATGTAAAAGTAATCCAGTCAACATTTGGCATGGTTTGAATATTGACTTACTCATTTCAATAAATAAATATTAAAATATTAAAATAAGGATGAAATCAAATTTCCATAAGTATTTGTAAAATTCATTATTTTGTCTTTAGAGGAAGGCTTGATCAGTTATGACTTTCATTCGAGGAAAAAAATTATTTCATCTCTGCAAACCCCCTTAAGCCTGAGTTTTATATTATTGTCCATAATGTTCTGGGCTAGATTCAGTATTCCACCCTGTTAGTCAGAACACTAATTATTCTCTATGAAAGCAAGACTTTCTCCCACTTACAAATATGTAATTAATTACTTATGCTTTGTTCTATTTTTTGCAGGAACAAATTACGCAAATTAAATCAGATCTCCTAACTGTTGTGAATAAAGAAGTTCAGACATTGAAAGAAACAATTGCTAAACTCACTGAGGAGAACGTAGAACTGAAGCTAGAAAATGAAAAATTACGGAACTTGGTTGAATTCAAGACCTCTACATCCACATAACAGTGGCCTAAAGTTAAGTGAATGTCAAATCTTCCTGAGACAAAAAATTGTCTTGAAAATCACAGAGGATAAATTTTCTTGTAATGTTCAATGGAACTTTAGTGAAGTCAACAAATTTCAAGATCACAGGCTTGGTAACAGCTTTGCCTTTTGTGGAGGATTGCCTGCTACAAATAAAGTTTGAGAAGGTGCAAGCAAGATTTCTTATGCAGTTTATGGTACTTTAGCTACAGCTATTGCTCAGGGATGGCTGCATGACATTCTTCAGTCTGTGTTCTGAGCTCTTGATTGAGTCAAATCCAGAACTCAATTTGTTCGCCATCAAATAGCTGCTGTAAAGTTGCTCAAGTTGTCAGCATTCCTTCACTGATGCATTCCTTCATTCACTCTTGGCTTGTTGATGATCAAGAATAGTCACACAGGAATCAAACTGGCCTCTCACTTGGCTTATTTTTCCAGAGTAAATACTTAGAGATTATTGACAGAATAAATTATTATCTTTGAACAGAACTAAACCACGGTGCAATATTAAGGTCTTGAATTATGATGGGAATATCAACTGAAACTTTGATTTGTTGAGCCCTGTCATACAAGGAAAATGTTGCACCACAGAGAAAAAGTCAACAACAAAACTAATACCAGCCTTCTTGGATCGCAAATGAAAGTAATAGTACTGCAAAATGCCCTTATTGTTGTAATTGGTCACTTTGGGTTCAGTGGCCTGTGCTCAGTGTGAAGTGCTTCTTTGGCTACAAAAGAAACCACAGCAATTTATGAAATGTTGACTTGAAGAGTCTGGAAAAGAGGGCTTGACAAATAATTTAGTGTTGATCTGATTTGTGTGTCTAGCCCACAAATTGCAGGAGACCACATTGCCAATTTCAAGTGGTTGTCGATTGGTTTAGTCGGAGATTACAGGAATTTTGGTTAAATGTCCTGATAAACTTGGGCTTCATGACTGTATAATGGAGCTCAGGTTTGTTGTTCATAATCTATGTTAATCTTCCAGGCCCTTCTTGTTTGTCAGATTAATTTTACTTCTTTGGTGATTATCTTCCCTAGAAAACTATAATTTTGAGGTTTTCTTCAGTTTGAAAGCTTTTTTACATCAGAAAAGAAGAATTGAAAGACTGTCAGTGACACAACATTGGGTCAGACTCAAATGTTATTTTGTTGTTGTTGGTAAAACATACGACTGTGCCAATCTGCATACGTAATATTCTCTGATAGAAGTGTTCACAGAAAAGACTGCTGGACGTTCTGTATACTGTTACATAATAGAAAAGGTTATGGGATGGGGGTGCCATGACAGAAATCGAAGTGCTGATTTCTTCAAGATATAAATCCTTGGCAATAAATGACATATTGTACCATCATTGGCCATTGGGTAGGACATGTCAGCCAGGTTTCAAGCTGCTGGTAAATGTGAGATTCAGATAGCTTTATTTTTCTTTGTGTAAAACAAATTGAGTATTTCTCCTTTATACAAACAAGATGATGGATGCATTATTTTGTTAAAATCTGATTTAAGCTATGCAAGAGACACTTCAACAGCTGTGGTAATAACATATTTGTATTTATTTTGATTGAAAAATGTTAAAGCTATCAAATTGTCTGCTTAGCTTAGCCTATTAGAACCTTGGGTGTTTGCCAGACTTCTGCTTAGAAATATTTGATTGATCTTAAATTTCATGGCTTTTTGGCCATCTCCACCTGACAGTGCTGTCAATAAGTTTTGAAGTAGACGGCACCAATGGGAAAGTAGGCGGCAGCCTACTTTTCGAGCGCTGAAGGCGCGAGCCTCATAGGGGGGTCTGGGGGCATGCCCCCCCAGAAAATTTTGAAATTTAGATGCTCGGAAATGCTATTTTCAACGGTTTCCTGACAGTATTTGGGCCTAAAGAACAACCAAAATTAAGACTATATTAACCATGTTTTATGTTTATTACAACCGTTCTTTTCCTCAAAATCTCAATCACTGGCTTTTAGAAAAGAGCAAAATGATAAATCTTCAAATGCTGATTAAAAAAATTAAATTTAATGTTTTAAGTTCATTTGGCATATGCGAAGTTTGGGTTCTAGTCTTGTGAAAATGTCCCAGGCGTTCCACGACTCTTCGATCTGCCGTCGATCTGCTTCGACTTTTCACCGCTTCCACCGAAAGGTTAATACGTTTAAACTCCAGAAATGTGCCTTTTCTTAGGCTCAGATACTTGATCCCGATGTTTTGCAATTATTTTTGCGGGATCTTTTCATTATTTTGAGCTGGTTTCTTGCTGGATCCTGTTCTGTGAAAATGTTGCAGGCCTTCCATGATCCTTCGATCAACTTCCATCGACACGGGAAAGGTAAACACGTTTAAAACTCCTGAAATGCGTCTTTATTTCGACTCAAACGTTTGAGGCAGTTGTGGCACAATTATTTTTGTGGGATTTTTTCCTTATTTTAAGTTTCTTACCAAAATTCACAGTAAAATGAGACTAAAGTAGCCGGCCAAAGATTGGTCAGTTGCCAGTTCGGCCGGCTACCGGCCCTTATTGACAGCACTGCCTGAACTCTAGCTACATCTACTGTTATCGACAATAAAGACCAATTCAAGGTTGAAGCAAGCCAAATATTTGTTATTTTGTTGTGTTTCCTTAACCCTCTTATCAGCCTGTTGCCATTTTGGAGAGTATTTTCTTGATCACTGCCATATTTCTATGTCATGCTAACCTGTTTGACTAATCAAATACCAAATAAATAAAGTGCCATTATTGCACTTCATCAAGTCTTGTATATTTTCAGCTTTATCCTCTGATTGGGATAACCTTTTTCAGTTGGATTGACAAAGAGACAATGAAGAGGGAGATGCGGAGCATGCCCCAATAAAAAATGATGGGAGTGTTTGTTAGAAAATTTCCAAAACACCCCTAAAGGTACCAAAATCCTGGGCATAGCCCAAATTCATTTTCTCCCCTAAGAGGTACCAATACTAAAATCACCAGCTAGCACTGCTGTGATTGTTTTCAAATACATAATTCAGAATTAAAAGTTATTTGGTACCACAAGCACCCTTGTCATTTTTACAGAATTGTAGCAGCTCTCATAAAACTTGTAATTCTGCTGGTTCTTTAGTGTAGCAGTTTCTACTGTTTTGGGGGCTAGGGGCATTGTTCCTGTTGTTTATTCTATTGTTCACTTGAAGGGAAGTGAACCATTCACAGGTGACCTATGAGAGCTGCCACATGATTCCATTTTTACATCAGTTCCTAGCCCCAGGGAGAGCCTGGGAGATGCTAATGTAATTGTCTAGTAGCATCCCATCAGGGGAGGGGATGGTAAAAATACTACTAGTTGCTTGATGCTAAGGAAAGTAGTAAGGAGGGGGAATAGCATTGCTTATTTGTTCCTAACATGGACCCTGTAAACAAGGTTGAAGAAAAATTATGATCAAACAAGTAAAATGCTTGCTTATTTTCTGGTAATTGGGATAATTCTGACACGTTACCTTCACTTATTAAAAGGGTATCCTACAACGGTGTCTGCACAAGTCATGGAAAACCTGGAAGATCATGGAATTTTAGACTTTCATTGCCAAGGCCTGGAAAGTCATGGGATTCAAATGTGAGTCGTAGAAAAAAGGGGTCGAAGGCTGGTGAAAGGTCTCGCGGAGTGCCACTGTTGTCACTAGGTGGCTCTCAAAAATGCTGAGAAATACCTATCGCCTCTAAAAGGCTCTACCAGCAAGTCAAGTCACACCTCCATGTCTGGTGACCCAGTTAGTACATTGTAGCAATACGGTGAAGCTGAGTCACAATGGCAAAAGGCAAGTCTCCAGCACCTTTAAAATATCTGAAACCCGTGGCTAAGAGAATAACATCCCAACAGAAAAATCATGATCGTCCAGGTTGGGGGCTGGGCATGGGACCAATAGACCAATTCCGATATATTAATATTCTAACATGTCACTGAGGCTTGGGGGAATAAAACAAAAGATTTTGCATCGAGGCTTAGGGATGAATCAATAATTTCTTTGGTTTTATTCCCCTAAGCCTCGGCGCCATGTTAGATTTTTAATATATCGGAATTGGTCTATTCTCCCATCCCATAAAAACATACTGAATACAGAAACCAAGATTGCCTTCAACTATTATGAGTGAGATCAATGGCCTGCTGTCTTATAGGGGGTGACTTCATTACCTTGATGGGTAGCAGTATGAGGGATGAAGGTGAAAGCCGCAAGGAAACTTGCATGTGGAATAAGCAACAAATCAAAATGACACAAGTACAAAATAAATTAGGTTTTTTACTAAAGAGAATGGTAAAAACGGAAAATGAGAGATGATTTCCAAGAAAATGGAAAACTTGGAGAAGTCATGGAAAATGTCAAGAAAAGTCATGGAATTTCAAAAGCTCAAGAGTATGAACCCTGTACAACATGGAATCATGGTTTTTGAGAATTTATTTTTCAAATTATGAAAACATTTTAATCCCAATGAATGGATTTTGCAATATTTGTAACCTCTATTTGTAAACCCTAGATTGTAGCGATTGCCAAATGACCTCTTTACTTGGTAATTTGCCCAAAGGACCTTTCAAAGTTAAATCCTGAGAAAAGACCCACAGTGGACAAATATGATCACTTACTGTATGATATTCATTTGAAAGTGCTGTCACAATATGTTCAAGATCTCCCTGAAAACTAGAAATCCTCAAAATAGAAGTTTACAAAAGAAAAAGATAAGAAAATCTGTAGTCTAAAAGAATGAAATAGCAGCAAAGATGTTTTCAACCCTTAACAATTACTTTTGATTGCCAGCGATTCCACTTTCAGTCACTGAGCAATGCTCAATTTTGTTTATTTGCACTTACTACTTTGCTCACATTTCTCCACAATAGGTCATTTCTGAGTCCCTTTTTCCTCAATTTAAAAACGAGTCCTTGTGTGAAACCGTTCAAACGAAAAATATTTCATTTCCATGAAAATGGCAGCACAGGTGAAACACAAAATTAATTTGATACAAATGGTTTTGCACAAAGATTTGTTTTGACACAGGCAAAACACAACTCAGAAATGGCTTATTAAGAGGTGGCTGGTGTATCTAATTTCTGCACACACACTTGCTCACGTGAAAGGAGTAATTTGCAACAACTTAGGAGGTAAAGTTTCCAACTATGTACCTGTGATAATTGCATCCAGCTGACCTCCTTGCGACCAGAAATTACCATCTTAGTCAAAATATTCACCTAATAAGTCTAAAAATGAACAGTTGGCACCAGCATATAAATTTTAATTTACCAGCAGTGTCCATCAGTAGGGTTGATTTATTAAAAAATCCTAAAATTACATGTGTCAGTGCCTTGGTGTAAATAAATGTGAATCTATTCTTTAATTCTGAGCTAGTATCTTCCTGCTTGTTTTCTAAGTTCTTTGTTACCTTGTTTATTCTTTGTTTTACATCCCTAAGGAGTTCCACAGGGGATGAGCCAAATAGGCCATTTCCCAGTTCTCTTTTGCCTCAGCGTCAGAATGAGTCTAAGTGCAAAACCATTCATATGAAAATGTGTTTTACTTCCATCTTCATTCTCATGCAAAACAAACTTATTTCCATGTGAATAGTTTCGTACTTAGATTCGTCCTGAAAGTGAGTGAAAAGGGAACTCAGAAATGGCCTATTATGTTTCTCACACAATTCTAATCAAATTTAGTGAGCCTGATTGCCTCAAATTTTTTGCAACACTGTCTTTAAATAGAGTCCTGATTCCATTTGTAAGGCCAAGAAAGTGTCAGATATTTTTTATCAAATTTCACCACCCCTGACTACATGGATCTGTCACATTGTAGACCACAATGGATTTTACCCCAATACTGCCATTCAATTCAAGGACAGGCCAATCAAATCTAGCATTAATTTTCTACAACACAAAGACAATTCTCTACTTAAATATTCGAATTTATTCACATAAAATATCTCTGTGAATACATTTAAGAGAGATTCTGAGTAGTTCTCAAAAGATTTACAGATACATTTATTTACTTTGACTTTTTCACGCCACGCTAAGAAAATACTACGAATATATGTTACGTGGACCACCGAGCCATAACTCGCGATGAAAATGATTTTGAAGAAAGTAAAGGCAAAAAATTATTACAAAATCGTCGAAATATGTAGCATTTGTACTGCTTACTCTAAATACTACCATTTGAGTTTCGAGAAAAAGCTAAACGTTTGAAAAGTATTCAGTAGAGTTCAATATTTTTCTGCTAATCTGTTGTCGTCGCAAACAAGCAAGTACGTCAGTCAAATTGTTCCTCTTGATCCAAAATTCCTTTTAATTTATCCCATCCTAATACTCTGGATAATCTGAAATAATGCTGTGGAAAAAAATAATGAAAATATTTCATTTGAAAATAAACGTCAAGATGGTGTTATTTAACTCTCGAACACAATTTTGTCCGATAAGCTTTGAAAGACGGTAAGTCATCAAGCTCGAAGTTTAATACGCTATTAAACTGGAAAGATCACATTTGGTGAACTTTACCTGAACCACAGACGACGAAAATGAATAATCCAAGAAGAAGAGGTCCAACAGGGTATTTTTCCTCTTGTGGCTTCTGAAATAGACCGAAAGAACGATGTTCAAACGCTACTCTTAAGTCGAGTTTTAGTTTCATGTTTCGAATGTGTTTCGTCTTTAATGGCGTATGACCTTTGCTTCACGAGTTTAAATTCCTACCCACCAATGATTTAGGAACGTTTCCTCTGGTTGTAACGTTCTGGCTGTGTTTTTCGTTGGCAACACGCATTCTCTGCTTGGCTGGCATGTTTGGAAGACTTTTTGATCGCTGTAAAACTGCTACAACACCAAGAACAACCAAACCACAACAAAGCTAAATTGTAGAGGAAGACGTAAGCGAAGCTCACAGCATGTGACGTAAGACTTTTTTTGTCGCGCTTTTTGATTGGTGTTTGAGCCTCACGTGATCCAGCAGATGAATAAATACAGCTTTCTTTCTTCGGTGAATTGTTTCAACTTTGTTTCATCCATTTTCAATGGATTTATCTTCGGCTTCCCTTCGATTATAAAACAAATAACGTGTTAAGGTTTTGGGGGTGAGGAAGAGGTATAATTCCTTTAGTTTGAGCAATTTCTGGTGAAGAAAACACGTTGGCGTACCTGATTGGCTTGTATCGACTTTGCAGGTCACCTGAAAAGAGGGGGATGCGGGGTGCGGGGGGAGCGGGGAGGGAGGGGATATTATGGGTAACACAGTGTTTCTCGCGCGCTTTTCAAAGAAAGGAAACCATAACGCGAATAGCCATATAAATACATTTTAGCGTTATAATGGAAGTCAGCTCAATCAAAGCAAAATTAAACAGCAGACAAAGAAATAAATGAGGTGAACAAAAAAATAAGTTAAAACTAAAAAATAATCGTGCCGATATTTTCTGCTGAGCAGCGAAATAAATATTGTATCTTCCGATCCAAAAATTTGCATTGCTTGCCAACAGCAAATAGACTTGAAATATCTGTAATTGGACTAGACACGACACTGCCTCTCTAGCTCTGACTCTTCCGTGCGCCCACTGTAGGAGCTGAAGAGCCAAAAAAGGCAAGACAATTAAAATTGCAAGGCGATACGGCAAAGGACACTTTCAATTTGCCAATTATATTTCGACTAGTACAATTACAACTAAGTAGTCTTCTTCAGGGCCAATGATGGCGGATTTTTGGAAAAGGGGGTTCAAATTTTTTTCTTCAAAGAAGGCGACAATTCAACATTTGGACCCTTCAGACAATTTTTTCAAAGGTGCCGACAAAAAAAAGCCCTTCGGGTTTAATTTTTCAAAGGACGCCAACAAAAAATGGTGGTGACGTTCGAGTTTCTGCCATCCTTAGGGGGGTGCGGATAAAAAATGAAACGCCCCATTCTGGGTCCATTCTGAAGTATGGTCGCTTGATCCCGCAGCTAATAAAGGAAGCGTGTAATATCGAAATGTACGAGCCATCTCTTTTGTCTTCAGATCATTGATGTTGAAATACTACCAACTTTTAATGACAAATGTACCGCTACTTACACCAGTGAAGAAAATTTGCCAGTACTTTTAATTCTTCCCTTTATTCATCACCTATATCAACCATTAAAGAGTCGTTACACTGTTTAAAGTTAATAAGCTCAGTAATCAATTGGCGCCCGGAGATTTTTGAAAAAAATCGCCTTTTTGAACATTTGTCCCAAACTCAAATCTTTCTTTGCAACATTAAAACATGCCTGTCTTTCCACGAGCCTCGTGTTTTATGATATTTTTGCTCGGGCATGCGCAAAAGGCAAAATTTAGTTTTTTCCATTTCTTTTTTCGCTTTTCCTTTTTGTCCCTTTCTTATCGTTTTGCGGCAGTTGTTGGCCTTCTACTGAGCTTCCCTTCAGTCCAAAAATTCTTGAGAAAGCGTCATCCAAACAGGAAATTCGTTCCATGGAGTAAGATCTTTTCCTCCTGTTTAGATTGAGTATAAGTATCTCTACAAATATTAAATAAAAGTTAAATCTTCCAGCCACCTGGGAATCCAATAAAACGTTTCAATAGTGACTTTTAAAAGGTGAATGTAAAAGAATGATAATTCATTATCTCTATAAAATATTAACTTTTAGATTTTATTGAGCATGTTTATTTAAAATACCGTCAGGTTATCCTTCCACATATGACTACTTCTTATAATAATTTTAGCTTCTTACCAACCAAGCTCGAGGGCAGTATTAAGGAATATTTGCCTATAGTTGTGGACCGAGCACAGCAAGGTCTGTACAAAACTGACCAAGAGGCAATATTCCCCAATATGATTCGAGCGAGACAGGTTAGTAAGTCCCAATTTTAAATTTTACCCGATAAAGAATAAAAGTACACAGCTTATGGCAATTTCCATGTTAACAATCTGTATGGCAAAATATTGACCAAGAAAGAACCAATCAGAATGCTTGGATTTACCTTCATATGGTCTCATTTAAAATACCTAATAGTAGTGTCATTTTTCTTTGCCAGTAGTCATGACCTACAATACACAGTAAGCTCGGTAAATTTCAGTGCTTTCTTCGTTGCATTTTAAATCAAAAGTCGCGTTTGCTGGAATAAATAGCACAGTTCCACGCCTCACAGGAACATTTATAGCAGTGTTTTCTACAACACCAGAACCAGACATAACCACAGCAATGCTGGGACCATCGAATGCTTGAAACTTGTACAATGGACAGCTTGCAGGAATCTACAATGAAACAAAATAGTTTAAAAAACCTAATGAGTCTCTAACACCGGTTTCTGTAGTATGAATACAGATTCCCCCCCCCCCCCCCCGTTCCCGTTAATCCCCAGCATTCTGTCATATTTATACTCCTGGGTGAAGAAAGCATCTGTGAGAGTAGTGTCCCAAGAACACAACACAGTGCCCTGGTGGGGGCCGGACTGTTGAATCCAGAACAGGTTATTAACCATTAGTACACTGTACCTCCCACAATACAAAAGTCTGGAAAGCTTAAACACTAGGAAGGAAAAACTATCAACTTCAAGGGAGTTTTTTAAAAGTAGGGAGCGAGGAATGATTTTCAAAGCCTGCTGTACATACCTGAATTCTAGCAACAGCAAAGTCTGGTACAGGAGGGTCATAAATTGTCATGTAAGGATCACTTGGGTCCTGGTGACAAGGAAAAATGTTCTCCTCTTTAGCAGCACACTTGTAATCCAACATTTCACAGAGCGTGTCCACATCTTTAAACTTTGGGGTCAGTCCAGCTCGAACGACATTATCACTACAAGCCATGCACTCCATGCAATCTGGAAATCCAGTAATAAAAAAATAAAATATTGCAAATTATTGAAGTTGATAACAAGATAAAATAATAAATAAATTATGACACAGGCATGGGCCAAAGAAAAAAGAATTCTGAGCCCTTGACAGGTTTCAAATCCATGACCATCTAGACACAGATTGGCCGCTCTAACCAACTAAGCTACAGAGAACTCTTGGTGAGCAAAGCCATTTACAAGGTTTATGTATGGCAAACATCCTGCATAAGCTGCTAGCATCAGCAAATTATATGAGAAGCAACACAAGTGTGGTAGAAGTTATTTTAAGCCATGAACAATATGCAAACAATAGGATAGGCAAATCAATTTAATAAATAAGCATAACTCAATATAGATTCTTCTGCTGGGAATTCATAGCCAGACATGATGAATTCCTTGATGTCCCAAAACTCAAAACAGAGCTCCTATGACTCATCCAAGTCGCTTTGTCAGAAATGAAGTGATAATCTTGAATTTGGCGCATTTTGGTTCAAGGCGCAGCTTACTCATGAGCAAACACTTTTAAAATAAATGGCACTCATTTACAAGAATGCTATCAAGTAATTATTGTTGTTAGGATTGAGGATTGATAGCTTTGTTCACAGCATTGTTGTTATGTTGTGGCATAGAATAATCAGAAGTGCATTAACTTGGAAATTAAAACATCATCAGATTAAGATTAATTATTACCTCCAGCCAGGTATGCGTGAGGCAGATTTGGCCCAAGAAACATTGCTTCACCAGGCTGCAGGACAATGTGATTCAGAAAATAAATACAAAAGCATCCAACATCGCCTGGAAATTGACTGTTTAATCTCAGGATTAACTCTCCGCATTCATCAGAGATGTTGTGACCTGAGGATTTCTTCTCTCTGAGCCCCTCCAAGAGTTTATTTAGTTGCTGAGACACCACATCTGGACTACTTGTCATGAGAGCAGAAAAAGCTTTCTTTAGAGCTAGAGGATCTGTCAAGAAATTGATTCAGGAACTAATTGTAACACCGTTAAGTTGCTTCACTTGGTTGAGCGATACTGGCAGTGTATGTGTTTTGTCAACTGAGCTATGAAACCATTTTTTTATGTGTGGCTCTTTGTATATAAAATCCGCACTTTGTACTACATTCGGTGGTTCCCAGTGTAAAATAAAACTAGCTGTTACAAACCTGAGCCACTTGTAAGAGCACTAGCAGCTTCATGTCCAATGACTTCAGCCAGTTCAGGTACTGTCTTCACATAGTTTTGGATTTCAACCAATGGACGAAAACCACAAAGGCCTTCAAATGGGGTCAAAGCTGTTTAAAATTTAGAGAAAATAATTAGCATGCACCTTTACTTCCTGGAACCTTTCTAAATATACATCTGCTAATAAACTCTCTACTAGTTTATAAAAAATTCAACAAACTACAAATCATGATTGGTCAGTTCAAGTTCACTATGTCGCCATAGAGCACACACCCTATAACACCACATATAATTTATGTCAAACGCATGCCTTATGGAATTATCAAGCACGAGGCTCACATCATGCAAGTTTGAGTAAGTAGAATTTCTTAAACATTTTAGAAAGGAAAAATTCAACATGCTCCTTGTGCATACCAGTAATTGAATTCTTAGATACATAGTTTTTTTATATGATTTGAGAAATTTAAAAACAACTGGAGAAGTGTGAGAAGCACTTGGTTGCACCTTGTGAATCTCAACAAACTTTTCACATGTTCTTAAATTCCTGTACACTAGATTTACTCAACAATGCATTAATTATTAGTAAACCTTGATAATTAGGGTAACCCTTACCAATTGCCATCTCAGGTTTGTGGTTAGGGTCTCTATATACTTCAGGCCTCTCTTTATGGAGCAAAGAAGCATGAGATTTATTTGGATGTGCTTGAATTGATAATGCTTTATTAACTGACAGCACTTTAAATAAGAATGGTAGTTTGCCATCAAACGTCTCTTTTACTTTGCCTCCTAAAATATCAACATTTGATTCAATCCAGTCAGACAAGAGCATCTCTTTTTCTCCAGTTACTACTTTTGATGGTCCATTTGGATGTGTTCCCATCCAAAACTATTGGAAAAAAATGAATAAGAATAAACAGAAAAACATATTATTAAACATGAACAAAAAATATGAAATAGAACCTTTTCTGGTTCTTAACAAGTTGTGGAAATACCCTAAGTTGTTAAAAATATGATCATTGGTGTTGTTAATACACCTTGCATATAGCCAACCAATCAAGAAAGACTCCATGGCCGAAATAAATCATCATCCCCAATTGCAGAAATTCTCTAGAGGATGACCATGAAAAATGATAACATCCTATTAGAACCTTTTCTTAGTCAGCAGTCAACCTTGATGAGCTCTGCACCCTAACCCATGATATGAACATGTGATATTAGCAGATTTCTTGTTTTGACAACTGTTAATGACCATGACATTGCTATCCAATATCATTAATATTGTTTACTAATACTGTGCATGCATGCCCAGGTCAACCTGTTTGTGTAGTACGGGCAACATGTCACATGATGATGTCATACGCATGTACGTAACGCGCATATGCTGCTAGCCATGGTGACCATGAAAAATGAAATACATGGTTCTTCTATTTTGATGCATGATTACTTCAATCTATGGTTATGGGGCTCCAATCTGTGGCCACGAGCTCCACAGAAATGAAACTCTCTTCAATGCCTTCCTGAGCTACTTGTCATAAATTTAGTTAGCCTCATTTTACCCATGGCAAGCTATAGATCATAAAATGGTTTACAGAAAATTAATGCAGAACCTTTAAATCTTGACCATGCAGCTTCTGTTTTCTCTTATATTTGAAAGTATAATATGACATGTGTATTCTTGCCATGTATTGTAAGTATACACGTAAGATGTACAATACCTCAGAATATGGTTTGTCCTGTTCAAGTTTGAACGAAGAACTGTACTGAGCAAGCTGCGCAACTGTGCTATTTAAGCCAGTCTTGCCCCATGCGTAACACTGGACAGCACATTTTAATTCAAGCACTGTTAACAACATAAGGAGCGATGTGTGAGTAGGTTAAACTACTAGGAAATTTGGGGATTTTTCCAAAAAGTAATACTGGGTTTAAAACATCAAATTTAGGCCAATATCTACTAAAAACAAGGTCCTCCGACTGTCACAGAGTGAGTCTATTATATAAACAATAGCCTCCATTTGGTACAGAAATATCCTCAGATATTTGTCCACAGACAAGATCTGTTCCGAGGCGCAAACAGCTTTCCAAGAGTGAAGCTTGAGGAAAACTGTCAGCTTCGAGGAAAATATTAATATTTTCAAAATATTTTATTCTGTTTAAAATGTTCAGTTCTATTCAAACCAACACTTTACTTGGGCAGACATGAATCTCAAAATTCAAAACTTGGAGAATATCGCTTGTGGTATATTCTTGGATACTCCCCAGTTTTACCAGCATCACGTGACGTGTTTAGGGCAAACGTGCAGGCAAAAAATATTTGATGGATTATAATATTTCATAGTTACAAGAAAAATTATCTTACGTAATTTGGAGATTTTTCAGTACACACTACAAGAAATAAAATTTATTTTGACACTGTGATGTACATGGCAGCTAAACATTGACCAATCCCATTTGATGTCTAAACACCCCCTATTGAGGGGATGGGGAATCTGAGGGGAACGGAGGGGCTTTTCAAACGTGATTTAGTGTATAGGACTAGTGATATAGGTATGGACTATCGGAACATTCACGCGTTCCATGAACTGCTTTTCCCGGCTTTGAACTCTGCAATTTTTGATCTCTCCACAAAAAAGATTTTTCGGGAACACGGAAATAAATAATAAAACACACTTACCTCCACTGGAGCCAACTGGTTCTGCCATTCCGAATGTATAAATATCACTATTTAATATTTTTATTAAAGTGACAAGCATACGTGGAAGGAACGAATTTTGACAGGCGTTCTATTTTTGAGAAGAAAGAGAAGGACTGGACATCAAGTCGAAGTCGAGAAAACCTGCGATGTAGGGTAGTGTGAGAAAAACCAAGAACTATGTAATTAAGAACAACAACCTGGTACAAGAAACTACTACACTTCCTTATTTGATAAAAATAAATAGGAGTAGCTGCCTTATAGTCCTTCTGTTAAGGCTGACCCTACCCCAGCTAGTAACTAATTGTTTGTCGAGCACGCTACTCGGTCGCCCTGGGAAGGAAAAGAACGATCAGCATGAGGCAGCGACAGCAAGCGTTGCAGTGATCAGTGTGGAAAAACAACGAGCAAAATTCCCCTTTTGGGTAAAGGTAGTTTTGAATAACCTTCTTTCTTCATTTTTAAGATGCTTTAAGCTATTTTAACGTATATTTTATTCAAGCTTTGCTCACCCTAGCGTTTTCCAGCAATTTTCTCGTACTCAGTTTTGGGAGAAACGCTGGGATCAGCTCAAGGTGCCTCTAGATCTAGATTCTGGCTGCAGAGAGGAAACGGCCATTACATCTGTTGTGTTTCAATTTTATTCTTGGCTAAAATTTTATTTTCCTAATTTACAAACTCATGATAATTCATTACCATACTCAAAAACAAAGGTAAGCGAATAAAATTTTGAACCAAGGATAAAATGGAACCACAACATATTCATTAAATTAAACAGCAGCTTTTCATCTGCTTAGTACTAGACAGATTAGCTGTTACGGGAATTTCAACGCCTCAAAAGGATGGATAGACGACGGCCCCTTGGCAGCAATCCTGTTGGGATAAATCTTTTGCAATTGCCTGTAATTGGAAATGGCCTGGGCAATCCACAACAGTTCCTGAGTAATTTGCGTGGATTGAGAATGCCACAAACTCAAGGACAACGCAGCACAAGCCGTGAGCAGTATGGCCAAGACAACGGAGATGAGAGAGCACGCTTCTCTGATAATTATTATGACAGAGAGCAAATGGCATCCAGTGACTATGGGCAGAGGACATTCCATGAACCTTATGACAGTCGCAACCAAGATAGAGAAGATCATTATCGCGAAGATTATGGTAGGATTCGTGGGCTTATGGATAGAGAAATTCCACTGAACTTTTTATTCCCAGAGATGGAGTCTTCAAGGCACCCTTCTTCAAAACCCAACTCACAATCAGCCGTGTTAAGATCTCACTCTGAGAGCCACGTTGATAGTTCATTTGACAAGGGCCAACATTCAAACCGGTATAGTCTGAGTGAGAGCAAGTATGGTAAGAGGGATAATACAACTGTACCATGGAATGCACAGCTTCGTCCAAACTGCTACCTAGTACCTCCATTAGATGATACACATGTATTGCCACTGGGTGAACAACAACATGGATGCCGCAAAGTTTTTGTTGGCGGCCTTCCTGGGCTGACTGATGAATTCATCGTAAGGGAGATATTCAATGTTTGTGGGCCCATAGAGAACATCAGTTTCAAAACTGGTCAAAAGAATTCCCAAGTTAGGTATTGCCAAGTGACATACTACAAACTGGATTCTGTTGATAAGGCAGTCAAATTTAATGGACATGTACTTGTAATTGGGGATGGAAGCGATCGAAAAACCAAAATTGGTCGCATTCGTGTTAACTATGACCAAGAAGGAAAGGAAAAAGAAGCAGCAACTGTCATTACACAGCAGCCTACTCAGATAGAAGAAGAGAAGGATTTGAATTCAACGTATTATAGTCGCAAGAGTGCATTCCAACTTCTGGATCTACTTCGTCATGATACATCGGTAGTCGAGTCCTTGGAGGTAATGTCTCATTGGTTTGAAAAGGGGGAATGTAATCGTTCCACAGTAAATGTGTTTCACACAATACTGAGCACAGTCCACAGCTTTGTCAAACGACTGATCAACAAACGAAAGGAACATGAGCGACAAGTGGAGAAGCAGAAGAAGCAGCTGGCAGACAAAGCCAATGAAATTAAACAACAATGTAAGTTTCACCATTTTGGTTACTTGACCCATATTTTTCTTACTGGGCATTTCCAAGTACCAATAATCTATCAAGCCCATTTTTTATTGTCGATGGATTATTTCAATTTTAAAACAACTAAATTGCATTAAATGATGCAGCTCATCAACTCCTAAGTGAAAATTAAGATATATTATTCATGTACCCAGCCTTAATTAGCATATATTTTTTTTATTTCGCAATTTACATGTATTTCTCAGTTTTCGTTCTGATTGAGAAGAGATATCAAACAATTGGGACTGCTTTTTCATTGGCTATCATATTATCTTCTCTCCTCTTGGTGATGATGAAACACACTCTCGTGTTTGATACATTACTTAACAGTAAACATTTTTTAATAGGTGAAGCTGTATGGAAAGTATTTGAGGCAGCGACTAAACAAAAGTCCTGGGACCATTTTACCAAGGCACAAAGGAAAACAATTTCCCAGTGGCATGCTCTAGTCAGAGATGTGAGTACCATTTCTGCTGCTAAATAACCCAGTTTCTGTTATGGAATGACTGTGATTTAGGTAGACACTTAGAACAGTGTTACTAACTCTGCTTTACAAAGACCATCTTAGCATGGACACCTTGGGCACTTTCCATTCTCAAAGTCCTACCAGTCAAGCCAACAGGGACAAACTGATCAGTTGTAAAATGGCGCATTCTGTATCTGTGACAATTTTCTGAACTAAAGAAAGGCAACCAGCTAGTTTGAATATTTCTGTCTGACTGGTCTGACGGATGAAAGTACATGTATCCACATCCAGAGGTTGTCCCAAATATTCTGTTCAGTGTGAACTAAAACAGACCTTTCCATTTGACGTCCATGTGAAATTTCTGAAATTTTGGGGCAAATGGAAAGCACCCCTTGTTATTATAATATAGACAGTCTTATTGCTATGGAAACCCATAGATTTCCTTTTTTAAAACTTAACTCGCTTAATCTGAACGATTATATTTATCACTGTTTCTCACCCAACTAATGCCGTGTTTACACTTGGGCTTTTACCAAGGTAAACTTTTACTGTCTAAACCTTGGTACATTTGGACAGTGTTTATACTGGCTCAAATAACCGAGGTAAACCTGTCATCAATTACGATTACGATAAAATCGAATTGACCTCAGAACTGGGGCCATAGTACTGATGAGGCATCTGTGGCAGATATTGTTGATTGTACTGGTGTTTAGCGGTTGTTGCAGTGCGTAGCGAAATGGTGAATACGTGGAATATGCATCTTCCCTGATGAAATAATAGATCGAGAATAAATACAGAGAATCAACGGAAATTGCAACAAGAAAGAAATTATAATGACGCGAACAAATTAGCAATACAACGATGTTAAATGAACCTCTCGAGTTGTTCGTTGTCGTAATGATTACTGTCTGTTTTTTGCCATGACTCGTATGCAGATAAAAACAAACGTGAAAACCAAGTCGCGAAAACGTGATCGAATGAGACTGACACAATCTGGACACCACAGGATGTGAAATGCTATGCGACCGCAAGCGGATATATCTGTCATCTCGACCTTGGTTACCGACCTAAACCATGCCTGATCACAGGTTTAATCGAACGTTTATCTTGGTTAACTTTCTATTGCCTCGGGCGATGTTTACCATGGTATTAGTTGGTGTTTACACACACAAAATATTTACCTAGGTAAGTAAACTCCAAAACCTTGGTAAAACGCTCAAGTCTAAACACGGCATGAGACATTCGCATACAAGGTGACGCTGTACATCAGCTTGTTATGAGCATCTCTTGTAGCATGGTTACATCATCAGTGTAGGTTTCAATTTAAAGGCCTGCTTTGTTACTAGAGCGGTGGTCGAAGATTCTAGATGAGCAGTTGGCCATGGAAGTCAATCAAGTGCAGATGCAACTAAATCAATTTCCCTCCTGTCCCCTGCCCCCCCCCCCCCCCCTCCACCAGACCAAGAGAAATGAAAAGAAAATTCACATTCCTGAAATTTATGTACCGGTAACTTTCTATTTAAATTTAAATGTTGCCAAATAAATCCATCTTCAGTTGCATTGCATTATCCTCTGTGAGCTATCGACGACAATAAAAAAATCAATTCTAATGACATTGGCTACTACTTGAAATGTTCTAGCTAAGATGTGAAAAAAGGTGATACACAATCGTGCAAGACAAGCATTGTTTTCATCCATTGTGGTGCACATAAGTATTAGTTATGGTGGTTGCGAACACCACTTATTCTTTAGGGTTGTGATAGGATATGGCAAGGTTGCCATCCATACCAACCTGTTCAGCTGTCCGTAGCTCTGTCCCCCACACCTACCCTCGAGTGGATTGATTGTTGACGGGTTTAACTTCCAAGCTCCATGCAAACAGGAAAGTCCAAAGGTAGGTGGTTCACGGCAGTTCTCACTGATGTCATTATATACCATTTCCCAGGAAATCAAATCAGCCGAAGAGGCTGAGATCCAAAATCGCGAGGAGGTAGGTATGGATTTGGATGATGAGGTACCAAACCTCGGCGGGCTTATTGAGCAGCCAGTACTCCTAGCGGCAGAAGAACATCAATATGAACAAGGTGAAAGCCAGGCACCTCCACAAGCCAAGAAACCCCGGTGCGATACTTCAGGTAACAGTATATCCACGCAGTAGTAGGCTTGCTTATGAATTCACAGCTAATGAAGACTAAGGGCTGACACATACATGTAAGTGGTTCTGGTTGTGTCTACCAAGGTAAGACATTCTGTAGCCTGTGTACATGCAGACGATCTTGTGTTGAATTGAGGAGTGCTAGTGCTTTGCTCAATTTCATACTACAGACCATGACTGGAACAGATGTTAGCTCTCTGCCCTTGAAGGAAACTAGCAGCAACGGGAATTGTGTTTCTCATTTTGTTGACCAGATCTCATTTTCCTCACTTCTTGAGACACAAAGATAGCAAGTGGCATTTACTGTATGTGCTTGATGGAAAGCCTTGTACATTTTGTGGCTTGCATGCTCGCTACAGAAAGATATCTGTGGCTACTGCGTAGTTTAGAGAACAAACCTCATACCACTTGACGTGTGACTGAATATTGTCTTACCAGGAATTGTTTTGATCCACACAATACTTCCAGTGTCACTCACCAGCCAATCTACCTTCTGGCCAGAGTCAACTTCTATGTTGTAGGCAATTTGCCTTTGCTTCATAGTTTCATTCTAGTTTGTTTGCCTTAAATATACTTGCCTTTATCATTACAGATCCCCAGCTTTGTTTTCTACACCTTGCAACAATGAATTCATGGACATCAGTGCCAAACTGCATCAAATTTGCTTTTTCTTCGGCAATAAAGAATTTCTTAGTAACTGGTTTTCTCTTCCCTATTATCCAATTGACCTCGGAAATTATCATGCACAAAGCTCTCTTGCAAAAGACCCGAATTATTAATGGCTGTAGCAGTGCTTTCAATAAGCACCCATGGCCGACGAAAAGCGTCGGCAACTTCGATGTACTTTGCTTAGAAACATTGGCTACTTTTTTCCCTCATTTGAAAAAATTAAGGAAAGATTAAAACAAACAGTCGGTTACTCTACTCAGACCGACTGCCTACTTCAAAATTTATTAAAACCCCTGCTGTAGTTGTTTTTTGGCTCTGCCACATCATCACTTTAGATATTTTAATCAATGGAATATATAATTCTTGATATTGCTGTTTTCGATGCTGATGATGTACTCTCCCTTCTCCCAGGGGAAAGAAGCGATGTAGCAAAAGTCACGATACCTCCTCTTAAAGTCGACTGTACAATTTTTTTTCTTAAGTTTGTTTATTTCATTTGGCCTTCAGAATCTGATACAGCCTCAAGTGGTGCTCTGAAGTTAGAGAATGAGAAGCTGCGCACACAAGTTGAAAGCTTGAAAGGAATAGCAGAGCAAAATACAAACCTGGTGTGGTCCATGCAAAGCTACCAATACCAAGCTGACTTGACCAGACAACAGTATGCTGACAGGTTGAAAGAGAAAGATCAAGAGGTACATGTACTGTCCTTTATTTCAACCTGGGCTTAAAACACAACCTTGTCCACACTGATTGCTAAAGGTAGGGTTTGCACACACCTTGAAATTCAACGTCTTAAAAGTCCTTGAAAATTGCAGTCAGTGCTGGAAAGTCCTTGAAATTTATTGCTAGTTTCAATCAACCTCAGGGTTTGCACGCATGTTGAAAGTCCTTGAATCTCAGAATAAAAATTTAAGGCCTTAAAAGTCCTTGAAAATTGCAGTTCTTGCTGGAAAGTCCTTGAAATTTGAAGCTCATTTCAATCAACCTAGACTTTTACCTGTCTGGTAGGCACACTTGCTGCTATGAGCAGCTGATTAACGCTGGATTTTACAGTGCGTGGAGCCCTTGAAAAATGGAAAATGTGTCCTTGAAAAGTCCTTGAATTTTTTTGGCCAAAAGGGGTATGAACCCTGTAAAGAGAAACACAGGCTTGTGGTTTAATGGGTAGTGCACTGTACTCCAGAGTTCTGGGTGTAATCCTGGTCAGGGTATTGCTGCTGTGTTCCTAGGTAAGGTTTTCTGCAGTGGGCTAAAATCTCATCTTTGGGGAGAAGCAGTGGAGGTAAATGCCCACAGTTTTACCCACTTTGCGTATATACACACTTTATCTTTACCTTTAATTGGTTCCAGGGCATCCTTCAAGGGTTTGGTACACCGTACTTCATCAAATAGCCATCCCCCCTTGGAATTCAAATGCTTTTCAAGCAGATGAAATGTTTTATTTGTGCAAGACATGATATTCATATAAAGTTTTTGCTGACAGATCCAACGCCTACAGAGATCGTTAGAGCACATTAAGCAGAACATAGGAAACAGTAAGCTGTTTAGTGAGCTAGAGGTAAGCATAGGAAGAAGTTATAATTTCGACTCTCATCTCTACAGTTTACAGATAAATGTCATTTTCAATAAGGATGGGTTATTTTATCGAATGGATGCTCAATATAATAAAGTAAAGATACATGTATTAACACCCTGACATCTGGTCAAAAACGTTGCTCAGTGTGTTAAACCCCGCATTGTGTTTTGCATGGGGTGATTCTTATTTAAAGAGTTGAGAATGTCGCTGGAGCCCTGTGGTAGTCAAAAGGTAATTCGATAGTCATTGCCACGCCTTCTCATGCATAGTTACCACCCTGCTCCCCACATACCCCCCTTGCAACAAATCAGTTTTGTCAATTACCAACGCACTTAAATCAAAGTAATGTACATATTGTCTTTGTCCGATTGATGTTCCTGTTTTAACTGCACGTGGGTGATTCTTACATGTACATAAAGAGTTGAGAATGTCCTGTGGTGGCCAAAAGGTTATACCATAATCGTTGCCAAGCCTTCTCTTGCATAGTCATCACCCTGCTCTCCGCATACCTCCCCCTGCAAGGATCAGTTTTGTCAATGACCAACACACTTTAATCAAAGTAATGTACATATCGTCTTTGTCCAACAGTTGTTCCACTTTTAACTGCAGTGCATGCATCAAGGACGCTGTTGGACTCCTTTGTAATTATTGTTAAAGGGCATAAAGGCGCAGCAAGGAACTGAGCCCTTCTTTTTCATTTGCAGGCAACAGCTTCTGACCAACCATCTGATCTACAGATTTTGGTAGAACTGAGCAACAGTGATTTAACGACAACAAATGAAGCAGCAGTGAGACAAGGAGGTAGCACGAAAAATTACGGGGAAGAGATTAAGGAGGAAATGATGGCAGATGGTGATGGAACGTTAATTGAACAGAGTGTGGAAAACGATAATAACGAGAAGAGTGGCGAACAAGCCAGTGAAGTGCACTCGGAACACGCAGACGCGAGCAGTAAAGGAGAAAGTGCCATACTGAGACACGCCAAACAGCAGGCGACGTTTGGAGGGGATGATTTCCAGTACGAAGGTGTTCCTACCCAGTGGGAAAACACGGAATTGGCACAGATGTCAACTGAAGAGGGCAGTGCCTTTGGTGCACCAGTGAAGGAAGACGGAAAACTACCAGAAGAAGTAGATAATCCACCGGAAGGAGAAGTAAAACCAGTAGAACACGGAGAGAAGCCATCACAGGAAGAAGAGATCACAACAGGAAGGGAAGAGAGGCCAGGAGGACACGAGAACACAGACGAAGAGGAAGGATTTGGTCGTTTTGTACAGATAGATGATGAGCAGTTTGAAGTAATTGACGATATGGATGAAGACAGTGAAGATGATTACAAAGAAGTTGCTGCTCGCAGTTCTCTGAATGAAAATGCTCAACAAATGAATGAGCAACTTCCAGGCGAGGATAATTCTAAAGAATTAGCTGCTAAGAGTCCTTTTGATGAGAACGTTCAGCAAATGAATGAACAGCTTCCAGGCGAAGATGGTTCTAAAGAAGCGGCTGCCCACGATCCTACGAACGAAAATGATAAGCAAGTGAACAAGGAGCTGCAAAGCGAAGATTATTATAAAGAAGTTGCTGCTCATGATCCCTTGGAGGAAGGCTTGGAGCAAGTGAACGAACCGTGTCCTGGGGATTGGTCATTTTACCAGCAACATTACAGTGCTCTGTATCAAACGTGGCCCTCGTCTGGAATGGCCAGTTATGGATCCACTGATTTTGGACCCAACGTGGTGCGCCTCTCTGGCGAGGAGCTTGTGCTCGTTGGCATAATGTGTTCCTACCTTCAGCTCTGCCCCTCTGGTGCCACGAGTGGGGAGATTCGAGACTACCTGTCAAGGCAGTTCAAGGAGCGCAGAAAAGATGTAGTGGAGAAATTGCTGTTCAGTTTGCCTGTTTTGTTTACAACAGGGGAAGCAGGTAGCAACACAAAATGGAAGTTTTGCGGATTTGAGACGTTTCAGCCGAAGAGTGAGAAATGAGACTGGCATTTGTGTACTGCTTAATATGCAGCTGTTGTTGAAAGTAAACTTTTTCTCCATGCTATCAGGCATGCGATGTACTGGCGGTAGAGACGGTGTCATCATTGACGTCGAAGCATATTTCATTTCACGTTGTAGACAAAAATCACTACATATATAAGAGATTTACTGTCCATTTTCACGTATATACCCGAAAAAAAAAAGATGTTGAGCTATAATTGTGTTGTAGTTTTGCTCGGATATAAATTTATTCCACACAGTAGCCCTTTCTGAGTTTCCCTTTGCCTCTGTTTCTTCATCTTCGGAGTGTGACCCTTGAGAAATAACACCCTCTTGTAGAAGAGGTGCTATGTTATTCTCAATGAGCGAGGAAAATGTTTGTAAGTTATCTGATACAAAGAGACATATGGAGAACATTTTAGTTCACTATAGTAGAGTTTGCTGTATAACGAACTTTGGACGTAACGCCAACATTTATTTGGTTGGCACTGTTCTTACATGGATAGATTAGAACGAAAGAAATCCTGGATCGCGTTGGTTGTACTTTGTAATGTAAAAAGTCGCACCACTTTCACAACCAATTGTAAATGAAATCAAAACTAATTGCGACTCGCTCGTGTACGTTTTCCCGCGCTTAGCGCGGAGACGAGTTTTGATTGGTTCACCGGATTGTCTGTTCCTATGTAGTGCCGAGAGTAATTACATACTTTGGTTTTGGTTCTATGAAACTCAACTCAAATGAAAACTGCCCTGTTTTTATTAGATTGTAGGTTATTCATTATGTACTTGCCATTATTAAATTTGATAGGGCGTTGATTTTTGCTGTTATGTCTTGTTTTCGATCTCGCTCGCTACTGCTGTGCGTGTTTTAAGTTGTGCGGAAAATTTAAATTTGTAGTGTGATCCCGTGTGATCAATTTGTGAAGATTTTTCAGCGTAAATTATTATTTCAGCATGAGGTCTAGCAGTGATTTCGTGTGATACAAAGTGAATTGATATGTTTACATTTTGTGGGAGAAAGCCCAGGAAACGTATTAATCGGTTTTATGTGGTAATTTTGAGAGTCGAGTCAAACCTTAGAAGTTGCAAACATTGAACATTACAGATACCACAGTGCTCTAATATTTCGAAAACATCAATAAATGTTCTCCAAATACAGTTTTCTAAGTTCTCCATTGTTAAATTTCATTTTTTCTTAGAACAGCCAGCTAACATTTGCTCGTCAATTAAGGAATATTTACTGTTAATTATGTTTTTTTCACACCACTGATGATTGAAATATCAAAAACAATACAAAACCGTGCAGAAGATAGGAACACGGAATATATTCTTGTTGACAGTTGTATCAGCGGGAGGTCTTAATATCGCACAAATACTTTTGTCTTTATGTATGTTTGTTAGAGGCTTGCCGCTTAAATGTAAAATGGCATTTAACAGGAAGTTATATTTATGCATGAGCGGTGCCAAGTCGAGCGCGACCGTGCCCTAACAAAGGCACAGAAACCATCGGTTGAGTTGAAGTCATTCAACAAAGTGAAACCTTCATTCATATAACAGCTTTTAACCACCCGTAGCGTTAAACAGCTCCCTTTGGAAAGAGAAATCTTTCAAGGTATGTGAAAATTGTACCTTTCTGTCCAAAGAAGCAATAGTATTGATCAAGTTTGGAGACTACACTCGACTGAAATGAAATGCTTCATTTAACGGAAAATTTATTGCTTTTAGAAAGACGTCTGTTTGCGTTATATCTTACAGCCTTACTGAAATCAACTAAAGTTTTAGGGAATTTACTCTTCTGCATTTGATGGCTATAATGTTCTAGCTATGAAAACAAAATTGGAACTGCATTACGCGCGGATTTTATCTCCGTGTTTCGGACATTGGCGAATTGACATTTGGCTGCAGCTTTTGATGCTTTTCACGAGCCTGACTTCATTAATTTATGAACGCACTGAAACAATGTTGAAAATGTCGTGGCCGTGAAAAAACGAAACGCTGAATCTCGAAATGTGGTAAACGCTGAAAAGATCAAACTGAGTTTGGTTTAAACCTTATCTCATGCAAAGCGTTATTATTTAATAAAGCTGTTATACTCATGTTTAACACAGGAAAAATGTACGCAATTATCTCTATTTAGCTTGCTGCTTCGTTTGCCATGCGTAATAATTAAAATTGCTTTCCTGTTATCAGTTGCTTGCGTCACAGACTAAAGTTCGGGTCCTTTCCGCGGCAATTTTCAAATGGGCGCTCGAGAAGACACCTGGGACGCTCGGAGGTGGCCTGTCGTTCTTCGAACCTCATTCACACGACGTCTTATGAAGGTCCACGTGAACGAGGCAACTTCACTCCCAGGGTCCTCTCCCTGAAGGGAACGAGAGACGGAGCATTCTCGTCCCCATAGCCCTTTTCGTTTCTCTTAGCCGGCAGGGCCTTGGCACGAAAAACGAAGGGCTCTGGGGACATACGATTTTCAAACAAATTCGATTTTTTTTATTGGCTGTTGAGAACAAAGAAATCTTAAACGGAAGTCAAAATTTTCGCCGGCTGCCTCCACTATGTTACAACACACAACATGTAGAAAAATCAATGCTATATACATGAATTCCGGAAGTCCTAGAATCTCGGACTGGAAATCGTATGTCTCCAGAGCCCTTCGTTTTTCATGCCAAGGCCCTGCCGGCTAAGAGAAACGAAAAGGGCTATGGGGACGAGAATGGAGACGGAGACGGACCACAACGCGATCACAGGCTCTTGTGAAGAATCTCTCTTGACAACTGCCACGGGTTACTTGCTCCACGTTGGTCGTTTGACTTTTTATGAAATGACCTTATAATCGGCAGTATTTATAATGTTATTTCTGACGAATGAGCTCGCGAAGAAGGCTGAAATAAGTTTGTCGGCACGAGATACAACAGGGCCAGGGTTCCAGGCCGGGGAATCATGGGTAGTGATACAGCTGTCTTCTTCCCCCCCTCCCACCACCCCGGCCCTATGATTAGTGACTACCTTATTACAGGAAATTAACAATGCATGTAATTAACGCGAATTTCAAAAATTCGCGTTAATTTTATGTATCTTAATTTACCTCATTGTTAATTAAAATGACGTTGATTGAAAGCATCGTTATTTTAAGACACCTTTTTATCAGCAAAGTTACAATTCATCTACGTTTCCGTCAGAGTCCGTTGACGCATGAATATTGACTTCAAAATGTTTTTAGATTCGTCAGTATACCGATCGTCTTCTCCGAGGGGATAAGTCACTTCTTCAACTTTCTTGCGCAAAATATCTATCGCATTTTTGTCATCCCATTTCATGCCCTAGTTTGTATGGCTACCTTGCTGGAAGTAAAGAACAAATTTTGCTGTTGGACGTTGTTGTTTTCTAAAGAAAGAAGTGCGAAAAATATCAAATTCGAGTCTTAATTATGCAAATGTACAACACGGAAATTCGCGTTAATTAAATGTATGTAAACATTACTTTTCGAAAATTCGCGTTAATTTTATAACGCGTAAATTTTGTTCGCGTTGTTAACATGCTTCGTTATATTCCTATAATAAGGTATTCTCTTGCGCGAAGCGTGACTTGTAGACATGCAGCTTTCGTAAGTGCGTCGAAAGAAAGCAAGCAAACAAATCTATTTTTGTTTAACATTGCACTGTTATGTTAATATGTGATAATATGTCGTAATATGTGGTAGTCATCAGTCAGTCATCTTGGCCTCAGAACCCACCGCGTTCTGTGCTTCGTTACTTTGTGTTTGTTCAGTTCTCTTTCAGATGTTATTTCTTGGTTAGATCGGTTGTTTTACTTTCTGTTAAGCCTCGTAGGATGGCTTCGAACCTCCTGGAGCCATTTCCCTACAAAATTCTCCCAAGTTGCCTTGCCCTAATTTCTCTTGCTGCCCAAATAATCTGAGTTGCCCACTTGCAGCTTTCGTAAGTGCGTCAAAGGAAAGCAAACAAACAAATCGATTTTTATTTAGCATTGCACTGCTATGTCAATATGTCATTTCCGAGTTCCCTCCTACCTCTGTTTCAAAACGAGGCTTAATGCAAAACGTTTCAAAAAGAAATGTAATTTGGTTTTATCAACTGGGTTGATAATGTCAATTGGCCACCGTAAAGAGATTCAGGAGCTGACGTTTCGAGCGTTAGCCCTTCGTCGATTCGCTCCGATGAAGGGCTAACGCTCGAAACGTCAGCTCTTGAATCTCTTTACGGTGGTCAATTGACATTATCAACCCAGTTGATAAAACCAAATTATATTGTTATACTTCCCACCGACGCAGCACCATAGTTTCTTTACAAACTTACCCTCTCTATTCAAAAAGAAATGTGTTTGATTTTCATGACTCGTCTTGAAACAGAGGAAAAAACATTTCGGAAATGCTCTATTTATTGACATTGTTGTGCATAATTTAGAGTGCTAGGGCCCCCTCTTGTGTTGTAATATACAGTTCCTTGGGTTTTACTTAACTTCGACCTAGGTACTGGTGATTAATTAAATAATAAATCGAAGAAAAGCTTTGAAGAAGACACCGAGAAATTTAGTAAGTACCACATATTATTAAACTTAACAATTCAACTGCATTTAAAACATATCAGAAACACTTGTTTACACGTCCTGTAGTTTATGGTTTTCCTATGCTGTAGTTCGACAGTTTCACATGAGTACATTACATATGTCTTGCGTGTTTTAAGCTAGTTTGCCAAAAAATCACATTGTCACGTGTGTTCATTGTTGTGTTTTCGTTTTAAGTAATTTTTTTAAGATTCAGTATATATCACTCAAATAGAATAGAACGCTAATTCTTCTACACCGTGATGTCAATAAAACCTATTTTGGCCTATTACGCCATATACGTTGTGCTGTAATCGTTTCATCAAGCTAAGTTTGTTTCTCTTCAGATTCTCGCAGCCACTGGTTTCATTTATACAAGCGGCTTTTTGGGACTCTATCGAGAAAGAAGAGAGATGAATTAATTAATTAGTCGGCGTGCTCAAAACAGTCTTAAAGCTGGGTAAATATTGAATCTCATTTTCTAAAAGCTCTTGTCTGTATTAACATTAATTAATGAGAACTTCAGAAGTAAAGGAAAGCGCATTTTATTTGATACTCAGATATTCCGAAAGTCTAAGAAAAAATGAGAAGTAAAAAAGAAGAGAAAATAAATGTACATGTTTTCATCCTTTAGCTTGGGTATGTTCTAAAAATCTTGATCAATCTCTGTCTCAAAGTTCCTATTAAAGAAATACAAATTCTTATAAATTAGAGAGTAAAATGAATTAACATACCATAGAGGACTAAAGAAATATGTGCCAATACGTTTTTGGGCTATCAGTGATTATGGCTCCTCTCAGCTGCGAGAAAATAATGCTGGGGGGTAACTCTGCAATAAACTAGCATCCCATCCAGGGGGAGCACAAAAATTCCTAGTCGCTTCATGCTACGGAACCGGGGCTTCCCCAGGCTTCCCTCCTTGGTTGGAGAACGGTGCGCGGGGAGTTGGGTCAAGCCTGCATTGGAGCCTAAGTGGCCCATCAGGCCGGCGCTTATCTCCGGTTTCCGTAGGATTAAGCGGCTAGGGGTATTTCTACTCCCCCCTGGATAGGGTGCTAGTTCATCGCAGGGTTACCCCCAGCAGTAACTTCGCCGGTAGCCACTTATACACCTGGGTAAAGAGAGGCAGCGTGAGGGTAAAATGTGTTGCACAACACAATATCCCCGGCCAGGACTCGACCCGGACTGCTCTATCCAGAGGCGAGCGCACTAACCATTAGGCCTCCGCGCCTCCCACAACTCCACGTGGGCATGTGCACTCACCGTCAACCTCGTGTTTTGCATGCACTGTTGCGCCATTAGAGAATTCTAACCACCTGTAAAAGCAATTATTTTGTGCCCTTCTTGTGTCAAATACTTGTATAGAATGCGCTGTATTGTTTTCCATTTGGTACAGTATATCGCTACAACAAATTGCATTTAATCCCGCTGATGGACAACAATTTCTTTATTAAATGACAGGATCTAACCTGGAGTCAGATTAGCAGTTCCCATGGCAGAGGAAGAAGAAGATGACGGTCAACTGATCAAAATCGCCGGCCTAGTTCTAGGTTTAGTGATAATGGCTGAAAACCTGCTGGTAATAATCACGGTTTTCATTAACAAGAAACTTCACACTACAACTTTCGTATACATCGCCAACCTTGCTGTGGCGGATTCTCTTGCTGGTGTTATGTTTATTTTTATGTACGCTGGAGGCTTGGAGTTTGACGTAACGCACAAGACTATATGGTTTTTAAAATACGGAGGAACAGTTGTATCGTTAACAGCTTCCCTGTGTAGCTTGTTATCTGTTGCTGTTGATCGCTGCCTCGAGTTATCAACCATTGCAATTCACTCTCATCTCGGCGACCCAAAACGCAGGTGCAGATGCATTGCAGCGTTAATACTCACCTGGCTGGTTTCCATAGCGATAGGATCCGCGCCTATCCTGGGTTGGAATTGTTTGAATGACAATCTCTGCTCGGGAATTTACAATGGCTTGAGCAGGAATTACCTTCGTTTCGTCATTGCGTTTGTGTTAAGCGTTCTCCTGGTCATCTACGTCCTGTATTTCCTTATTTACTATCATGTTCAGAAGACCGCACGCGAAGTCGCTGAGCACATGCAAGAAGTTGAACAAAACGCGCAATTAGAACGCCAAGCGCGCCTTCAAAAAACGCTTATGACGGTGTTAGGCGTCTTTACCATTTGTTGGCTTCCATGGTTGGTTCTAGTCTTTGTGGACTGCGTGTGCGACACGTGCAATGTGGACGAACCGTACGATCTAATCATTCCCATAATTGCGCTCATTAACTCGGGGATGAATCCGGTTATCTACGCTCTGCGCAGCAAAGAAATGAGAAGCACATACTCTGACATAATCTTCTGCTGCGGAAGAGGAAGAGTTTCACGTTGCGCATGCTGTAATGAGCGAAACCGCCGACGCGACAGTTCCAGTGACGTTCAGGGACCCACAGAAGGTAGTTGGCTAAGCACAGTGATGAGAAGACTGCGCACTTCGTCTACATGGACGCTACCACAGGAAAAAGGAGTTACGGCTGAAGAACTGGGATTTGATAAGCTGGCATGGAATGCTAATCAGAATTCCGCCGCATCAAGCGAAAATGAAGTGGTTAAGCAGAAAGGCGCAGAAGACTTGGAATGCGTTTCTATATAGCACAACAAGTAGACTTGCTACAAGTCGCTCAGGTGATTCGAAGGAAACAGCTGGATAGGAGTAGTTAGTAGTGGTAGTGGTAGTAGTATTAGTAGCCCTTTATTTAAACTCGCTAAAAAATGTTCAGTTATGACAATGGTATTTTAATTACAACCATTTTGCAATAATCAAAATAGCTATAAAAATCTACTTTACAAGATTGCCGAGTGAGAATCGAATGTTTCAAGTGCGCGGATGATTCCCTCCTTGAACCGCCCCATTGATCTGATCGCCCCAATATCTTCAGGAAGAGAGCTCCACAGTAAGGCACCGCTATTGCTAAAGAAACGTTTCAAGGAGGGCGCACTCGAGCGACGGATCACAGAAGGGAGCCATTTAGAGCACTTCGTGCGCTACGCAAGGAGAAATATTTATTTAATTCATGTTTTAATAGATCCGGCGCGGTCTTCCGCCGGCTATTTCATATAACTTTTATTGATGAGTGACCTGATGACACTGACGACCTGAACAAAAAACGAGCTACCTGGTGAAAGCATTTTCACTAGTAATCCTCTGTGAGTCGCTACGTTCATAGAGTCGAATCAATACTTCAGATGAGGAAATGAAACTGGGAGCGTATTATGGGAACAGATTTGCGTTTAACAAATGTTTGGTCTAACATTTATTTAGAAGAGATTGTAATGTCGGTTGCTGACAGCAATACCGCTAAAATAACGATATCAAACTCAAAACAAGCAGTTCAGTCATAACATCAACATCAAATCACAGCTATGAAGACATAATATATAAAACCGGCTCTATAGTGAGGGTATAATTTGGTTTTATCAACTGGGTTGATAATGTCAATTGGCCACCTTTACGGTGGCCAATTGACATTATCAACCCAGTTGATAAAACCAAATTATATTGTTATACTTCCCACCGACGCAGCACCACAGTTTCTTTAGAAACTTACCCCCTCTATAGTGAGGGATTTAGAATGAAAAAGTGATATCCTTTAGAGGCTGAAGCAAAATATACTTACTTATACTGTCGGGAGGAATTTTGTTCGAGATTTGGGTCACTTAATTTAGTTCGCAGCTGGGTCTAACCTTCGCTCATTCGTTCAAGGGGGAAGTAAAGTAAAGTAAATCTTATAAATCTTAATCCCTCATGTTTATATTTGCAGTTAGTAGGCCTACATCAGCCCTTTGAATATCATTATCTTCAAAGGATGATGATGATGATGACGATGATACGCCTGATGCCATAAATATCCAACGAGCGCTTGTTGATGGAAAATGAACAGGAAAGCTAGATCCGTTTTTACCATATCGAGAGAAAAACTTAGCAAGCAATCTCAGCTCAGCAAGAAAGCTTTCTTGGCGAATAATAAACCAGTGGTTAGTACACAAATCACAATGATACTCATGTTTTGTATGCATGTAAGAAATTCAAGAAAAAAACAACGTCGTTTTTTGTGATGACAACACAACTAAACTGAACTATTGGCTGAAACAGTATATATTACAATTTAACTTTGTAGAAACTATGAACATGACTTAAGCCTTATAATTATAACTTCAACCGTCGCGAAATATATTGAAGGTATATTTTATACCATCCGGAAATTTTCCTTTCATGAATTCTTATCGAAACATTTATTTTTATTTTCAAATGGCGAAATTAGTCAAAGTAAATAGTGCAAAACGGTAAAAATCTGAAATCTGAAACTCACAGAATGAGTGTCTGGAAATACATACCAAGTGTTTGGAAATTGAAGTTTCAAAATGATCAGATATATTAACTGTTATAAATCACGGGGAAATGACGAGCAAGTCAGGAAGCTATCTTAATGTAAACTCTAAATCTATATAGTAGTCTGTACAACTCTTGCTCTGTCGACATTTGTGTTTTTGGCCATCACTTGTTTGTCATATACATACACGTCATCCGAGCCCGCTGTCAATCGGATGCGGACTACTCGATTAGAGCCACGTAGCCTGGCCTGCCATATTTCACCAAACGTGCTGCGTACAAGACATGTGATCAGTTCGAAGTCTTGCTTCTTCCATATTTGAGAGGTGTTCTGATAATGACGAGTACCTGGAAAATAAATGATGTCAAAGTTATTAACCTGTAATAATAAATAACTTTGAAATTGTTCCTTCTTGTGCGATAACGCGGAAACTGCAACGGCAAGGTAAATGAAATGAACTGTTGCGTGGAAAGAGCAGAGAATACATTCCCTCGGATGGATTTAGGGCAGGTGCCCGGAAATGCCTCCCCAAGTCCTTGTTGCTAAGGGCCAAAGATGTGTTACCTTCCCCCGCCCAGCCCATTATTGGATCCACCTCTGGATGTGCCTCATATAAACATTTCAATTACATTGAAAACGAAATTAAAATGGACGGAAACCCTGATAAGTGCGCTGTCGTCCAGTCTCATTGTCATATAGTATATTTACTGTTAAGTGTATTGGAGTATAAAATATTAAATTAGACTCAAATTTGAACTTTAAAAATTCATGTAACAGTTATGCAGACGTTTTCAGTATTGAATTCGAACTGGGAGTAAACCTGACAAACCTTTATCACAGATTACACGGCTAGATAAATGTTTTACGGTTCTTGGTGTTTTCCGTCGCCGTTTGTAAGAAATTATTTTCCACATCATAAGTGCAATCGTGATAAAGCTCAGGATAATTGTAACAGCGACAAGATGAGCCCAGATTAGAAATGTTAAATGCTTGATCGACTCCTTGACATCTGAAAAAAAGAAAAAAGACGCATAAACAACTGAGACAGTCACACATATACTACCACATACAGAAGCACAAATAACGTCCGAAACGAGTACAAATATCTCACAAGTTTGGACTCAAACTAACGGGTTTACTGAATGGTATTCATATTGTATAAAACCAGTTAAACAGGTTCCATATTCCTCTTGAGCTCGCGAATGATTAAAGAAAACGTTAATTAAAAATCAGCATTTTTGGTAAAGTAAACGTTGAATAATAATCAAGATTTCTTATTTAATAATTATCTTGCGAAATCACACGGAATATCGCCTGATACTGAGCCTAAGGGGCCGTAGATCAGACGATATTCCGCAAGATTGACCAAGATAATTGTTTTATTTTTCCACAAACTGTCAACGAAGCGCAACCGTAACGAAATAGCAATAGTAATCAACTTTCTAATCCCCACCTTTTAAGGTAGAACTACTCTTCTCAGACTCCTCGCTGATAAACATAACTACATCTCTATTACATTTGTCATTTGTACAGCAGCAATAGTAGAGCGGCGACGATGAACGAGGATTTATTCGCTTTCCATTGCAAACAGACGATGGAGCACAATTTTGCTCATTCCCAGGCATACATCCCTTCATCGTAACACTTATTCCGCCATCCGTGCTCTGACCAAACAGCGCATAACAAGCTGGCGTAGTCCCAGTGTGATCGCATTCCTGTAACGAAGAACACGTGGCGTTTTTTGAGGCTGCCGACCGGGATGTGAGACATTTCTGATCGTATGATTCACACACCAGCGACTGGGTCTTTGTGGCAAACGCTGAAAACAGAAAAAGAGCTAGAATTGTTTCACTGCAGGTAGCTTTTGTTGGCAGTTTTAAAGGAGATCTCACAAGGATGACACCTTTTGAAAAGTTTGACCTAAATATTTCAAGTTTGTAAATTACAATCCATCTGAAACTTCCTCATTCGAAGCCATCCATCCCAGAATAAAACCGTTTCTCCTCATACAATTTTTGTTCATTTCAGCTGAAATTCATATCGGAGGGGGGAGGGGGGGTCGGTAGCCGCAGTATACATGAGGTGGGATCCGACGTATTTTCTTGGTTGAAAATTTACACGCTCGGCATCAAGTTTTTTTGGGTCAAGAGATCTGTGACGTATTGTTTAAGGTCTTAAAAAAACTACGCCTACTATTTTGGGTCAGATCTCCGAGCGAAATTTCTGTTTGATTTAATCAATCCGTACTGAGGTATTTTTTAAGGTAGGAAATTTTGATACCAGGTATTTTTTTGGGTCTAAAATTTCAGGCTCGTGTATTTTTTGGAGTTTGCAATATGAGGCTCCGTCGGACGCCTCCGTCATGTATAATGCGAGTACCCCCTTGGGATTCATATGTCGAACGTAGGCTACCTGTGGCTTCACGCAAATTATTTTATTGGTCGCGATGATACTTACAGAAAACGCAGATCCACCACACTGTCCTCTGGCTCATTTTACTGCATTCTCTTCTTAAACCTTAAATAGGAAGAGTCAAGTATTATCAAAGAGGCCTAGAAGGACCAAAGGGGGGAAATATGATACAAAGGCTAGCTTATAGCAATAAAATTAAAGTTATGACTCAGATCTCTTTTGACCTGTAAGGATGTCTGAAGAGGACTGTAGAGGTACCGTTTATCGATTTTCTTAATTTCAGTTCGGACATTTCAGTTTTTTTTGTTATGAGATGTTTGGCTCGGGATCGGTGTTTTTGGACGCAAAGGTGGCAAAACATGTCAAAACAGACATTTCCCTGGCGGCTTGTCGTTTTTCTAGCCAATATGTCCGTCAAAATCGTATCGCAATAAAATAAGTTTTAATATTCTCTGAGCGAAAGATGATGCTCTCAGGATGAACAGAATTTTAAAAGTTTTGAATTGTTACCTATGAAGATCTAGATTAAAATTGACAGGGAAATTCTTTGTGTGAGTCGTGTTGAGGGTTTAATTAGGTTTAAACTAGAAGATTACAAACACGAGTATATAGGCGCCCAGAGAAAGAGCTGGAATTCAGCCTATCACTTAGAAAAATGAGCAACAAAACCAACAGCACAGATTCATCGAAAGCTACAGAATACACAACGAATATCACATTGACTCGCACGTTTAAAGCAAGAAAAAATCCTTATGTTCAAAACGAATCGAGTGAAGCTTTGATACGTACCTTGGCTCATGGGCTCTGGGACAATGATAAAATATTTGTTTTGATACTATTGTCTCGTTTTATTTGAAAACATGTCTGAACATTGAAAAAAGAAAAAAATTACTGTCAATCACCCTTGACTGAACCAATCAAACGACGAACGGTGCGTTCAAAGACTCAGCAATTCGCTTACATGTATTTAGCATTTATGAGGAAGAAACTAAAGTTGAAATGATAATTTTTTCCGAGCAGTTTTACATAACAACATTGCATTGTTTAAATTGCTAATTTTATTAGCTTTGCGCGTGCCTTTTGCTTCTTTGGAATAAACTAAAAGGTGTCTTAATAAAACTAAGCACAGAAAGTAAAACATTCAGCACAGAACTATATCAGCGAAAGTTCCAGGCAAAGACAAAACGTGCTAGAGCAAAGCCATATTTTTGACCGATCTCAGCTCCAGACATTTTTAAAACAATTTATAGTGACCATTATTTGAGATCCAGACATGTCGGGCAAAGCAAATAACTAAAAAACAGGTTCAATAAGAAAAGAATACCACTTAGCAGGTGGCTAAGAGAAAATCAATTAACTGACTAGTAAAACAGCGCCAGCAGACGACAATTTAGGAAAAATATTTTTTAAAAATAGTTTGGTCACGGTGTTTTCAGGGCAACGAGTAAACATAGAACAGTTTTACAATAACATTAAAAATTCAAAGAAGAATATAGATTTATACATTGTTTTGAATGCACGCCGCAGGGTATTTTTCATATTCTCCCATACGATGGAATCACAGGCAGCCCAAGCTCACGTTGTGATCAGTATCATGTCATGGCAAAAATATAAGAGTTTGTATGGGAATAATTTACAACACCTTTTAACAAACTGAAATACTGCCAAATCTTAAATAAAATTCCCTTACCTTACTTTCACTGTGTTTTTATTCTTGTCTGAACGCTTATTTTGCCGATTCTTGGCCATTTACGCGAGTTATCGCTTTCTGGGTTCCCCACTACAAAGAAAAGAACAAGGCTGCACACTCCAGTTCGGAACGCCCGACGAGCCAAGCCAAAAATCCCAGCTTAAAATGGTCAAACGGCCTCAAATCCATCGCGAATTCCAAGAAGAGATGTTCTAGTTTCATTTTAACTCCACAACAACTCAGTCCAGGCTCTGTCATCGACGCCAAGTGGCCGTTTGCTTTCAAAAATCCAAGGTAAAAAGATCTCCATTGTGCCTGTACACGCTCGTCACGACACACGACCGTTAAAAAACTCTTTGGTAACCCCGCCTCATTAACAAACTATACCTCACCGGAGTACCACACCGTCAATTGCTCTCAACAAGTTTTGTGTTCCTCCCCTGGTCCCCTCAGGACGATTATCGAGGCGGGGTTACCAAGGAGTTTTTTTAACGGTCGTGTGTCGTGACGAGCGCGTACAGACACAATGGAGATCTTTTTACCTTGGATATTTGAAAGCAAACGGCCGCTTGGCGTCGATGACAGAGCCTGGACTGAGTTGTTGTTGAGTTAAAATGAAACTAGAACATCTCTTCTTGGAAATCGCGATAGATTCGAGGCCGTTTGACCATTTTAAGCTGGGATATTTCGCTTAGCTCGTCGGGCGTTCCGAACTGGAGTGTGCAGCCTTGTTCTTTTCTTTGTAGTGGGGAACCCAGAAATCGATAACTCGCCTAAATGGCCAAGAATCGGCAAATAAGCGTTCAGACAAGAATAAAAACACAATGAAAGTAAGGTAAGGCAATTTTATTTAAGATTTGGCAGTATTTCGGTTTGCTAAAAGGTGTTGTAAAATATTCCCATACAAACTCTTATATTTTTACCATGACAGCTAATGCAATATGATCCAATGTGAGCTTGGGCCGCCTGTGATGGAATATGTGGGCGCAACGCGAGTTTATGGAATTAGAACGAAAAATTATGTTTGGAAAAAGAAAATAATTAGCATAGTAAGAAAAGGTCGGGAGACTCCCTGTCGATCTCTGAAATTAATTTTAAACTGACGTCCGGAATATAGATGTACATGCTTCTCTCAATGACCTCCAGCAGAAATAATAACAAAATAATTTAGCTTTCGATTGAATTTGAAATGGCAAATTTTTCTTAGTGGAAGATGTCGAATTTTCTTCTGTCAAACATATTCAAATTGTTAAGCGACCACTCGAACAGTTAGCTGTCGGTAACTAAATATTTTAATTCCTTTGTTTTGAGATCTCCGATAAGTGAACAATCGATATAAAAGCTTCCTTGCTATATTTAGGTCTTTGTATAGTCTAGTTTATAAGTACTTTGTACTCTGGCTTTGCAAATGAACGATGACTCATTATCCAATGAAATATAAGAAAAATTATTTCCAAGATGACAGCTAACTCTTGTAAGCAAATCTAGAGCTAAAACACAAGAAAAAATCGGGCGAAGGCTCGGAAACTTGTTCCTGCCCGAATTGACGCAGTGGCCGAAAAAAGCGCGCGGATTGAGGACTTGTTTGCAGTAATTTAACGAATAATATGGTGAATCGCGTGGACTGACAATTCCGGCTGGTCCGAACAATTACCGGATTCTGTGGGTATTGAAGTTTGGATCGCGGCTCCTAATATAAACGAAGTTTGGATCAAACATCTTCGTTTGTTTGATTAGGTATGACTGCGTTTGATGGTTCTTGAAAACATGATCGCCTTTATTGAAAACGTCCCTAATCTCTTGCAGTGAAACCGTACTATTAAAGCAAGTTTTAAGCAATGCTAATCCCGACCGGATTTGTACGAAAATTCAGTGATGGTGACGAATCGACGGATTGGGCCAAGAAATAGTATTCGCGAAGCGATAAGTGCGTTATCGTTTTTCAAGTGAAATTTAACGTGCAATTCACGAGTCAGATAATGGATTTTTCTTGAATCGCATAGCCTTTTAAAAATAAAAATAAAACCAAATTTCATGTCTGTGCTGGGGTGGGTAAAAACGCGCGTTCGAGAAGCCATTTCAAATCAAACTGGCAGGAGCCAGCGAATCGGAACATAAAATCGGTCGCAAAGCATTGGACATTCAATAAAGGCAACTATAAAGATATGAAGGAGGCATGGACCAATGAATAAGTAAACTTAAAATTCAACATTAAATAGTCCATACTGTAGTCCACAACAGATAATTCCTTAGGGTTTAGCACAACAGCGTCACTCAAAGGCAGCAAAATGTGGCCCGAACTCGTCCAAAAAGTGGTTCGGACCCGACGGGTTTGTAAAGAAACAAACATGTTTAAACAGCCACGTTTTCACGGGGACATAGGCGCCTATGGCCCCGCGAAAACTTAACTTTTTCTTTACAAAACTCGTCGGGTCTGGACCATTTTTTGGACGAGCTTGGGCTAAATTTTGCTGTCTTGTAAACAGCCTTCCAGTTCTTGATATTGGTGGTTCGTTTCACATGCAAATTAGATAAGAAGTCATTCATTTTCCGAACGTTTGGAGTATTTCGCTGCAAATGCATTTGCATATAAGCACAGGTAAATAAAGCTTACTATAAGAGTTTGTATGGACTTTATTAAATATCTCCTTTTACCTTGAAAAGCTGCAATAAAGATTGAAACCTTAATTACGTGGTGTCCCTTTTTGTTTTTTTTTTTTAGCTATTTTCTTTTCAACGGTCAGACCAAAAAGGGACTCCAGGTAAGGTTTCAAACTTCAGCTATTCAAGGAAAAGGAGATTAATATGCCATTTTACAGTTTTGTGCTTATTTACCAAGCCTTTGAATGGAAGTGAGGCTGAAGGTCGTGACCTTGTTTTGAAATTGTTATTTATTCACGAGTTCTTTCATACGGTATGGAATTTTTTTTCACTGATGCGCTGTGCTGAAAGAAAAACGTTTTTAACCGCTGTTCTTGTCGTTCCTGTGGCTCATTTCTCCGAAACAACAGCCAGTGTAAAAGATTTGGGTTATAATTAGTGCACTACTATTTTTCTTGTCGTTTCAGTAATTTTAATAGGGTTTAATACTTCAGGGTTATATCTGTATCGCATAAAACCTATGCTTTCCTATGGCTTTGCATTTTTAATATGCCATAATTTTCGATCCAAAAGTATTAAAGCAAACAATCTTGTGAGGCTGGAGTGAAGCTGGAAAAATATCGCGCAAAGCCTCGCTTTCAAAGTAGCAATTCTACGCTGACCAACAGCCAATCAGAATGCGAGATTCACTGAACTGTGTGATTCTAAATCAAACACTTCGTGGTTCTCTGCGAAAAAGGTATCTGTCTGTATGAATATTATGTTAAATGGCAGAGATACGAACTTAAATTATACGGCGAGAAAATTCTTTGTCATTTTTGCAGGTTTCTGTTGCTACAGGTCTTTACTGTAGAATCAGATTAAACAAACTATATGTTGTCATTTCTTGCTCATAGTCGCTTAAGATTGAATTGTTCGCGGGCTCGCACCCAAAACTCTGGCACTTCACACTGCAAGAAACAAGTAAGCATATATAAAATTCATTGGCTCGAAACTTACTCAGTTACAGGAGTTGGAGTTGTGTTAGGTCTTCCTCGTGGCTGGTAGGCTTTGTGATATTGATATCGCATGAATTTCCTATAGTCTCGTTTCGTTGCGTGGTTAGCGCCGGGAGTCAGTCGCTCAGAGTAGGCGCGAATCAACAGCAATCAAACAATGCCTAAGGGAAAGTCACCATTCCACGGCTCTTCAGCTTCCAGTTCAAATTCAAGTATTTTTAGCTGAGTCACTACTAACGGACGTTTTCAGACAAAAAATCTCACCGAATTATTTTATGACGAGTTGGTTCCGTTTTTAAACAACTGCTTGGAACAGATGATGTCTGAGCGTGCACGTGTGAGGTTAGTACCTTCGTCACTGCTCGCGTGAGTTGAGCCTGTGTTCCTGTCTGGGTCAAGGCGAGACGCGACTTAAAGAGCAGAAAGTTTCCATGGTAGCCAAATTTACAAGGCAGGTATTACGGACTATTTCCTTCCGCTGTGTACGAACGAAGCAATTACGGTAGCCAAACTCAAACTTGTTAAAACAAGGGCTTATAACAAGCCAAAGGTATCATTTTAAATTGCAACCAACGTGACGTTTGTTTTGACGGACAGACCAATTAAAGTGTAATTAACTGATACTCAGGGTCCTACGCAAATTTTGTTTGGCTCACGGTCATTGTTTCATCCTCCTCCGCGTATTTTTAGTGCAGAGCCGAATAAAATATATTGTTTTCATGGCTATTATATGACGTAATGCTCAGACAATTTTGATTAGTTAGTTAGGGATATGAGGATACCAATGTAAGGATATTTAAAAGCTCTTTTTTGTCTGTACTAATAAACGTCTGTGTTTTCTTTGTCGTGGTTTCCTGATATAGCCGCTTTTTGTAAAGACGTCTAGCTAGCCTTGAAATACTATATTCACCCAGTAAGGACCCTCGAAAATAAATGAATACGACATATGCAGTAAACAGTGGTAGTTGATGATTGTTCTATAAAGTTTTTCTTTCAGAACAAGCGGTATTGCCGGCCCACGGTGAGTGTGCATGTGCCACAGACTGCTCCAACTTTTAAGGCACGTCTTGTCCGAACGAAGAAATGCAACTCAGAAGTAAAGCGGAAATTTATTCCACGTGTACAGCATTTTCTCTTCTGTTTGAAAATAATCATCGTAGCCATTTCTTAGTCTTACAACTTGGCCGTCCGCTTAGTCAAGTTCCGTGTATGGAACATGATTGAACTGCCACGAGAACATTAGGTTGAATAAGTTACTCAGTGGCGGTCGAATGTATCTAACAACGAAACTACCATGTAGCAAAAACGCCACAAAAGGTCGATTTGGTTAACACGTTTGACATTGGCATCGTGCGTTTTCTCGTAAATTATTTTTCCAAACATAAATAATATCGTAGTTTTTTAATGAATCCAAAAACCTTCCGGCCTCTTTAACATAATTCTAGAATATATGGAAGACATTTTTTATTGTCTCGCAATTTATGGTGCTACGCATCTCTCAATCTCAAAAACCCACTACAAGTAAGTCAACTATAAGGATATTGGTGTTAGGCCTGTTAAATTCATGGTTACCCTCGTTCAGGGATTTTAAATTCTCTTCACAACATTTCTTTGTACAGCTGTATTCTCTCCGCCACACATTTAATATTATATATTATAAATTATGAACGACCCCATAATCTTGAACTTGAACTCGGACAAGCCCACATTCCGTGTCGTTTGCCAGCAATAGTATTGAGTCAACGTGAAGTGCTGACGTCAGCTATCGACAAAACAAATGCAAACACGCGAAGTCATTTGGCAGGTCACTTAGGGCGCATGCGTACACCGGCACGAGATCATTTGAAAAGGTTTGAAAACTGACGTTAGGTAAACTATTTCAATTATCGTCGGGAGAATCGCCTTCTGTTTTCATCAAGCCCTATCTATTTCAGCCATCCTTGTAAGGTTTGTTTCCTACATCTATATTTTCGAACTTTCTCCACCGTTCGCAGAACCTTTTGGCTAGGTTATTTTTAGGTTTGTCGCTTGGTGGCTTTTTTGCTCAACGACGCATGCACATTATGCGTCACATGACAGCGGCGACCCTCGGTCGATTTTGATTGGTTTGAAGACAATTAAAACGGCCAGAACTAAAACATTATGGAGTTCGTTGTGTAAGCTACGCATGCGCAGTTCAACCGGGAGCCCGATATTTTCGGACTTCAAATCGGATCTTCCAGGGTCGCTCGTTATCCCGACTGAGCGAAGGCCCTGGATGCGAGGATGTCCCGCGCACAACATCTTCGAGAGTTGCAAGTAGTTAAAGGTGCCTGAATAAAACACTGGTCCCTAGTATCACTGATGTTGTAACTCCTAGAACTAATATACAAATCATTTGCCTTGTATCTGTGCGCTGTTCTTTGGCAAGATAATTTACTCTCATCATACCTCTCTCCACCCAGGTGAAAATGGATACCGGCGAGGGGGGTGGGGTGGGGGTGTGGACGACGGGAGGGGCTTGCGATGGACTAGCTAGCGTCCTGTGTAAGGAGGAAAACTTTAATGCTACGGAAACCAACCAGGATAAGCTCCGACTTGATGGGTCTGCTGGGCTCGAACGCAGACGTTTTATACCTATCTACCTATCTAAGTTTGCAATATAATTTAATTTTATCAACTGAGTTGATAATGTAAATTGGCCACCGTAAAGAGATTCGAGAGCTGACGTTTCGAGCGTTAGCCCTTCGTCGATTCGCTCCGACGATGGGCTAACGCTCGAAACTGAGACAAATTGCAAACAATGAAGTCATGATAATTATAATTTGCGACATGTGCGTTTTCAAAAAATGCGAACACATTCTAACAATTCAGTTTCCGACAGATGACACAAGTTTTGAGATGACACCTCCCTCGGAATTTCTATAAATGCCCTCGAGGGGGCCCTCGAGGGCTAGATGCTACCATGATTTTCATTCAAATTAACACATAACGCTAACACTGACTACCGAAAGAAAATAAATTCAATACGACTGCGTTTACTATTAGCTAGCGACCAGGGGGGAATATTTCCGCACACTTTTCTGTCGAGTGGTCACACGCCCCGTACAAAGAATATAATTGCGAGAAAACTTCAAACGGCCTGATCGCGGGCACGTACAAAAGTTAGGTCGCAATGCCTTGTTGAGTTTTTTTGACATTATTTTTGGTATCTTAACGAATTTGTTTCTGCGACAACGCCGGATAAAGAGCATTTTATTGAAATAATCAATGCGAGTAAACAGCAAAATTAAAATAGCAGTGAAAAAGAATGCATGTAATTAACGGCTAATCGAATAGACACCATGGCCGGACAAGGGAGAAAAAAAATGCACCCATATCAAGTGAAAATCAAACGACCAACAATTCGGTCTCTGTAGTGTTTCGAAAAACTACTCCGGCTTTGTTCCACCCAGTAACAAAACACACAACTCAACCTGTCTACGTCTGAGGGCGTTGTTACACTTGCAATTTTTTTCACGCGACTTGCCATGTGAAAATACTACTCGTCTTTCCATTATAAAAATGGAACCTTTTCACAGTGGTTGTGGAAACACTGAGTGGAAACTGCTCATGTTTTGAGCGTAGCGCATTATGATAATCACATGTGCATCTAAAGTGGCGTCTGTTTGTCTACCCGCGTTCAACTTTGCACGTACCCTCGTCCAAGAGGTTTTCTTTACCTTGCACGAGCCACATAAAAAAATCAATATTTGCAACGGAGCTGCTTTAAAATGCGATCAATACATTTTCTTCGTATTATGTCGTCTGGTTATGAGTTAGCCGTTGTGTCATCGTGTTTTATATCGCGTCACAGATGTGGTGTGTAAATGCAAGTTGGATTGTCAAATCAGTCAGTCTTCTTGATAACGAGGCGCGTTTAGAAGTTAAAATGTGTAAAAAGTGTAGAAACCTATACTAACCTGAGTCCTTCTTTTGCGAGTTTAAAATTCCGTCAACCGTTCAACGATAGTCAAACATTCAACGCCAGAAATTGACAGACACCACTATTTAACTACCAGTATTCAATACCTGGTATTATAATTATTGCCTGCAATTCACTGTCAATCATATCTTCAATTAAGTGGTTTTCTTTAAGCCACCTTATTGAAGCCGACGCTGCAATATGTTCGCAGTCGTAAAATATTTTCCTGAATTCTGTCACATTTGATAAGGGATGACAATTTTGCTATGCGTTCTCTCGAAATCGACGGAATTCTAGTGTGATATGTCAAATGTGTCACTAAATAAAAATTTGAGGTGGGGGTGGGGTGGGGCTTAACAATCAAAGAGTTAGGAAAAGCAAAGGCCTTGTTCAAGTTCTGTTTGTAGCATAACATAAAGAAATGAAGTATTAAATAGGTAAGATTGCATTCATGAGAATACCGAATTTTTTACGGAGTATTGAAAGTATTTTGCACTGAAAAAAAAACGAGGTCAAGACTAGAATATAATTTGGTTTTATCAACTGGGTTGATAATGTCAATTGGCCACCGTAAAGAGATTCAATTGCTGACGTTTCGAGCGTTAGCCCTTCGTCGGAGCGAATCCGAAACTAGAATGACAGTTTTTTTTGTTCGCTTCCATTGTGCTTATTCTACTTTGGCGAGCGCCAACTGAAACCAGTAGAAATAACATTAATATTTCAAAGCGAAAAACACGCGTGATGCTAAATTTCAAGTATTGGCAAATATCTCACCTGCTAGCTTATTACATGAAAGTTTGGCGACACTTTAATTTCGCGATTTCAAAAATATCGCGAAATTTAAGTGTCGCGAACATAAGATGACGCGAAAATATGTTATTGCTTTCATTACTATAAATTTAGTTATTACCCATATTTCAGCCTTAGGTACGCATACGTTCATAGAATGTTTTTAAAAATTGTCTGTTTTAGCCTCCACGTTATTAGCTTTGAACATGAACAGCTTCTGTGAAACTGTTATTTGTTACTGTTGACATAATATTTTAAAGCTGATATTTCTGAGTAAAGTCGTTTTATCAAACGAAATGTTTAACACATTATCAAGACAATAGTCAAACTTTTCACGTTGGTAAAAACGCGAAATTAAGTTTGAATGCGACATTCTCGCAAAATCACGAAATTGAAGTGTCGTGAAAAATGAGACCTCCAAAATCGCGAAATAAACGTGTTGCGAAGCTTGGTGATATCATCTGTAATTATTACTATTATTATTATTATTATTATTATTTACAAGGTCCTGGCCAAGTCTGGGTGTGGTCGATGGATGTAATTGTTGCGATCTTGTATTTAAAATGTCCGTTGAAGCTTGAAAAAGTTTGGCAGTTTTCAAACCTCCTAATGGCTCATTGAACAACAAAAGGCGTTGGCAATTTTTATTGGGAGGGGGGTGGGGGAGGGGGGGGGGGGGCGCTTAGCGAGGGATATGCAAACTAGATGAACCAGTCAGCCATTGTTTGCCAATTAGTCTTTCAAAACAGAACTTCATCGGACGGACATCAGTGACAGAAACGACAGCTTACACCATTAAATTCTGTAAACATCTAACTTTGAATTACCGACGGAAAAAATGAATCCAGTTGTTAAAGCCACCACCACAAAAGGGTAAACGCAGTCAAACGAAAGAGAAAAAAGAAGAAGAACAGACCGTTAAGTTGTTCCGCGACCGTATTTTGATGGACATAAAAAACCAACTTAAATTACGACAAGGTCTAGTTTAATTTGGTTCAGCCGAAACGGAAAAAAGTTGCAAAAGTACTCTACAGTTGGAAAATTGATTAAACAAAAAATACGAAGCTGTTTTGTCAATAAGGGCGGAATTGTGCGTGCGTACGTGTTTACCCAGCCGTAACACAAGCGTGCGCTTATTACGCGCCGGATTCAGTCACACGTGCTAACAAATGCACTGAAAACTGGAAAAATGGCTACACGCTCTCTCGGCGCAGTTACCTCCATTAAATTGACCAGGAAACTATTTTTTGCCTGGTATTTTAAGGCTACAGATTGCAAAGACTTTGCTTCAAGCTTTTCCTGTAGTGTTCTCCTTTTCCGCACAGCAAGTCTCCAGTTTCTGCGCGGTCATCTTTACCCTTCCCGATTTTTTTTCGCTCTTCTTGACAACCGAAGGGAAAATAGTGGCCTGTTCGTAGCCTAGTAAAAGTCCAAAAATGAAATTTGACATTAGATTCATAATACAATTACTGCCATAAAGCACTGTATTTACCGTCTAGTTTACCATTGTTTCAAAATAGAGGAATGGAAAGTTAAAAAAAACCGCATTCGAGTCTTTCAATTGCAATACGCTGACAAAAGCCCAGCCACTTGAGCTACATGGAAATAAAATATAAACTCATTTCTCATGCAGGAACAAAAGCGTTGCATTTCACTTCTGCCATAACAAGTGAATGAAGCACCATGCATTTGCCATCTGTCGAGACTCATTAGCAGGTCTCACTGAAAAATACAAACAAGGTCTTCAGCCAGGAAATCTCTTTCCTTTGAAGGTTCAAGACAATACAATGTTTCACTGTCAAGTTAAGTCGCGGGACATCCCACTGTGATACACTTCTTTATACGCAAAAATGGTGGCAGTTTAACCACCCGTAAAGTTTAGATGACCGATTTTAACTTGTAGGTGGCCAATTGTCAGCAGGTTTTTAAGACAGTTTAAGGTTAACGCGAAAAGTTTGTGACATTTCGGATTAATAATTTTCCCGACCAATTGTGATTTTGCTGGCGATTTTCTTTTCGCCTGGGAATCTGCTGGAGGCGAGAACTTTTGAACCACATTCTAACAAACGTTCGCACACTCGGACTTGGGATAATTACAAGGCCAGGCAAGGCAGGTCCAGCTTTTAATCAACTCAAAGACGTTCTTCCTTAATTATAACCTGCTCTAATCAAGGAAAATTTGCACTTCACGGCATCCAGCCTTTTCACATTTTAGGACGGACTCCTTTAGTATTTGGGCGCTCAGTTAACAATTTCCCGCGGGAGAATTTAGACCTTTAAAAGATTTTGGCGCGTTTTAGTATTTTCGATTTGGTTCAATTTCAGTGCCCGAAATCAAACTCGTCTGAAAAATTTTAGCCTTTGATAGTTTTAAAAGAAAAACCGGTTACTTTGTTTACGTACAAAGCAAGCGATTTTTCCTTTATAATGAGAAACCGCCACTCCATTCCTTTTATTAATCCACACGCGGTCGTGTTATTTTTGTCGCTTTGTTTTGACTTTTGGAACAGGTGCATTGGGGTTTTGTCCTTTGTAAAACTCTTTTAACAATTCGACAGCCATGCTGGCTAAAATCCCGGGAATACATTCAAATGGTTTCCCAACAACATTTGATGGGGTTCTCTTCGCTTCCTCTGACTTGGAATGGGTTCCACCGCATTCTGTTGAGCTTATTGAAGAGTCTGAACAAGCCTGCTTTGAGAGAAAGCCTACTGGTTCTCCTGCGGGACTACACGAAATTCTCTGAGAACTCATTACTGTGTCCGTATAATTCTCCTTTGAAATGAACTCTGGCTTTATAGCAATGGATGATCCTTTGACAAAACCCGAAGAAGTGCCAGTAAATGTATTACACGCGTTATGTGGAATTTCATTAGTGAAATGGGTTTCAGGGGAAGTCTGAAGTGAATCCGCAGGAGATTCAACACTCTCTTCGTTCACAGGACATCCTGCCGGCTTTCCAGCGCGATTTAAGTGGGTATCCTGTGGAGCATGCCTTGAAGTGCTTAGAGAATAATTGTCTGTGTGAATATTTAAAATGGATCCACACCCTCCAAATCGCTCGTTTGCACAACCAAACACGACTTTAGGAACACCTAAATATCGCAAAGCCGCTGAACACATGATGCAGGGCTCGACTGTCACATAAAGGCAGCATTCTCCTAAAACGTCTTCAAAACAAAGACATCTTTTTGCACACCACAGCTTTACTTGATCGACAGCTACTAGCTCAGCATGCCTTGTTGCGTTTTTCGTTTCATTAACCTCATTTCTTCCGGTGCCAATAATTTGGTTCTTGTAGACCATTATACACCCAACAGGTACTTCGCCTTTCTTGAGAGCCTCTTTTGCCTTCGAAATGATAAAATTGCAAAATCTGAGAATTAGATTGGTATTGAGTTTGCTTTGCCTTTGCACTAGTATACTTTGAGATTGGTTTAATAATCTCGCGTCACTTTTTAACGAATCAGAATCGTGACTCGCATGTTTTCCCACGCCTTGTATCGCTTTTTATTTATGCAACAGAGTGAATTAAGACTTGTGTGACTTGGAATTGCATGACAATATAGTCCTCTAGTTAAGGAATTTTGCAACTTTAGTCTTTGTAATGGGAACCTTCTTGGGGGGTCTCATGTGACAGTTTTTTAGAGATTTGCTTCTGTCTCTTGCACTTAGAGTCGTACAAACTGGAAAAATTCTCTAGGGAGCATTACATGATCCTCAATGGGTAATTTACAAGCTGACAAGGTCTATTGCTAACCCTTCCTTACAGGTTATGGTCTATTGGTGCTTCTCTCCATTGCAAAATATTCTGCAAAGTTGATCTCACTTCCAACCACCTTGAAAATCTCATTTCTGCCTCTTGCAGAGTTGTGGACCCCTTGAGTCCCCCACCACCTTTCCATTCCCCTCCATTAGTTAGAGTCTTACTTATCTGCCAAAATGATTCAGAGGGCTGCATGATGCACCAAAAAAGGAATGCAGCCTCCCTAGGTAAGTCAAAAGAGGCAGGTACAAAAGCTGGGCCAAATCAACTCGGATCGCTGATTTGAATGAGAATGAGCAGCTATTCAAGAATGAGGCATACAACAATCGCTGCTATTCTTATTCAAATTATTCAAATGAACTATCTGAGTTGATGAGGTCCGACTTTTGTACCTGCCTCTTCGTCACTATAACTTTAGGTTGTGCCCATATTGCCGGAAAAAAATAGAATATAAAACTTTTTTCTCTGTATTGCCCTGCCATCCACACTAAACCAGGGCTTTTTGTCTCCGAAAACGGAATTTTTGGAAACACTCCAAAGTGGTGTGTTTGAAATCGCTGGCTGGCATCAACACAGTCGAATTCAAGTGTCTCACGTAATGTGTGTATTCTGTTTCTGGAGAGGCCGCGATGATAAAACAATTTGAAACGGTATAGCATGGACGGAAAACATTTTATCCGTTTTCAGGGCAAAAACACCGTTTTAGAATTCATCCGTTAAAACCACTTTTAATAGTGTCACGTGGCGTAGCCAGTAGGTTTAGTGACTTGGATGTGGCTCTTCGGGCGTCTTGACCGAGGCCAAGTCAGTGGTCATATTTAAAGATACAATTATTCCTCTTATTAGTAAAACCACTATAAGTCAGGCTCAAAGGTCGATTTCCTCACCAAATCTAACGCAAATTCCATCCAATTTTCATCGCGTCCGTCCGCCATCTTGTTGAATTCCAGTCTTCTCTCTCTTTATTTTCTTCTGATTCAAGACTGCGGGCTCATAAACAACTCGCGTGAAAAATTGAATAAAACCGAACAAGTGATACAAGGGAACGCGGAATTGAAATACTTCCTCGATCACTTCCTTTCTCTTGTGTTCCTGTTTTTCTGTGAAAGAACGTTGGGAAAACGTGGCGTTGCTGTTTGAGTAATTTACGGGAGATGTTAAAATGGCAGCTACCGAGGTAAGTAAAGTAATTGTTTTCATTTATAGCTTGGATGGATCAGTTCTAATGGTCACGAACCTTACAAAATATAAGCGCAGATGATCATCTGATCTAAGCGTGAACACGTGAGAACAACATATTTTAATTGGCTATCAAATGTTGCATGTTTGACAAATTTCAAAGTTTGGAGTAACATCGGGCGACTTTTCGCACGGGAGGGCATCGATCGATCGCCCCTCTGGACTTGCGAGTAAATGCCTGCGCAAGTTTGGTCAAATTTAACTTTTTTGGAATATTATAAAAGGTTTCAAAAATTTGCGACACTTGAAAACTTCAATTTCAAAACTGCGTTTGTCAAGCGGATGAAACTGAATTGTTTACACGTCTTCACACAAAATTCATTTCGTATGAAGCCGACGGCTAGACGGCTAAAATCACGCCACATGCAAAAAAATATTGTAAGGTTTGTTTTTATGGTGTTTTCTTAGAAAAGCAAAGCCATTTTAGATAACGTAACTACATTTAATCTGCGCAAGTTTTTTTTAAAAAAATAGTCACGATTGCCATGCTGAAAACCCAAAACCCAGAGTTTATAGGCCGAGTTTATATGATATTCGCTGCAGGAATTCTCGCGCGTTCATTGGCGTATTTTCATTGTAAATAAGCAGACGGGCAAATGAATTGATAATTTATGCGATGCTGACGCAACGAACGAGGACGGAAAATTTGAAGACAACATGGCCGACAAAGAAAAAAGTTCTATAGTTTCCGGCAACGGACAAGTTAATAAATTTATAAATCCCGTTGAAGAACCAGAATATTCCATCATCGAGATTACAGCTTGTATGGAAGTTGATGACAATAGAGAAGAGGGAAAGGCTGGTCGTTTTGCAACACTAAACAACGACGAGTTGAGCGCAATTGTTGTGAATTCAGAAGCTAAAGGAACAAAACGAAACACAAGATGGTGTGTGAAGCTATTTGAAGGTAATTAAATAAGTACAATAACAACCATGATATGAATTTCGTAGCATTTATTTTCTAGTAAATTTCCACTTCCACAGGGAGCCCAGACAAACTTCGCATTTTAATTGCGCGGGGTTGACATATTCTCGTTACTATACATTCTGGCGGTTTTGGAATCATAGTTACTTAGGATACACCATTGCAAGTGTTCTTGTCACACAGGCTAAAATAGCGCCATATGGAAAGCTTATTCATATTTTCGTAAAGTTTAGGCAATTCTGTGAACCATTCTGTAAATCTTATGCATTCGCTAAAACAGTGTTTAACATGTGCACACAAACAGTTTGTCTGGGTTCCCTGTGACAGTTCAAGCAAGAATCAAAAGCTTGCGTTGTACACACCTTTCATTATATGTTTGACAGATTGGTGTCGTCAGAGAGGTGTCCAAACAAATGTATTACAAATGAGTAACGAAGAGCTAGACGAAAGTTTGAGACGATTTTATGCAGAAGCAAGAACCCAAAGTGGAAAAGAATACAGTCGTTCGTCACTCATCGGCTTTCGAAACTCTCTGGAGAGACACTTAAGTGCAAATGACAGCCGATCACTGAAGCTCTCAGGCAATCCAGAATTTGCTCGGAGCAATAGGATGCTTGAATCAAAGCTTAAAGCCATTCGTCGTGAGGGCAGAAAAAATGTTGAACCCTTTCCAGTCATTGAATCTGAAGATTTAATCAAGTTGAATAACAGTCATTTCCTGAGTCCAAATACTCCTGCAGGTCTCCTCCGAAAAGTCTGGTTTTTTTGCTCGCTGTACTGGTATAGAAGAGGTTGGGAAGGCCAGCGGTTGCTCTGCCGAGATAGTTTCCAGTTCGAAAAAGGTGCTGATGGTATTGAGTATGTTACCATGTCTCAAAAAGAACTAGCCAAGAATAATCAGGGAGGCTTCACTGACAAATGCAGAGAGGAAAGACAGACCCGCTTGTACAGCACGGGTCAGGATGGCGATGCTTTTTCATGTTTTCGCAAGTACCTTAACAAGCTTAACCCCATGCAACAGGCTTTCTTTCAAAAGCCCAAGAAAAGGTTTCTGCAGTCTGATCAAGTGTGGTACGAAGAGAAACCAATTGGAATCAACCAACTGGCCACTATAATGAAACAGATTTCCATCGGGGCTCATCTGTCAAAGGACTACACCAACCATTGCGTCCGAACAACGGCAATCGCATTGTGGTCTAACTCGTGCATTCCAGCTCAACACATCATGAGCATTTCAGGTCATGCAAATGAGCATCGAGCAAGTTACAACAGACAACCCTCTACCAGCCAACAACCAATATTACCAGCCAACTCCAATATTTTGTTACACATTCTTCCAAACGTTCAAGTTCCAGTTACTAGAAGCGAAAAAACAGCAACCTCATCATTGCTTGCCTTGTCGAGTTCTACAATCACATCGGCCGCTGTGGCTAAAATTCCTGCAGATTCTTCTGTGCAAGGAATCTTCAACGGTTGTAATATTGGCCAGGCACAGGTGTATGTTCATTTTAATCGCAGAATGAGTCAGAGACCACCTTTCTTTAGGTAGCTTTGTTCTTTCAAGAACGGTTTGTCACTCAGTGACTTGCAACGTCAATCTGCCACTTTTCAATCAATAGAAAGGCTCCCTTTTCACCATTAACCAAAAGGAGGGCAAGACGAGTTTTTGTTGAGTCAGATTAAATAGAATTTAAGTTCTTGCATTTTTGTCCCACATTTCATTTTGTCCTTCTGGCTTTGTTATTATTAATAGCAAAAAAAAAATTGACATCAGCTTTGTCAAAGTAATCTGCAGGTCCACTATTGTCTTGTTACAGCAAAATTCATGATCAGTAACAGGTCTGGGCAAATGCTTGAAAAACTGGCATCATTTTGTTAAATTTTATTGCCAGCACACTTTCGTGATTACTTGTGTTGTGGATAATAAACCATGCTTGTATGACGTGGCTTCCAACTTCTAGGAAATTTGACAAACAAGCAATGCAATATTTGATAGCCAGTTAGAACATGTTTTTTCATACATGTTCATGCTTAGATGCAACCGAGTGTATTTTGTATGCTTTTATTTGAAAATTATGCGCTATGTATATTCAATAGCAACAAATTTTTTTCTTTGAAAGCTTATGATCACTTTCGTAGCCATTTTCAACGGAACAGGAGTTGTCAGGTGTTATGTATTCTGCTTAGAACAGTATATTGATGAAATAAGTTATTTGTTTCTTGATATTCAGGGAAACAAGCTGTGGGGTGGGCGGTTTTCTGGTAAAGTTGATCCAGAGATGGATAAATTTAATGCCTCCATCGGATTTGACAAAAGGATGTGGAAGGAGGATATCATGGTAAATATTGCATTTTTTGTCCATAACAAAATTTCTATATATTCATATCATATTTTCTAGATTTAATACCCCAGGCATTTTATATTTCAAACTTGGCCTTGTGGAACCCGCGTTTAGTTGACTGAGTCATGCTGTTTATTCAAACCCGGTCTTTGTAAGCAAAGGATTTTATCCATTATTTTTGACAGCCACACAAGTTTCCACTGTTCCTATACATATTACACTGAAAATAAATGCTCAAGGGGCTTATTTGCAACTGCACATTATTGATACAGCATTTATTTGGAGCCCAGCATGTAATCAAGAAAATACGTTAACATGTATTAAAGCCCAGCCTCATTACCTTTTGTGAGTGCCATATGTCTTAAAAAGCTACATGTACCTCCTCATTTTGGCCCATTCTGTCTCTCTGGCTATCTTGAAGTCTTTCGGTAATCCATCCAGGTAGGCAGTCAGACTAGTTACCAAACTGTGTGTTTCCTGACCAGCTTAGTTGGCAGGCTTGGTCAGTTGGTTGGTCGTGGGTTTATAAGGGATTTATAGGTGGATCAGTCAGTTAGTCAGATAGTTTGTCAGTCAATCATCTAGCCTGCTGGCTGCTTGGTCAGTAGCCTGCGTTGCAGCCGGACGTGTCACATAATCCTCGGCGTAGTCCGTCTGCACAACGGCTCCCAAAAGCTTGTTCTGACCCCCTGCAGGTTTGCAAGGATCTGTGTATTTGTGTATATCGCGTAATTGTCACACAACAATTTGAGAAGCTTACACATTGAAAAACAAAAGTCGTAAAGGTCAAAAGCCTGTGTCTAATTTGTCCATATATTGTAATTTATGCTGTCGTTTAATAGTTAAGAGTCACGAAAGAGTATTGCTCGAAAAGGTTGGAAACAATTCGACATGCTTGCCGAATTGAAAAGTCTGGAGTTATCGATCCGATCGATAAGCAAGTACATCTGCAAAGACTGTGTTACAGAACTGAAAAAAAACGAAGAAGACTTCTTGAGCAGATAGAAAAGTTAGAAGAAGAACTTAAATGTCTGCCGGGACCCATTATCATAAAAGATAAGCGACTGCAGTCTTCCATAAGCGATTGCAACAGCGATATCACAACGACAACACTGGAACCACGAGCGCTTCTGGTGCGATTGGAAGACACTGGAAAGTAAAAGATTTGCTGTATCCTGTTGTCAAATTAACGAATGCATTGTGGCCTCCAAGAAATGTCTTTAGTGTGTTTTCTCGTTCTAGTAGAAGTTGATCAATTTCAAACATTCATCACTGATCTCTGTCGTTTTGTTTTCACAGGAAAAACAAGGAAAAATTTAAATTAACTTGTTACGTGACTGCACAGTTGACTACACGTCTGCTGCACGTGAAGTAAATTAAAATTGGACCAATCGAAAAGCTCGATAGAAAGCAATATGGTACTAGCCAATCAGAACTGAATACACAAATTCTTGTAAACGGAACAAGCTTTTGGGAGCCGTTGCGCAGACGGACTTTACCAGCGGTTTTGACCGTCTGCAACACACGCTACTTGGTCAGTTAATCCTACAAATTTTGTTATCTCTCCTGGTCATCCTTTGTGTAATTCACTTGCTTAGTTTAATCCCTTCTCTGCTAATAGGGAAGTGAAGCATATGTCAAAGGAATAGAGAAAGTTGGCCTGGTTACCAGTGATGAGATGAACAAAATCTTGAGTGGTTTAGAAAAGGTCAGTGGGTTTGTTTCAGCTGCAGGTGGCATCCAGCCCACCACTTTCCCATACAAACAGAATGTCTATTATTTAATGAGACTAATAACTAAATAGAAGGTGGAAGGCGCAGTAGCACTGGACTCTGGATCAAATGGTTTTGGTTGGAGTCCCAACTAATAATAATTAATGATTTTTAGTGTCAATTTTAGTATGCAATTTAATTAGGCTAGTTTTGAGCCGCATTTAAATTTCTTAATTGTTAGTATTGGAGAATATTCTTTGTATGGGAATTTAGTTTCCCCCAATTACTCTGCAGTCATGCACATTTTATATTTTCTGTAATTTATGTACTTGTACTTGCATGACAAAGTATTATTAAACCTTAAACTAGGGTCATTGTGTGGTGTTCTTGGGCAAGACACTTTACTCTCACAGTGCCTCTCTCCACCCAGGAGAATAAATGGGTTCTGGCAAGAATACTGGGGAGTAAACTGCAATAGACTAGTATCCCATCCAGACGGAGTACCAGTTTCATGCTACTAACAGAAACTGAAGTTAACTGTTGGCAGTTACGAGTTAAAAGGCTTTACTTCATACCTTAGCTATTAAGGGAAAAATGGTTCAAAGGCTGGTTAACTTTCTGGCTTCTTCTCTCCCGGTCCACGTACCTCTTTCTTTTGTTTGCAACATTAATATTGCATTCATTTTGCAGGTTAAAGGTGAATGGGCGAGTGGAAATTTTGTCCTTCAGCCTTCAGATGAAGACATCCACACAGCAAATGAGAGAAGATTAAAGGTGTGCTTCCTTTTTATTGTATTCACTGAGTGATTGTAAGCAAATTTGAATCAAAACTACTGTTCTGTACCATACCATGCTGAACTGTGCTGTGCCATGCTAGGCAAGGCTGTGCTGTATTCCACTGCACTATACTATAGAGAAGACCTACTTATTGAGAAGACACCTTGTTATGCCATAAACAAATTTTAATGTGGTCCCAACAGGCGTCATTTTAAATGAGTTTCTACTGCATTACTTATCAGAGATAATGGATTTGTTTTGTTTTTACATACTAGGAAATTGTTGGAAGTGTTGGTGGCAAACTTCATACGGGAAGGAGTAGAAATGACCAGGTATTGGTTTATGATTGAGGGTTGTCCAATATACTCGATCTGTAAAGTCTGCATATGAGCCCTTTTGCAACTTGTTACAGGTCGGGTGTATTGGACATAAAAGTTTTAATTGGTAATAATAATTAGACTGAGTAGAATACAACTCAGGGACCTCAACAATTGTGAGAGTAATTTCAAAATTGGCCGAGCGCGCAGAGCGAGGCAGATTTTTAAATTACCAGCACGATTACTCCCTGAATTGTCTGCATGAGGTCCACTTACTAATTAATTGTATCAATAACAAATTTTGAGGTTAGGAAGTTGTTGAGAACCTCTTTTGTGTGAAGAAATCAAAATTGTAATATTCTATCAGTTTACAAACAGTAGGAAAACAGCAAGAAAGGACCCATCCAAGTACATGTGATTGTTGTGCAAAGGCGTAGGTATCCAGTTTGAATTTTTTTTTAAATATACCTGTAACTGGACACCCATGTGATCACACGCCAATTACGTGACAAATAACCTTGCACAGAACCCATCAGAATCATGATTTTTTTGTGGATACAGTAATGATTTTAATCAATCTATAATAGCTCTTACCAGTACTCAATGATGTATAATGCATGTATACTTCCTTTGTAGATGACTTCCTTGTTAAATAATTCATTTACAAAATCCTGTAGCATACCTGCATGTAATTTTTATAATTTCCTGTCTTTTTCAAGGCTCAAGTGGATGCAAGGTACGTGAATGCAAAAAACTTAAGATAGTACCAGAATGTAAATTTACAGTTATTTGCACATATTAATCATCCCTTGGATAATGATCTCATTAAGATCCCTTTAAGGTCTTGCTTCTGTAAATGAAGGCTCTGAAAATTATAGATTCTTGGGAAACTAATAAGGATACAGATATGAAGTACCAGCCATGTGACAAACTTTATAATGGCATGTTTTGGCATTGCTTGGTGTTCTGAGTACAGCCTATTTAATATTTAATAAAAGAGTTTTACTTTAGATATATCCTAATTCTTTGCCTTGATTGTGTTTCTGAGAATTTGGTGACACATTAAGATGAAATATGCCAGAACCAATGTCTTGAAGTATAGTTTCTTCCATAGAATTACTGATCAGTGGAATCAACTACCTTTAGATATTCGTGTTTCTGATAATGTAAATATTTTTAAATCTAGAGTTAAGAAATTTTTTAGTGACTTGTGAGTAATTTTTATATTTCTGTATTTTCTGATTCTATTATTTTGTTGTTTATATATATATATAGTTTAGGTGATCTGTTTTGATATGGGGTCTAGGACTCCTTTACGGGTCATCCTTTGGTTTTTAATCCATAAATTGTAAATTGTAAATTGTATACCCAGTTATTTTGATGATTTATTCTGTGAATGCTCATCACTAATTGGCATGTCAGTGTATTATTTATTTTAATTGGTTAATGAGAGCCTGGGTGTTGTTAAGCTTTAAAGAACAGAGTTTAAAGCTATGTATGTGTTCATCTGTGTGTTGGAGTTTTAACTTAAAGATGTCTTGTAACTTTATTCCCTCTGCACACATTGAAGTTGTATGATTGATGCTATTATTTTTGTCTCACTCCCTGTAGGTTGTGGCTGAAGAATGAGATTAAAACTGTTCATTCACTGTTGACTGAGTTCATCAAAGCTTTTATTACAAGAGCTAAAGTGTAAGTTTGCATTTGTCAGTGATCTGTGTTATCTGAAAATCCACTAATTTGCACTGGCTTATCAGAAAGAAAAATTTATGGAAATGAAAACCTTTGCATGCCCAATACATAAAGCCTGCAGCAGAAACGTATATGTGTACGCAATCTTTTACTCTGATATTTGATTTCAATATTTCAATATTTTGTGTTTTTTAGAGAGATTGATATCCTGATGCCTGGGTATACTCACATGCAGGTACCAATGTTTTCAGAATTTTAACAAAAATAGATGATTATTTTTGAAATTTGTAGTTGCTGTACAAATTAATTTCAATCAATGCTAATTTTTTTATATCCTTTTTCTTCAAGCGTGCTCAACCAATTCGATGGAGCCATTGGCTTCTAAGGTACCATTGATATTAAAAAATCTGTTTAAACAATAGTGTTTCTGTCGAGGAACAATTGGCTGATAGTTGCCCCGCGGAAATTTGATGTTCTTAAAACAAAATATTTAATATTTGCCCGAGAAGCGAAGCTTCGAGGGCAAATATGCTAGTTTTAAGAACATCAAATTTCCAAGGGGCAACTATCAGACCGATAGTTCCAAGACATAAACACTCCATTGTCTTTATTGTTCAACACTAAATTTTTTTCCGCGCGCAGATTCACGAAACAGCTTCTTGAGTTTTTGCTGCAAGCCGAAATGTATGAATAAACGAAAATCAGCCAAGAAACCCTCAAAATGCAGATCAATCAAATAGCGTTTGAATGTTTTCTTTTTAACGAAAGCCCGCTTGTTTACAGAAAAAAATTCACGGACGGGCACTATCCATCCGGGTATTTTCCTCGGACAGGCACTATGCGCTGATAGTGCCCTCCGCGGATGAACACTATCGCGTCACATGTTTAATTTAGACCAATGAGAATTGGAGAAAATTTAGTGGTGAACTATAAAAGCACATAGGGACTCACTGAAATACTTAGCAATTGATGATGGTAATGGAAAGTGGAACTGCAAGCGTATGAAATAATTATTTGACTCATAACCTAGAGTTAGGAAAAAAGATTAAATTTTTCTTGTGCAAGCACGCCAGGGACCCTACATTGATCTCTGCTGTTATCAACACAGAGCCCTATGAGTTTAATCAGAGATATCTTTGTTACAAGTAGAAAATAAGCATGTTACATGGAATTTCAAGTGCTCAGAACAGTACATACAAACTCTGAAAGTGGAGTTTAACAGTGAAGGATTACTGGCAAATGTTATGCATAGAATGCAAAATTAAACTTTTCTATGATCTTTTAGTTATACCTGGGCACTGAAGAGAGATTGTGAAAGGCTGGATGAACTTTCTAAACGAGTTGATGTCAATCCTCTTGGAAGGTATGACTTCTTGTATTGAGTAACAAGCATTTTTTGTGCCAGAAGGTGAATCAATCGGAGAGATTGTCACAAACCCGAGATAAACAAGTAAATTATCTCCTTTATCCCCCCCCCCCCCCACTAAAAAAAGTCATTACTCTCAAGACTTATAATTTTTTCTGATCTCTTGCACAAATAGAATATTTTAACAAATTTTTACTACTGTTGCATCTGGCATCAAAATATGCAAGCAGTTGTGGAATGCATTGATTTGAATAATCTAATGTAAAGTCATGTTACTTTTGATTTATTTGATTGTAGTAAAGATCACTGATGATATTTGTCTTGTTGCAGTGGTGCAATTGCTGGAAATCCTTTCAACATTGATCGCCAGTTCCTTGCCAAAGGTAAATGATAGTTAAAATTGTATCCTTCTAAATGGTAGTCCTTTAAACAACCTTTTAATGTGTTTTTTTCACCAGCTGCAGTTGGCTTTGTTGTTCACTGGGGTTCTCCTTAATTCGCTCTAGTCATTTATATATGTTATTTATGCTTATCAATCTTTTTTTTTTTTTTCAGAGTTAAATTTCTCTGATGTAACAGGCAACAGCATGGATGCAGTCGGAGACAGGGACTACATTGTGGAGTTTCTGTTCTGGGCTTCACTTCTGACAACGCATCTCAGGTTGGAATAAATTAAGATTAATTAAGAAATCGCATTACATGAATCCACTGAAGATGGCGTTTCTAGCCATATTTGTTACTCACGGTACTCACACACCCAGTGAGACCCAAACAAATTTTCGATTTCACTTTAACACCATTATTGTGTTTCTAACTGTGTCATTTCACATACTGTTATGATTATTTGAGTAAGCTGTGAAAACAGGTATATAGAGAGCTAAACTGAAGTTTCAAAGAACCACACTAACTGAATAGAAGAAGTTCGAGCATTGGAGAAATCCAAGCAACCTTTTTAGTGCACGTTCACGTGTAATTCCTACATGAATTCAGCTTGTGTGTTCAACCTGTTTGACACTTTGATGGTTTATCTTTTTCAGTCGGTGGGCAGAAGATATGATTCTCTATTCTACCAAGGAGTTTGGTTTCATTTCATTGTCAGATGCTTACAGGTTAGCTGTTTCTGTTTCCTCATTTTCTAATTTAACAGACAGACAGGCAGACAGGTCAAAACAGTTTTATGTTGTGTTTCTGGACGTTTGACTCCTGTTTGGGGGGGGGGGACTTGCATATGAAAGGGGCGGGGATGCTTGTCATCCTACTTAGGGGTGTAAATGTCGGATTGTGTCTCACTTACAGTGTTCTGGGAAAAATGCCATTATATATTTATTTAACCATGAAGGTCTCGTTTAGGGTTGCACGCTAAGGAATATCAAAATATGCATGTAATATTGTATATTTTTAATTCTCTTTTAGGGGTCAAAAAAAGCTTGGGCCACGCCCAGATCGGTCTCCTTTAAGGGTTTAATTCACAATTTCCGACGGGCATCCCCACCTTCCCCCCTGGGGGTTTGACTGTTTAAGTTTGAGAGAGGCTATAACGCAAAGTATTCCTGCACAGTAAAATGTCAAATAACTAATGCTTTTGAAACTTTCTGTATTTATATCCCAGTACTGGAAGCAGTCTGATGCCGCAGAAGAAAAATGCAGACAGTTTGGAACTAATTCGAGGAAAAGCAGGGCGAATATTTGGTAGAGTAAGTAACGAAACTGCACGTATGGTGATCTTACCCTAACCATAGATTCATCGTGTTCTTTATATTGTTTTGTCATCTACGACCCGATGCTAAGACTCTTTATTTGACGTCTTCTTTGCAGTGTGCAGGCATGCAGATGACCTTGAAGGTAAGGTGTTTTGTTTAGAGCATTCGCCATTGTATACTTTGGCTAGACTGCAACTTTTTGTCACAGTTCAGTGCCAAGATTTTGCTCAGTCAGTGCATGGAGCCTCAAGGGCAATGTGCAAAAGCGTGGGAAAAGTCGCCCGTGTCTAATAAAGACTAATCCAGATTACAATCAAGTGCCAATTTTGGCAAATCTTCTTTGAATCTCTCGAGGACTTTCAGAGGTATTTTATACAATCAAAAACTGACACGAGAGCTCGAGGATACAACCCTGATTCCCTCTATAAGACTTGCGCGCAGGGAATCATGGTTGTATTCATCACGTGTACGACATCTTTGAGTCTTGGCGCGCAAAGTTGAGTACAACTGCCACAATTCCCTACGCGCAAGTCTCCTGGAGGGAATCGGCCATGTTGTAACAAAAGAAATCGCTCGAGCAAAGATGTCATGTTGCTTAGCAACGTCAGGGACAAACATCGTGGGCTCAGTCCCGTCTCGGAAGCCGCGGATATCATTATCAACTATCACTTGTTCCACTGAGTGATTAGTTTTGTTCTTGCTTATGAATGGCTGACAGGACAAACTCTTATTTGCTGGATCAAATTTCAGCATGACTCTCTTAAAGATTGTTAGTTACTTATTGGGTCTTATTGACGATATGATAGATGCACCGTGGCTTGATGAGTCAGTTATCTTTAAGTTTCATACTAAACTGTTTTGTTGTTATAAAACAGGGAATACCAAGTACTTACAACAAAGATTTACAGGTAAGTTTATTGTTAGCGAATTGAACTGTTGGACATTATAAGCCAACACAGATAATAGCTTTTAGTACGTAATCTTCAAACTGGCTTTTAACTATTATCGTCAGCAAAAATTAGCTCCATCAGTTTATCAATTTGTTGAAAACTGAAACTCGCCCCAGTTCCTTGCACAACTCCGGAATGGCCAATAGTCAGTCACCATGAGTCCCTCCGTAGCTCGGTGAATAGAACGCCCGCCTGGAGTTTTGGAGGTCATGGGTTCAATTCCCGTCCAATGCACAGAGTTTTTCTGTGTCCCACGCTAGTGACTTGACGAGCATTGCATCTGTCTTATTTCATTAACTGTTTCATATTTGTGTAGGAAGACAAAGAGCCTCTGTTTGATGTGTGTGACACGTTGAGGGGATTGCTGCTAGTGGCGACGGGAACGTTGCTGACACTTCAGGTGAGCTCTAAGAACAACCCCCTCTAAGCACTTGAGCACGTGAGCTCTAAGAACAACCCTCTAAGCACTTGAGCACGTGAGCTCTAAGAACAACCCTCTAAGCACTTGAGCACGTGAGCTCTAAGAACAACCCTCTAAGCACTTGAGCACGTGAGCTCTAAGAACAACCCTCTAAGCACTTGAGCACGTGAGCTCTAAGAACAACCCTCTAAGCACTTGAGCACGTGAGCTCTAAGAACAACCCTCTAAGCACTTGAGCACGTGAGCTCTAAGAACAACCCTCTAAGCACTTGAGCACGTGAGCTCTAAGAACAACCCTCTAAGTACTTGAGCACGTGAGCTCTAAGAACAACCCTCTAAGTACTTGAGCACGTGAGCTCTAAGAACAACCCTCTAAGTACTTGAGCACGTGAGCTCTAAGAACAACCCTCTAAGCACTTGAGCACGTGAGCTCTAAGAACAACCCTCTAAGCACTTGAGCACGTGAGCTCTAAGAACAACCCTCTAAGCACTTGAGCACGTGAGCTCTAAGAACAACCCTCTAAGCACTTGAGCACGTGAGCTCTAAGAACAACCCCCTCTACGCACTTGACCTTCTTAAGGCCAGGGAATGGTAAATTTGAGACTGCGAGACTCTGCGAGCCCGAGATTCAGACAATTGGCATTTGCACTTGGCTTTTTTAGGAAAAGTTGGTAAAACAAAAACAAAAATGCTCACTCATTCAACTGACGGCTGCCAGGAGTGGCACATAACAGTTAAGCCTCAGTAATAAAGGAACTTTTGTACGTCTATTTCAAGCACAGATAAAGTTGTAATAAAAGAGAGAGACTGCAAGACTCGTGCAATTTACTGAAATTCCGGCCTTATTTTTCCTAGATAGGTATCGCTTACATCTTCTTGGCAAAACGTTTGTTGAAAGCATGCGACCTTGAAAATTCACAATAGCCAAATGGCGATTTCATTTTCATCTTTTTGTCACTGGCTGAGAGAATGGATATTTGCATTTCATTGGCCAGAATTTTTATCACTCTAGCGCAGGACTAATACTTAAAAGGCAGGTTATCTTGCATCAAATTGATTTCGTTTAGAGCTTAGCGTTCATACTACTGTCTGCTTCTTAACATGATTAGGTTCACAAGGACAAAATGTCAGCTGCATTGAGCCCAGATATGTTGGCAACAGACTTGGCGTACTATCTAGCGCGGAAAGGGGTAGGTAAACGTATTAACGCAGATTGTCGTCCATAGTAAAATTATGCTTCCCTTAATTGCAATATCCTAATATCCTACAGCCTAATCTCGTGCTTAGTAAGACCTGATTTATTTGCTGGATTTTCGAGGAGTTCATCTAAAGCTGTTCATTTTATACGCAATGAAAAATTTACCAGGTTTATTTTTTTGCTTGAAGTTTATAGTAAGCCCTAACCACAAGGCCACGCTTGCCTCCTTCAAGGAGCTTCGTCATTGTCCGTTTACTTTGAAAAATTTAGCTTAAATTTTTTAAAATCGTTATTTCCAATCCGTTTCAATCTTCTTCATCCTCAGCCATCCCTGTTCCTTTTTGGTTTAGTATCACTCCTTTGGTGTTTTTCTTTCACAGAAAACTATTATTTTTAGATTTCCTAAATTTTAAGAGTAATTTATGTCGTCGAAAAAATAACTCAAAATATTGTGACGTAGCTCTTTTAAGTTCTCCCCTTTAAGGTTCGACTGTAAGTTGACGACTCTCTTCGGCAATGCTCAGCTGTTGTATTTTCAGGTTCCATTCCGTGAAGCTCATAGTTTGTCTGGCGCAGCAGTTCATGCCGCAGAATCCAAACGCTGTCCATTGAACGAACTCACTTTTGAAGACTTGAAACACATCAGGTGGGCTGCAGTCTCGTTGTTAAACTTGCAATTCTCAATACTGGTTGTCATACAATCACTTTAATTTTGTTGTAAGAATTTGGTGCTGTTTCAAGACAATAACACTGTTCATTGAGCATGGAGTGTGGTGCATAGCAGTTATTCTGAGTAACTTTTACCAAACTACTGTTTGTAAATACTTCCCCTTAATACAACAAGGTAGTTGTTGTTGTTGACTGTCCCAACAATGCTATAACTAACCCGACCAGCTGTTCAAAGAAGGATCAAGTTTAACTCGATTAGCGTCAATTTAAAAATTAGGGGCAGAATTAGTGCGCTTTTAAATCAGACAGAAAGTCACAGGGATAAGTCATTCGGCCTGGGTGGAGAGGGACACTGGGATGAGGTGTCTTCCCTTGTATAGTTCATAAGAGCAGTGTTGAGGGCGTGAATCTGGTGTCGCACTTATTTACTGCAGTATAGGCCAGAACAGGATTAAAACCAGTCAAGTAAGTCAGTTGGCGATTTTTATTCTTGTGTGTTTTTAGCCCGTTGTTTGAGGATGATGTGAAAGAGGTGTGGGACTATGAACACAGCGTGGAACAATATGCAGCTGAAGGCGGCACTGCCAAGAGCTCTGTGGAGGGACAAATCAATAAACTGCAAGAATGGTTGGAATACTACGGAGAGAAGGTTCCAGCTCAATGATACTCGTGCCACACGAAGAGTTTTCAGCTCCTGCAGTGATAACATCTAAATTCTCCTAAAACATGTCAATTTAATGTCATATTATTGAGACTTCCAAGACCTTTAAGTGGTCTGTAAGTCTCGATACACCACCCAAGAATTCTCGTGTTTTTAGCATAATGCGATTGGCTAGAAGAGTTTGACGGTTTTGTGATGGCCTTGGCTTCTGTGTTAAATAAGCCGAATTTTATCGTGAACCTTATAGTACCGTATGGAAAGATGCTGCAAGTTTTACTACCGTAGTGAAAGGAACTCAGTTGTTTTTAACTTACTCGTGCTTTTTATTTAAAATGATGTTGAAATATTGAGAGATTCTTGAATTATTACTTTCATCTATTTTTAATAATGGTGTAGTATTATTATATTATTACAACAGTACTCTTTGTGTTATGTTTTAGTTTCGCAAAGTACACAAAGAAAGTCGGAACAACCTTCTTCACATAAAGAAAAGAGAATTAAAAATAACATTAAATAAAGTTTTCTCTTGGTGATGTACATTTCTCAGTGAGTTATTCGTCCTTGTCTTGAAGAAAAACGTTACCGGTGGTTGCACGCGTTTTAGCGGCGGAGAGCGCTTAGCGAGCTGAGAATATTGTTTCTCACTTCTCCCCAGTTTTATAAAAATAATAAAAAATAGTATAATGGTAGAGTCGTGCTCTGAGAGTGTTTGCAGTAAGGGAGGTTGGGGCAGGGGTCAGTGGACTATAAATCTGAGCAAAGTCCATCACTGAAGCCATAAATACTTCTATCGGAGGGATGGGCGTCCCTCCAAACCATGCAAACCATACCTGAAAGCCATTTTTCCGTCATTTAAAGTCAAATATCTCGTTTGCGTTTCAAGGAATGCCAAAACCTTTCATTCATCTGTGTTTTGTAAATTTTTTGGATTTTTTTGGGTATATTTCATTTTGGGAGGAGGGAGTTTTTCTTAAAGGAGAAGAAAATTTGTGAGAAATATGAAATAGTGACAATTTAATGGAGTTTAAAATTAGAATTTGAAGTTTAAAATTAGAATATTCACACCCAAACAGTCCCCCTACCAAGCTGGTTGCTCTTGGGTGGGGGTCAACTGTCTTTGGGTGTTTCAAAACTAATTTTCTTCCTTTTATGCCTACTCTAAGCCTCTCAAAATTTCATTCAAATTCTTGTAAACCCCCGCCTTAATTACATAGCCTTTTTGACATTAACAACCAATTTGAAGTCCCAGATACATCCATCGCATGTAGATAGAAGTTGATACGCGCCTTTTAACATGCAGAGTCTCTGCAGTCCCACATCCAATTCCCTCCCATGTGCATGTGAGAGGCATTTTCTTGTACTGGATATGTGCGTTTTAGCCAATAACGCTGAAATTTAATGAACTTCCAGTTTTTTGGATGATCTTTCATGTGCCAGCTTCAATTTTTCGTTTCAATCGATTTTTAATATTTATACCCAGTCCCCTGCTCGTTTGGAAAATGTCCAAAACCGGAATTTTTGCAACCTCGTTCCCAGGGTCTCTCTATCGATAGCTCTAGGCGCTGTCCGCTGACCTTTAGCCCAGTCTCTCGCAGCTTTATCAAATCAATATGGCGGACGGGGACGTGAAGGTATTTAAAAAATAGACAGCGAATAATGCGGTTTTTGAGACTTTCTCGCATAAGGAAAATTACGTTTCTTGCATTATTAATCTTCATTTTAACTAAATATGCTGCCCTACCGATTTATAAAGCACTGAAAAGGTAAGCTTATGTAGTTTTTATAAACTTTGGCTGAAGTGCAGTACACAGCTATAGAAATGCCAATTGTTGAGAACTGATTTTACCGACAAGTTCGGTGTAACAATGCTAGATCATCTTATCGTGGACGATTCTATAGCGCATATATTAGCGCTTAAATTGAATAAACTCTTACTCTGATATGAAATAGCAACAAAATCTGTTGAATTCTTGTATGCAATTTAGAACTGTGTACACACATCTTGTCAGTAAGTAAGAAATGAGCAGTTGGAAATTGAAAAAGCCTGAAAATAAACAGAAATAAACCAGGGCTTCAATGGAATTCAACGTTAAAATTTTCTAGTGTTAGTTACAGAAGAGGAATGGGCAATTCCATTTTTTATCTGCCCCCCCCCCCCCCCCTATTGAGGATCAAGGAAATCTTAGGGGAGGGGGTTCAAATGTTATTTCTGAATGGGGTGGCTGTGTTGGTGGCTTTGATCTCTTCCGTTTTTCTGAAGGTGGATTGTGATCATTTTATAGCTTGGGATTTATCCCCCAGCTAATACTCTACTTCATTTATTTTCCTTGCAGAGGTAGCTGCTCTTCTGTTGATAATATCTTGTTTCTCAAAACTCACAAGACTGGTGGAAGCTCTGTAGCCAACATTTTGTTCAGAGTTGCAAAGAGAAGGGATTTGACTGTGGCCTTGCCAAGAGAACAGATCTTCTCGTTTTACTGGCCTTGGAGGTTTCAAGTCAACTTTGTTGAAAATTTACCCAATGACAAGCCAAACATCTTGTGTAGTCACGCAAGGTAAGTGGTGTAATTTTGAACTCTAGCTATTTTGTAAGAGCTCCTCAAGACACTTGTCTCTCTCAGCTGGCTGGGCCTGTGTATGAGGAATATGTGACTCTGGGAACACACTATTTGATTTGTTAGAGTCTAACAAAGGGACTCCAATCACAGCCATTTTTACATCCCTTTGTCATAAGGTAGTTTATAAAGTGGTTGATATGATTGGACTCAAATCATGTGTCCCAGAGCCAGTTGTGCACAGGCCCATCTGGCTAAGAGAGGAAATTTGTTCTCTCTGCGAAGCATGATGCCCTTCTGTTTGGTCTGCTGGACTCTGGATTGAGTGGACTGGGTTTGAGTCCTGGCCAGTACACTGCATTGCATTCTTGAACAAGTTATTGTGCCTCTTTTCCCCATCCGCCCACAGGCGTATAAATCCTGGGGAATATTTACAGTCATTCTACATCACGTGTGGACCTGCCAACTATCACACATTATGTGATTCTCACACCTACGGGTTGAAAATGTCGATCTCATGCCTACTTACGCATGCAAATCAGACCCTTAAAGCTTTAGGCTTCTTATTCTTTCCTGGAGTTGCGATAACCTTTGTTTCACTTAAAAGAATGTTTAAAAATTTGAGAGTTTTGAAAGATGATAGTGCCATCCTATGTTAGCAGGGAAAGGGTGCCAACTACATGCATATCTAGCTGTGCAATTGTACTTTCATTCTTGCTAATATTGTATCATTTCTTTTCAGATATAATGGAACCACCATGAGATCACTAATGCCTTCTGACACTAAGTTCATTACCATCCTTCGCCATCCTGTCTCAAGGTTTGAGTCAGCCTTTCTTTTTGAAGATTTTCCCGCATTTCTTGGCATTTCGGGCTCTTCAAATCCTCTTTATAAATTCTTTCAGCGACTCGACAAGTTCAAGCCAGACATAAGCACAATGTACACACTACGAAATGGAATGAGTTTTGATCTTGGTTTGGAACCAGAAGAGTTTGAGGAAATTGAGGCATTAGCAAACTTCATCTCTTCGGTAGAAAAAGATTTTGACTTAGTGTTAATTTTGGAATATTTTGATGAATCTCTTATATTACTGAAGCGACAGTTATGCTGGAGTTTAGAGGATGTGTTGTACCTAAAACACAATTCAAGGTTACACTGGTTAAAGAAGCACCACATCCCAAAGCAATTTATGAATATATTTTTGGAATGGAATAAAGCTGATGTGTTGCTTTATCAACACTTTAATCAAACGTTTTGGAAGAAAGTGAATTCCCAAGATGAGAATTTCTGGTCTGAAGTAAAACTCTTGAAGAAAACGTCAATGGTAATGGCGAAGGAGTGTCTGCTGCCAGGGGAGCACAGAGACCACCACAAAAAGGCTGTTTCAAAATTAACTCTGAATCCAAGCATTGGATGGAATAATCAGAAACGTTGTGAAGATCTTGTGCAAGATGAAAATACTTATTTTGAATATTTTAGGGGAAAACGATCAAATGAGCAATGAAAATTTTTATTTTATTGGTGAAAAAACTAATATATATTTTATTGTAAATTTATTTGAAAGAAATCGTTATAAATATTAATCAGTAAAGGAGGAGGAAACATCTGTAAATTTGTTTGAGGGAAAACAATCAAATGAACAATGATAATTTTTATTTTAATGGCGGCAAACTAATATATATTTTACTGTAAATTTATTTGAAAAATATTTAATTATTGGTCAGTGAATTTTTATGTGGGTGGTGGAGGAGGAAACAGTTGTAAAATTGTGTGAATTGAATGCTGTTTTCTATCTGTAAATATGAGTGGATTTACCGTGCAAGGCATTGTAAGTACCATTGCTTTACTTTGGCGATTACCTGCCTTGTTCCTGTCTCGGTCCTTTCAGTGGTTTGTCACTTGACCAACCTTGTTCCCAGGGTCTCTCATCTTGTCACTTGACTTCTTTTTAATGTGTGAAAGACAAAAATTGCGCATGTGGCATTCAAAAACCCGGAAAGACAAAAAATGAACAGCAGTTATGATTTCTAATTTTATTGTGGCTTTTTAAATTGAAAAAGATATTTTTAGCTCAAAATCTTACGCATCCATACTAACTCTTACAGCAAGCTTTGGTCACCTCCATACGAACAATGCCACTAGCCCCGATAATTAAAATAATAGCAAATGCTGCAGTAGAAAACGTGGAGAGAGTGCTGCTAATTACAAGTAGTGAAGAGAGTGCTGCTAAAATCACTCCCCAAAATAGCATGTTGACCCTACTGTTCTTCAATTTACTGGCGTTAGTTAAACGTCTTCGAGTCTTCATCGGAAATCTTCGGAAACTTTGGGGAATATTCGGAAACGCCCGTGTAAACTTCGGACAACATTCGGAAACCTTCGGAAAATTGCCAAAAACTTCGCGTTCAACACTCGAAGAGAAATTTCATATCTCGCACACCCATATTTTTATATATATTATTCTATATATATATTAAATTTGAAAAATTACGCTATTAATTACGCTATTAATCGTTGCAAATTATTTGGTTCCTAGACAGCCCGACCTAAACAGTGACAACAGTCGTTTGCCTCCGCGCGCCCTACCCTCCCGCCCCCCCCCCCCCCCCCCACCGCCGCTGCAGAGAGACAGAGAAAATTCCATTTGTTGTTCTTGTGCGTGAAGATTTAAACAGGCCTCTTTGCTAAAATGGTAATCTCTTATTGTAATTCTTTGAGAATTAGAGTTAAAATAGATTGAAAGCTGGAAAGTTTCAAGCGTATGGATTAGCTTTCTTATCAGACCAGCTGTAAACATCGCCTGCTGCCAACAGTGTTTACATGCGACAGTATTATCTATCGGAGGTTCAACTCGTCGAGTTTTGTTACTTTGCTAATACGCTTATGCAATCGTTTTTGTAAATGATCTTTCATAATCACAAGCTACCTTTCACTTCATATGAAATTCATCGTAGTGTTGAACACTTTCATGTGCTGAATCGAATACAAATTTACATATTTTACAAACGCAATTTGCGTCAAGCCAATCCAGAAGCGTTGTTCTCCTTCCATCGATGACCCACGCCGAAACTCTCTTGTCCTTTCGTAAAATCTTCGCCAACTCTTCGTAGCGTCGACCCTCACCCGACACCAAGTAAACATCGGGCTTCTTGAACCGAGAGAAGTCGAAGGAGCTTGCGTAGTAGACGAGTAAATCTTCGACGGCATTCGGAAACGAAGTGATAGACGAGTGTTTCGCGATAATTGGACGACCGTCATAATGCTTTATATCTGGAATCGTGCTGCGGAGTTGGCTTTGGTCAGCGTCCTTGCGGTGAAACACGTGAATTTCGATTTGGCTTCGCGAAGGGAATCTTATGTCACGTAAAAAATCTTTACATGCTTCCCACTCAACGAAAAACACAGTATACACAAATGTCATCTTCAGCAGTTAAACAGCTTTGGGTTTCTATTTCAGAAGGAGAGCAAAAGACAAATGTTTTAAACAATGTTCAGTTAACTTCAATACATGATGTGGTTCAATCAGTTATCCTTGGTTTGGTTCAAATTGTTCAAACTCATTAACGTGCATTGCCATACCCAGAAACAAAGGAAAAATAAAATTTAAACCCGGGATAAAATTGAAACCCAACATATACAAGCCTAAAAAATAGGTACTCGTTACAAATATTACAACGAAAATTTTATTGATACTCATTGTAAATTCTAGTCCTCAACAGCTGGGTATGACATGCAGTTCACGACAACTACAAAAAACATAACGCAGTTGAACTTCGGCCGACATTCGGAAGTCAGGCAAAAAACTAATTATAATATTACTAACGAGCAAACTGTGAATTCCGATTTTGTTAGTCTCACTGCACTTGTTTTTGTTTTTCTTTCTGTGCGTAAGGGACGTGAATCGGAAAAGCATATATTTATAGAAACAACAGTTTTAGGAAACTCTGGGTCACTGATTGAGAAATCTGTACAAGAAAAGAAGGTTTTTAAAAAATCTTGGTCGCGTGAGCGAGTACCCTGCGTACTTCCTACGGGAACGCTGTTCGCAGGGTGGCGAGCGACATAAGTTTCAGAAAGCAAAATGTTCTCGAAATGTGTCAAAAACACTTTTTATAATTGTTTTCGAGAAGCAAGGTTTGTTTTCAAAGCTGTTTTCCTGCGGGAGCCGAAAAAGCCCCTAGATGCGTTGCTGGACAATAATAGCTTATTTATTTGAAAACGTTTCTTGGTCCTTTAATTTCGTGCAGAGAAGCGGCGAAACAGAGTGAGATCGAAGTTGTTGAACTGTCAGAGGGAGCTTGTCAAGAAATTTTCGCTTAGGTAACGATATCTATAAATATATATGCTCTCTTCCCGTACAACGCGACCCGGGTTACTTAACCTGCAGCCATGCCATTTGATGTTCTCAACTTATAATTTAATAAGTGCGGACGTTGACCTCCAGTCTATAACCGCTGTTTTCCCGGCCGTACAAAACACAATTAGTCTTGCACTCAAATGCGGATTCATCTGTGTGTTAAGAGTCTCTGCATAATATTCCATTTGGCCATCAAGTTCAAGTTGGGTTTTCTTACCTTCGTCAAAAGAACAGTTGTTTCCTCGCATATTCTAAGCGCTTCTCAGTTTTGCTTCTGGTCATTCATTATAAGAGGCAAATTTATAAATATCAATGAAGGAGGTGAGTTTTTACACGTTTTGGAGAGCAATTAAGAGGAATTTACATAAGAAGAAATTTCACTGTCGGAAGTCCTTCATCAGCTGCGATGCTAATCTAAACTGATTTTCCTTCGAGGAATCAGCTTTGAGTTTCTCGCTACATCATTAACAGTCCAATAAATCACCTTCAAGAATGAAACTCGATAGAAAGATAAATGATTTTCTTTTTGTTTATGCGCCTATCAATGTTAAGCCGGTAGGGGGGGGGGGGTACAAGTGGGGGATTTGACAGTAGTTATCGTCCCGTAGTGGGGACTTTTGACCGTTTTTATGGCCTTTCTAGCTCAGTTCAAATGCCTCGCCTTTACCCGGCCACCCCCCACCCCACCCCCCCCCCCCCCACCGGCTTAACATTGATAGGTGCATTATATCTTGTTTCGTGAGGCGGGTGTTGAAGGGAAGCTGCAGTTTTCAGAGTTGTTTTTACATATCACTTGCAGTTCGAAGCTGAAGTTGCATTTAACAGCGGGAATTTTATCGATTTAGAATTACGTATTCTCCAGTACAAAACTACCACTTTTCTCCGCATTTTAGCGAAAGCCTTTCCTTCGCAGAAAAGAAAAATTCATCCCTAACTATAGTGACATCCTCTACAGCAAACTTGAAATTATCTTGTAAGAAAGCAGTCGATGAGTTTTCACCCTACCTTAGCAAACAAAATGAATTAAGTCTGACATTTCAATGACTCAACAAATAAAAGAATGTGTTTGGGGTCTTATCTCTCTCGCCGTTCGGAATTTTTCCATCCCACCAAATTAAAAATTCATCATCCAAAGGCTATTTTTTAAATCGTCTCTTGTCAGTAAATTGGAAAGGCTTAAGCATTTAAACGAACAAAGAACCCTAGAGCATCCTTTTTGAACAAACAAACACCATATATTATCGCTCTAAATAACTTGGCTGTTAGTTTCACATTAATAGATAGCGGAACAAATATTTTTATATTTCCTGCTTCGCACCGCAGAAATACAATCTTTGAACGCGAAATATGTTGTAGTAAAGTGAAAATTTAAAAGCGATTTGACCATCTAATTGTGCTTGTTGGAAATAATATTAAGGGTAACATATAACAGGGAAAAAAACTTACTTTTTTCAAGAGTACCCAGAGGATCAGCAACTGCAATCTTTGTGTGCGTCACACCGGCGGGTTCCGCTGGGTGAAGTCTTTGGATAAGATAACACTATTTAAATTATTTTTCTCGCCCGCTAGGAAATGAATACCACATAATTAGATAAGTCCATAAATACTGATACAAACGACAAGCTGTGGAGTATTATTGGCCAGAATTGATGCCCCTTGGAACACCTGTTCATTTCAGCTTATAAAATAATGCAAGCCAACAAAATTGATAAGAACAAACACCTGAAATGCGTCAATGTACAACAAATATTCACTTTGTTTTAACACGAAAATTAAGACGTTTGTTTTATGCTACTCGAAATCTAAAGTCGAAAACTGAAACTTTCAAACTTTTCTTCTTCCAAACTTTTTCAATTCGCAGTCGAACTCTTTTTCTGAAACTGGAAGAGTGAACACATTATATTTTGAGGGAAGGCGAAAAGTAATTTGAAATACACGTACGCCGTACTGCCGATATTCTTCTGAAGGGTGAGGAAGTAAATTGAAATATTCCAACCTGATATTATTTTTGGATTGATTAACAGGGAATTTTGTTCATTGGTGTTAGCATAATTTGGCGTTTTCTGAGTTAATTGTGAAAGGCAACAATGTAAGTATTTCAATTCATAATTGATGGCGCTGAGGAAGAGCTGGGACACGAAAAGCAATCGCGATCACTTGAAATTAACGCTGTTTATTCTGAAAATGATTCCAATGTCACATGACAGTGTTTTACTGTATCTCAATCACTTCTCAACACGTAACAGGTATCCAGCGTAATAATCAGACACTGAACAATCAAAGATAAGTAGTCCACATCATATTTTCGGAACTTCCGCGTGACGCTCAGTGCGTAGAACTTTGAAGATGTTGTCATATGTGTTCGAACGTACTCCACGTACAGTGCGCGTGCGCGAGCTGAGCCCCAAACCATAAAATTTGAGAAAGGGAGCAAGGTAGAGGAGAGTAAAGCAATACACGGGAATTAAATTGTACACGTAAAATAAGAGGTAATATGCATTTACTATCAGTAAATTCCTGTCACGTCTTTATCAAGGTCAACTTAATTGTCGAAGACTTATAAGGGAACATTTCCGGGCAAGTTTGTAAGTCAAAAGTCATCGCAAGTCACCTACGCGAAAGCCCTGGGCCGGGTCAAGAAAGTCGCAAGTCGATGTTGGAAATGCTAGAGCGTGACCTTAGTGCGTGACAATAAGTTAGCGTTACATGATAACCTTAGTAATGACGTCAATCGAGTTGCCTTAGCAACGGCAAGGATGGCTTAACAAAAACAAAAAAGAAAACGAAACTAAGAAATAAGAGAAACCGAAGGAGCCCGCAAAATCCACTCGCTATTTGTATGCTTTCAAATGGATTCTCGCACCATAGAGCTTACTTAGTTTACTCGTTTGATAGAAGCATAAAAAACTGGTAAAAGGCTGGACCGTTGTCTGCTTTATACTATGAAACAATAATAAGAAAAGTTACTTGTGTCAATAAAACAAAATACAAAACATACTGCAAAGTTCTGCTTTGGTTTCCTCCTGCAAATACGTAGCAAGGCAAATGCCGAAACCCCACACCCCGGGGGCACTCCCTTACTTGGCCTTAACGGGGACGTGCAACCTCCCAAAAACCTCGATCACTGTTTCTGAAGAACACTGAAAACAAATATGAAATTTTTATGCTGAAGTCTATGTACTGCAGTTGCCATTATTTGCTTCTATCAAGCTTCCGCTGAATCTGCCGAGCTCTCACTGATCGCTCTCCACACGCAAGCGCAGTGTGCAACATTTTCAATACGTCACGTTGATATTTGACGTCATACTCCTCCTGCTCTTCCAGCCAATTAGCGAAGACAAAGGTTTGAGCCTTCTTACTTCCGGTCACTTCCATGGCTTTCTTTCTGACGTCATTCCTGTCTTCAGGCATAAGTCTGTCGTCGTGCGTGACAGCTGTAACTATGGTAACGCCTTAACAAGAAGAAAAGACACGTTTCAACAACGGGAAGAGAAACGAAAATTTCACCTGGTTATTCAAAGCATTTTGGTGTACCGCCCAGTACAGTAGGGTCCGATATCTCGAAGCAATCTGTAGCTATAATACTAGACACAATTCTTGGGACACTTACTGTTTTCACACTTGAAAGAGTCAAAAAAGTAGTAGTTTTCCCCTGCCACTCCCCCCCCCCCCCCCTACAACTTTGTGTAACTTAAAAACCAGTACCTTCCATTGCGGTCTGTTTTGAAACATTGGTTTTGTGGACCTCCATTTCCATGTAATCGTAACGAAATGTCACGTTACTATTGTTTATTAAGTTAGGTGTCCCAAGGCATTGTAGCTTCCTGGTCCGCTCCGACGAAGGGCTAACGCTCGAAACGTCAGCTCTCGAATCACTTTACGGTGGCCAATTCACATTATCAACCCAGTTGATAAAACCAAATTATATTGTTATACTTCCCACCGACGCAGCACCACAGTTTCTTTAGAAACTTACCCCCCCCCCCCCCCTTAAAATATAATGTGCTGTTTTTATATATTTTCTCGACGAGACAAAACCCCGACGTTTCAGTATTTGAACCCGACGTTTGTTCGGGGCCCGGCGCTTAATCGAGAAAATACGGTAGCTAGAATTTCAGTAACTAATATACGTAAAAGAGGAGGAAATGATATGATCAAAGTCTCACCTTCCTTCGATAACATTTGTCGCACGAAATCAAACTTGTCCATATACTGGTCATTCACAAACCGGATGTCATCGGCCTTAATTACCCACAATACCACGTGTACCTGGTCTGCAACTGGAGGTTTTTCGAGCCTGCAAGCAGCTTGGCCAGCGTCTTTAGCTATTTGTTCAGCCAAGTCCCCTCGCACAATATGTTCTCCCGGCGGAACAATGCCGTAAAGGACTCGGAAGAGTTCATCTAACGGAATAAAAATGTTTCCATCAATTGTTATAGAGTTCGCGAAAGCACGCCAACAAGACATACCACAGGCGGGCCCATACGTCATATGCGCCGCCTCTGGACATACAAGACAAAAACGCAGACGGTCAAACTGAGTAACACTCCCCTCCCTCCCCTTTTTGATGTTTTCGTCGAAGAAACAAAGAGTTTCCTGGAATTAATTCGGGTCGCTCACTAACTCTCGGAACGAGTGACGTCATCAGGTAATAACAATGTCCCTATCCCTAATAGAGAGGTAGTGTTTATAGCGAGAGGATGAAAATAGAGGTTCCAGAAAGGTACTGGCCAACTTAATAATTCGCACGGGATCCGTATCCATGTCGGGAGACTGTCGATGGCAATCGTTTCGTTCTGCTGTTAGAAAATGTAACTTACAGCTGCATCTTTTTTCTTTTCGTTTCCTCGGTATTAGAAGTTCACTTTCGTCTTTCTCCGGATAAATATGTTGGACTAACAAAAGCAATGAAATGGCTTGAAAAATCACTTCGAAATAACAAAACTCCAAGAAGTGTTTTCCTCCTCCTTTTAACACCTGAACCTTGTGTCACGTGTCACGCGTTCACTGCGGGCCTGTGTTACATACCACTTCCTCTTTTGCCCATGAAACCGAAAGCTATTACTAGCTATGCTCTTTAATTATTTCATATGGATTTGAAGGAAGTTTAACTAAATAGAAGCTGTAATATGATCGCTTGTCTGATATGAAAGTGCGATTTTTTCTACTTACTTTCTTCAGCGTTGCTAAAATCGAAGTTAAAGCCTCTCGTGTCGTTGAACACAAAACCACCCAGATCATTTTTTGTCCCCGAACGTGAGTGAAAATCTTCCAACAACTGTGTCCCCTCAGCGCCAGATGACTGCTCTATTGCTGGAGCGCTTTCCTTACCGTACAAGGTCTTCCAAATCGTGTTTACCAGAGAGGATTTCCCGGCGCCCGTCATTCCGAAAACAGCGAGTCGGATCTGTATTCCTTCCATTTCTCCCTCTATAGCGTCACTGAATGTAGCCAATCCTTCAATACTTCCTGCTTTATAGTTCCCGAGTTTCTCTTTGAGGTCACAGATTTCCCTTTGAAAGTTTTCTTCAGCCATGTTATTTTGTTGGCTGTTTCTCGCGTGAGTGTTTTCAGTTTCAGGGCTTTTAAAAGGGGATTCCTGGAACTATCCCATGATGCATCGTAAGGAAAGTTTCCCGGAAAATTTGGAAAGTTTGGAAGTAAAGGAAAAGGAGAAACCGGGATAGAGGAGAGCAGGAAAATATGCAGCAGAACCCCGCCCGATCCGCAACGGGTCGCAAAAGAGATGACGCTCTGTGACCGATCGTGGCGGTTCGCCGGGTCTTTACGAACCGTCACCAGTTATCTCGGCCCGTCTGGAAATGTCATTTGGGGATTCATAATGAAGTGTAACAAAAAGGCTGACTCGTCCCCACGACTGGGGAAGAGTCAGACAAAGAGGACAGAACTACTCAATTCTCATTGGTCAACACAGGATTTTTTTCTATTCTACTTTATTTGAGCAAGACTTCTGCTTGAGGTGCTTTGGTTGTATTAATGGTTATTTGTCCTGTGCAGTACATTATTAATGATAAACACATCCAATCCATTCAAATAAACTGAGCAATTTTACCGTGGTTCATTTTACCAGTTACCAGCCCCCGGGACAAGTGTAGCCCTTTCGATTGAGGCGGTCTTGTCCCGGGGGAGGGGACAAGTCGAAAGTAACTTCTCGTTGCTCTTCGCAGTACGTCTCTTTTCGGTTGACACGATAGTAAGGGGTGATCGCGCCAAACGGCATGAACGGAGGCTGTCTATTTCAAGGGATAGTCCAAAATTTATAGCCGAAAGGTTAGAGAAGGCTAATCTTTCAAAATTAAATCTTTATTGGAAGGGCTTTTGCTTTCTCTTCGAAATTTCTGATATTATATATCTAGTCTCCCTTGTTTTATTTGCATATTCTAGAAAAGCGTTCAAGTTCTTGAGCAGACGTGCCACATGTCGGTCCTAACTGAACTAGCCACGAGATAGCGATAATTAACAATTATTCCACCAGCGCCCGTTGGATACGAGTTGGCTATAACCATCTCATATCCAACAAGCGCGAGTGGGATAACTGTTTTATTAAAAACGCCCACAAAATATTGTACAAACATTGCGAAAAATGATTCACCTACCATATTGGTAGGTCAATGGTATATGAGCTCAGATACCATTGCCTCTAAACCAATCAAAACTCAGTAAATGCAATATACCATAGCTAGTTTTTAATAACGCTAGATAACAAGTTACAAAGTCGCGAGAAGCGAGCGACCTCGTGGTCGCTTTCAGAAGGTCCAATTCTGATCAGTTCTTGATAAAAACATCTGCTTTTGCTAATTGCATGGAACGTAAAAGCGAGAATGAAATTGCTAGCCATCAGAATTTATTTCTACCAGCTGACTAAAGTTCATCCCTATTAGCTATTGTGCATGTTGATCTACATCAGGTGAAAACCTCAAAGTATAATAAAACAAAAAGACAAAAAATCTTTGTGGTCTCAAACATGGCAGTGTTGCATCCTTATTTTTGGATCCAAGATTCAATTAATGTGTACATACATGAAGTACTCTTCAGTTGTTGCTGTGTTCAAAGAACATGAAGTCCTGAAAATGAAAAACATAGCAGATAAGGGGGCTCCGTCACGCAATTTTAGCATGTTTCAGCACTGGCCTGGTAACTGAATTAGTTGAAACATCACAAGCAAATGGATTAAAGCTTTGGAAGAACTCAAAAGATTCACAGAAAAGCCAAGAGGGGGGCATGAATGTACAAAATAGGAGAAGATTGAAACGGATTGCAATTGAGTAAACATAAAAACTTGTGGGAGAAGTGTTGCATGACGACCCAAATAACGGCTGCAAAGGAGTCTCCCTGCTCCCAAATAATCTTACACCTGAAAGAGGTTATCTCCCACAGGGAAAATTTGAGTACAAAAATGTGTGACAAGACAAGGAATCAGGTCACAAATTCCAGTTGCAATGACACAAAGCTTTCTCATGCAGATGAGTGTCTGATGCTTCATCTATTTATTTGGTATTTTATCTCCATCAAAGGCAATATTTTGATAGTCATGCAACCATCCTTTATAATGGTGAAAAAAATTATGTGATGGCTCAGATAATGACTGCAAAGGAGAATGTGGACGCTCATAATTATGTTGTCAAGAAATTGCAGAGTTACATGTACATTCCTAATATAAAGTTTGTGCATTGAGGCATCTAATCATAACAATGCAAGTGATTATTTATAATTAAACAACACCAATCAGAAGCTTTAGCTTATGCAACAATTTATAGGTGCAAGGATTGAGATGAACCCATAACTGATTCTCAGATTGATCTTGAAATGTGCCCCAGCTGAGATACAACCATCTTTAAATAACATTTTTCTTTATTCCATAAATCCTTTCTTCATCTACATTTATTAAGTTGATAAAATCTTTTAAGACATCACATCAACTGTAAATAAGAACTAAAATAAATCTATGAATGGTGCATAAGAAAGACTCTACTTACAACAAGAAAACAGGCTCCCATTAAAATGGCTTTAAATTTGACATCCAAGTCTAGAGGGACTGATCAAAAATAAAGATATATCAGATAAATAGTGAAAAATTAAATAGAAGAAAATGTAAAATACATTTATCATAATACCAAATGGACCAATACCAAATAAAGCAGTGAGGAAAACCATAACCGTTTAGAGACGTTGACGTTTTTGGAACGTTTAAATCACGGGTGATTTTTTTGGTTAAAAAAGTATAGGTTCAGTAAAAACCTTGCCAAAGTGACACATGATGGAAAAAATAATCATCTGAGACTTGCTTGAGACTTGCTTGCTTTTTTGCATATTTTTTATTCTTCTTTTTATTCTTCAATTTAAAGAAAAAAAAAACAAAAAAAAGGTGATACTACAAAAATAAAATTGTGAAATTGTTCTGAAAGACAAGGAGGTACGTTCGAGTTCTGTTCGCTCAAATAATGTTGACAAATTGCCAACCATTTTTTCAGAACAATTTCAATAAATGTTCTAACAAATTTGATTGCCTAATTAAGGAGATGCTTTTATAAGAAAACTTAAACCATCCCTAAACATACAAACGGACTCAAAGGTGTTCACTTGAAAAACTTGTGATCCTTTGTTATTATGCTAATTTGAAAAGAAAATTGTATATTATTTTTAAAAATTATTATTATTATTATTATTATTATTATTATTATTATTATTATTATTACCGGTATTACCGGTATATCCCTAAGTATCATAGGAATGTAATGCGTGCAAAGAGCAACAGCCACATAGCCTTTTACAGGTACTGTATGGCTATAACGTTAGTGATAATGTTGACAATGTGAAACAGCATCTATGGCAAATCTTACATCGTATTCCAAAGTTTTCAGCATCAGTAAACATCTCTCGTGCAAATCCAGTCCACTGCTTGCTTATCATTCCAATTTCACTGGTCCCATCCAGAGAATGGATCTGCAGCAAAAATACACAAACTAATCAATTATCTGGTCAATTTACTGCATTTTTTTGTGTGATTAAGCCATCCTAGTGTAATATTTCAAATTTGGCCTTGTGATCACTGTGCTCACTCATAAAATTAGCATACATTGTACCTTAGTATTAAAATTTGTGTCAGACTCATTTTCACTCAGTTTTAAATTCACACAATTTAATTTTGCGCACCTTGTTGGGATTTATTTGTGCAAGTAATTTTCCGTGTTTGTTATACCTGTTTTTTTGTCAGAATACTGCTAACCTGAGGAAATGCCAACTGGAATTACCCAGGATGGAGATGAAGACGTTTGTTGCTTTGAATGTTACGAGAACAAGTTATAAAACATATGTTAATTGTGTGTGTATGCGTTTATAAATCAACCGATTTGCATAACTAACAATGAGTGTCTCACATTACACAACAAAGCTTTTTGTGCGGATTATATTTTACACAGTACTAAAATTTGCGCACTCACTGCTGGGCGAATTCTAGTACTGCGAGAATTTTAATACAAGTAATGTATTGTTTTAACCACACAAAAATAAACTTCATGTGTTGGTGCCATCATGTAAGATCCTCTATATACTTATAACTCACAGGGAATTCGACATCAGATCCACAGCTGCAAGGACAGCATGGTCCATTGACCATCATGATAGGCTGATGCTGAGCATCTTGAATTTCCAACTTAGCTTTCCACAATGTCCATCTGCAGTTACAGTGTGCAAGAAATTCCAATTTTTACTTCTTTACTTATTTTTATAACATCCCATGCTAGCTATGACTGCTCAGTGATCTGTCATGACAAATGAAAGGCTGGTCCCAAACTCTAATTCATCACTGGTACACTGACAAAATTCTATAAAATGCCTGCCTTTCAAGCCTAGAATTCGTCTACCTTAAAGATTAATTTAGTTGAAAAATACATCAAGGTAATATATACAAAGCCCAAAGAGTTCTGGTCGCCAACTTGGCGACTAATTTTTGAATCTTGGTCGCCAGCATGGTAATTTTAGTCGCATTGGCGACTGTATTAGGCACAATTTTGTGCCCTGATGAGAGTAAAGTGTCTTACCCAAGAACACAACACAATACATTCTCGTCCCTATAGCCCTTTTCGTTTCTCTTAGCTGGCAGGGCTATGGGGACGAGAATGAGCACAATACCCTGGCAAGGGCACAAACCCAGACCACTGGATCTGGAATCCATTGCACTAACCATCGATCCGCCGCACTGCAGAAGCCGCAACAACCTTCTCAGTGCAGTCTGACTTACTTTTGCTCGACATATCCAACAACTGTCCCTGGTGGGGACTGGATTTCAATTTCCTGAAGGCAGCAAGGACAACAGCAACACTGACAACGGAGGGGTCTGGAAAGGTGCATAACTTCCCTCTGCATGTTGTCCAACACTTTCATTTCAAATGGCCGACCAGGGCCACAGCATTGTCGAGTGCAACAGTCAGTGTCTGAAAAATAAATGCTATATTTAGATATACCTCAAAAAAGACATGACAGATGTAAAGTCAGAAAACAGATTCCTGGGGACCAACAACACATTTACAGTCCCTAACAGCTAAATGTGGGAAGTATAACAATATAATTTGGTTTTATCAACTGGGTTGATAATGTCTTTTGGCCACCGTAAAGAGATTCAAGAGCTGACGTTTCGAGCGTTAGCCCTTCGTCGGTGTATTCGCTCCGACAAAGGGCCAACGCTCGAAACGTCAGCTCTTGAATCTCTTTACGGTGGCCAATTGACATTATCAACCCAGTTGATAAAACCAAATTATAAATTTAATATTTACTAAATTGACTTGCACGTATTAAATGAATAAATTCCACCCAATGAAAGAAGTATAGAGTGGTAAAGTGATGACGTCACAAAAATTAAATTTATGAAATTATGGGATTTACCGAGATCTTCTGAAAGTACATGATGAAGAATGCCAACTTGCCAAAAATCAGCATCTTATTTCAATTTGGAGGTGAGATATTCGCCCTTTCATGCTTCAGTGATCCCATACAAATCCTTGTAATTTTGTCTCTGTTCTAAACCGTTTAGAACAGAATCAAAATTATAAGGAGTGAAGCATGGAAGTGCCAATATCTCACCCCCAAATTGAAATAAGATGCTGATTTTGGGCAAGTGGGCATTCTTTATCATGTAATTTCTAAAGATCTAAATGAATCCCATAATTTCAAAAATTTAAATATTTGTGACGTCACACTTTACCACTCTATTACAGTGTAGTACTGTCATTACGCATGGTCGAATGGCATCCCACTGAATAACCGGAACACACCTCCAGACCACTCACCATTAGGCCACCATGCCACCTCCCCCCTTCCCCCCACAAATATGGATACACAACTTCTTATTTATTAATGGAATCCTCTGGTTGATATCTAAATGAATGATATTACCTTCAGCAGCAAAGAAGACTTGTTGACCCATGGCATTACATATCTTGTACTTGTTGTTCGATTCAAATCCAGTGAAAGCTGGAGAAAAAGAAACAGGTCAAGCCAGAATAGCATCACAATGCATGCCGAAGAACAGGACTGTAGTGGAGCCTCGATTTAACAAAGTGCTAAGGAACTGAGAAAATTGGTTTGTTACATTGAAAATCTTGATATAACGAATTTGGATCTTAACGATTACCGCAAAGACGATCTGTAGATGTGACGATAGTGACAGTGTCTGCATTCAAAATGAGCTGTTAACTGAGAAGTTGTTCTAATGTTACAGGATTAAAGGAATGTCATCCTTGATGGTGTCAAGTGCAGACATTTTGTTGTTATAACAGGGTAAATTTTAGGTCTAGGCTTCTGGAATGTGTTCATCATAACAAGGATTTCAATATATCAAGGTTCTGTTCCATACAATTCACTGTAACTTTGGCCGGGCTCAAGAATATCATTCGTTATACCGTTATAAAAACTAAAGATTCTGAAACATTGTTCCAGTTCTGTAGAAATCAATTGACATTACATGTGCTGACATTACATGTACTTTGTGGACTCCCAGGGGCTAATGTAGAAAAAACTTTTAAGCTCTAATTGAATAAATTTTATTTCTATCTGTAGTTTCTATTGTTTGTTATATTCTTCATTTTAGTTGTAATGATTGAAAGGATTATTGAATTTACCAAATGCAAAAAATGGGTCCAGTGTTGCCATAAAAAATGTAACCCTCCAACTGACGGACAGATACCAAAACACTGGCTGACGGCTTAAGTGTTTTAATAGTTATTTACCTTCTAAAAGCTCCACCTGTTGTTGGACAAGTAACTGATCAACTGCAGTTAAGTACTCCAGCCCTGGAGGGCAGCCCATCGGGGCCTGAGGTGCTGGCATCCAGTTCATTTGTCCAGGAGCTCCTTCAGGGATTATCAAACCAACCAAAATTGGAACACTTAATGGTGTAAATTATACTATTACTCTAAAGCACAGTCTCACTTGTGGAATAACTGGATGCCCAAGGTTGCCCATTATTGACTAGCACAAAAAAACACAGCAACATGAAAACTAGCCTGAATTTCAGCCATCTTCCCTGTTATCATTGTGCTTAAAACAATTCAAGAAGGGGTGACCATAAGCCAAAATCTTGTGCTGTGATTGGCTGATATGTATGACGAATGAAACATTTTTAGAGGGAGGCTACACTTTGCACGTTGCACTGAAAATTGTAGCACAATAGTTATATTTTTAAAACTGACAATAGTTCCTTAGAGGCATTCAAATATTATAGCATTTACATTATAACCAAAATATGTATGCATGTTTGACAGCCTATAAGCTCTCCATGGATACAGAGATTACAGAGAGCTGCAGAGAGGGTTGTGACAACAGACAATTTGCTCTTGTTTACACCTGTCCATTGCCGTTCTTTTAAGTTTTGTTTAAAGTTTATGACTTGTCACAATGTCAGTAAAAGCATGAGCATAAGTAAAAGCAGAGAGAGAAAGTCCAGGCACAGACACATTGCACAAGAGGGAAAGCTGTATGTTTATTGTGCTTAGATCGCTGCTGGAATTAACGATTTGGGTACCAGCCTTGTGTGTGTAGCACAAGCAAAATTTTGGATCAAAATTTAAAAGCGCTGCCTGTGTTTATAATTATTACAGTACATGTGCTTATGAATGTTGCACGCGATTTTCAGTGATTTTTCAGGAAGCAGCTCTCTGCGTGTAAATCCCGGTGTAAATAGCTTGGATGTTTCATAGAGTAATTTACGCCTAAAGACATGTACAAAGAAGGGGAAATTAACCAAGCTGGCACTAATAATAGAATAACAAGACCAAAATGTCCTTCATTCTTGGAGTGAATGCGCATTATTGAACTCAGTTAATCAATGAATCGATCGATTGAACTCAAACATTTGGTGATTGTTATTTACAAAGCCAACGTAACGGCTGCAAGTTTCTGTCAAACCAGTTTCTGGTCAAACTTCATGACATGAATCGAAAGATACTTTCACCTCTAAAATCACACCCAACGACCTTAAATTTAATCAGAAGGGAAACATTACCTGACAGTTAAAATCATGAAAACTTAACTTATTGCAAACAGGAACAACTGTGAGCTAAATTTACCTGGTTGTTGCTGAACAGGCTGTTGTTGATACCCTTGCTGCGCCATTTTCACTTCCAATCAACCGGAACAAGACATAAACCATCCCATAATACAACGCAACATTGAATAAAAACATTACATCATCGCGAACGCACTAACGTTAGGGTGCGTTGTCAGTCATCCGAGATCACTCGGATCATGGTGCATCAAAGGAACCGATGAATCCTTGCTCAGAGTGGATTCGCCGGCGCCTTTGATGCACCATGATCCGAGAGATCTTGGATCACTGATCGTGGTCTAGATCATCCCAAAGGAACGCACCCTAACACAGTGTAACACTTGTCTGAAAAGCGACCCCCCCTCCCCCCAGAAATCACCTCGACGATCCAACTGACTCGTTCCCAGTTTATCCCCAGTATAAGAGATGACTGGGGACGGTCGGGGGGACACTGCGGAAAAACGAGAAAATGTGAACATTTTGGCATTTTTTAAGGAAACCCCTGAATATTAAGGTTAAGATTTATACTAGAGGTAGATTGTTTTACGTTTAATTACCTCTCAATTCCACTTTCATAATTTTGTTCCAATTTTTGCTATAAGCTCGTAAGTTCGCACGTTTGGACTAAAAATATGCCATCGATGGATGTATCATGGCATCTCTCATGCGCGTGCGCGGTGCGTTTTTCCGCGGTGCCCCCCGACCCCCGAGGTAGAAACATGTTCTTGGCGTATGCATTCACTGGCGAAATATACTACATAAACCCATGAATTTCTCGTTATCAACCAATGGCCGCTCCTCGACAAATTTTTAAAAGCGTAAAGTAGAATAAAACGCTAAAGGTCCTAAAGAACAGAATTATAGGTTTCAGTGGAAAAACAAAAGTCTATTTTTATTTTTTATATTTTTAAGTAAAATTGTTTTATTGTTAGTTTATTGTCAAATGTAGCCATCACTGGGTTTCAGACTGATCTGGACTGTTTAGAGTGTAATAAGACTTCTTGTTGGCAGTGAACATGTTCAAACTTAATTTACTGTATTTTCCTCCTGTATTCAATGTAGTCTATTTCATTAGTTATCATTTTTCCACAAAGAAGCTTTAGTTCAGGTTCGAGTTTTTTCTTTAACGCATAGCCTCGAATTTGTTTCGATTGCTTGGCGTATGCTTTTGCATAATATTCTCCCGGTACCAGACAAGTTTCCTTGTTGTAATATCTCAAACGATCAACATCAGTCCAAAATTCACTGCCAAGCTTTTCAACTTTGTTCCAAAACGTTCTGTTGAAGTAATCGTACAGTAAAACGTCAGCTTTGGAGGGCAGGGGAATATACTTATTTATGTGATTGACTGCCATCTGTAACGACTTTCCTTGGTACTACCTTCCAAGGAACCGATTCCTATTTGATTGACACTTGAGACGATCGTGACGAAACTATTACATAATGATTCAGTGTTTGTCGACGCCAAGTCAGTCCCAGACGGTCAGACGCGGACTTTTTTAGGCCTCCCTTCCCAGACGCTCTCGGGCTAATTACGCTTTCCTCCCCATACGAACGTGGAGAATCATATCTCCACGAATGACTATTCAACTGTCGCCCGAAAGAAAGCGAGCGACGAAGTCACTTTGAGAAAGCCTAGGTTCTTGACGAAACGTCCGGTTTTGTTAAATTTACAGAAATCAATATTTGTATCTAGATTTATACATAAGGCGGCGTCAATAGTGGTGATCGATCCGAAGTCTCAGGTTGTGGGGAATTGTCTCTTTCTGTGTTCTCAGGGATGGGGGATAGACCACAAAGTAAGCAAGATTTGGCACTGAAGTACTCGGGAGTGTTGCCTGGCCGGGGTGGGGTAGTTTTGTGGTAGCCACTGGTCAATATTCACTAGGAAGAGCTTATTTGCCACCACATCTAACTAATCATTTGTCGTCCAAGATTAGCCAGACAACTGTTATTTTCGACCAGGATTCCACGCTTTTTCCAAAGGAGCAAATAAATGTTGGACGGCCCAGACTGTGCATACCCTTTTCTTATGGCTCATACCCTATGCGTGAATTGCGTCACGAATTGTGTTTTGTGTAGAGTCAAGGCCAGAAAAGCAAGCTAAAACAAAGAGAAAAACACTTTGTTAAACTTCACAAATATTTACTTGTTTTAATAGAGAAGTTTGTAACAAAATTAATATATAGCCGGCAAATGCGATTTAGAGATTCCGTGATGCAATGTCACCTATGCCTAAAAGTTTGGCTATGGCCGTGCTTCTTGACTATACTGCTGCCAACTGACAAATGTAACCATAGCTATTCATAGCAGTGACTGCCTCTTTTCTGAAGCGTACTATGATTGATTGTACATATACAGCAATCGCATGGGATAATTGAACTATAGGTGTGCTGTCGCATAGTAATGACTTATCACAGTGAAGTTAAGTATGTCATGTATGCGCCGCAAACTGTCACATTCTATATGTTTTTCATAAACAAGCAACGCTATTATACTGTTACATGGACAAAGTCCTATCGTCGTTATCGTCACTAACAGCATTGGCATCGTCATCATCAACACCGCTGTCGTCATCATCATCACAGTCGTCATCATCATCACCGTCGTCGTCATCACCGTCTTCGTCATCGTCATCGTCATCATAGTCGTCGTCATCATCATGGCATCAAACAGTTAGCTAATCCACTTTCGTCGGAGCCTCTGAGTAAGCCGGGTTGCCGTAGGATTGGAGGGGAAAGTTTTGAGCTCGTGCGCATGCCGCACCTGAAACTTTTGTGTTTCCGAAAATTTCTGTTGAATCTATATATCAAAAGAAAGGAAATTAGGAATGGTGTGAGAAGGCATACCCGTAAACTCCCTCTTATAAGCCCCCCACTTAAATAAATCCGATTTATATGCCCCCGGATATAAGCCCCCTCTAGCTTTTCTTATTTTGAGTGATATTAATTCAAATAATTATGACGTTTTGAAGTAAATACAAAACGTTCTCTCGGCTTACCTTTCCTGCGAGGCCTACGACGCCTTAACTTTTTCTTCATGTAAACGCACATCACAATTAAACACAACACTAAACCCAGCAGGAAACATCCAATTGAGATGCCCACAACTTCTGCCTTGCTTAATTCTGTGAAACCACCGTTTTTCTCTTCAGCTGAAAGAGGAATGAATTAAGTTTAGACTTAAGAGCACTTAGCACGCATATATGCGTGGTTAGTAACCATGCTCCTTTCACCGCTTGTGACATCATCAGTTTGCATGTCAGCGGACTTTTGTGAGATTCTGATGCAGCTGGGACAGATCTTTCCACACGACTGTCCACTATGAGTATCGAAATCATTCTGACAGAGCTAATGAAAAAACACCCTGATCAGTTTTGGTGAAAAACTGGTGCACCAAAAGGCCAACGTACCTGTAGTAGATCCCGGCCTCATTTCCAGAGTTTACCAATGATCTAGACTGTATATACCGACATTATTTATTTATACTGACAGTATTTTATACCTTCCGAACAATCGTCTCCATGAAATCCTTTTTCACAAATGCATATGTTTGGTCCAACGCAAGTTCCATGATCTGAACAGTTGTTAAACGCCTCACAGGTTACTATGCAATGAAAACAAAGTAATTCGAATTTTAAGAGGCGGCCTGGTCTAGGTGGTTGTAGACCACTTTCGTATTCTCGATATTGGAGGCTAATTCGGGGAATCTTTTCAAATGCAAATGACATAAAATCTTTTTAATGACAGCTCCCCGTATTAGCCTCTATTTTAAGCTAGTTCCAGTCCAAAATCCCGAATGCGCGAATATGGTCTATTGGTACTCAGTACTCCAAATGGCCACCCGCTGAACACAACGCCTGCGTTAACTGGTCGGACTCCCACCAGATGCGAGCGTTAACAAGTATATGACAGTGTTTCCAACAAGAGCCATCGTATAGGTAGGGGAAGTCTCAACTTCCCGCTCCACAAAGCTTTTACTCCCCTACCCCTTCCATAGGGATTCCTGTTTCATTTGGTACAAAATATAACTCGATGTTGTGAAATTGTTTCTTATTTATTCTTCGTTCTACCAACTCGAGACTCCCGCTTCCCGTCTACCCGTAAATTTTCGGGCCCACTTTACTCCCGGGGTTTCCGTAACCCTACCAAACCACCCCCCCCCCCAACCCCCCACCCCGCCCACAGTTAAACACTATTACCACCGCTACAGTGCAAAACAACATAGTAGTTTCTTTCTTTCTGAGCTGGCCTGCCATACGAAAGGAAAAACTAACGAAGCAGAAAAAAGGACGAATGCAAAAGAAATCGAAACGTATTCACCAAAATATGTTCATGGAACATTTAAAGGATTTCTGTAACGGTTGACACATGTTGAATTTTATAGCCTACACAATTTTTCGAGTTTATCAATTGTTATCCTTCTCAATCCTCCTCATTCAAAGCCATCCTTGTTTATCCTTAGTTAATTGTTACTCCTTGATAAACTATTTTCCCCTTTGACTTTAAGGCAATTTTATGCGTTACGAAGGTGGACTTCATTCATTAAATTTAACCGAGACAGTCCTTAGAGGGGCAGCGCTCAATACGCAATAAATACCTTCTGAGCAATTCAGTCCTTTAAATCCACCGTGGCATGAACAGATGTTAGGTCCGGTACAATGACCGTTATATGAACAGTAATCCAGTAATTCACACGACACTGCAACGGAAAACGAATGAAAATAGCAGTTTATGATTATGTGAGAGTAATATTAAATAAGGAAATTGGTAATTGAACCGCATGAATGCCAGAGTTTGCGAATCTCAGGGTGTAATCCGGTGGGACTGCACGATAGATCCACATCTCCATATGCATAGCTGAGGCTGTTTTGCAGACCCAGCAACAACTTCCATATTATAAAGAGGACATCATCATATCTATATGAACCTTGTTAATGGCCTTCGCTCACCAAAAGTTCTCATAACTCAGTTGGTTAGAGCGACCGAGTGGTATCTGGGAAGTCAGGTGTTCGAATCCTGGCTGACTGAAATGTTTCCTCTGTTCCACGCTCGTGTCATATTTGATCATCTCATCTTTATCATTTATTCACAAAGCAAAAACATTTCAGTCTACAGATCTATCATAATTATTAATCCCCATATGTTTTGTACGGAGCTGAGGCATACAACAACCATCGGGCATGCCTCTTATTTTGGGGAAATGCTCATTATTCAGTCGGGAAACACGTCCTAGTTTTGGCAAATCTTTGTGGAAGCACTGGAGTCCAATCAAAAACTAGCACGAAGGTTCGCGAATCTCAGAGACGAATACCGGGGACTCAGTCCCCTCTCGGTGGCGGGACTTCGTCATCAACTGGCACTAAGTTTCTCAGACTGAATTGTGGACAACTTGCCAAGGAGTACCTTTAGAGCAATCCGCTTCACTTCGAAAACCCTCGTCACAAGTGCATTCGTTGGGTCCGGTGCAGTTTCCGTGGTTTGAACAGTTGTTTAACGCGTCGCAAGATACTAAATGTCAAGATTAGAGAGAAAAATATGTCAGTAAATTAATTTTGGCTTAACTGTTAAAAGCGCCTCCACTAGAGTTTTCTACGACACGTCATTTTATAAATAAAATGATTTCGCCTCTTCTAATACGTAATAATGAAACAAAGGGGTGAACAACTGAGCTAAATACCTTCCGTGCAGTTTCTTCCTTTAAATCCGCTATGGCATGAGCACACGTTAGGACCGGTACAGTCACCGCGACCTGAACAATGGTTCATTAATTCACAAGAAACTGTAAAAAGATATAAGCATTCAAAAAATACGTTAGTTAGTGAAAGATTAAGAAAATAACTAGATAGGTGAAACGTTTCTCAATTGAAAAGGCATTTTATTATAAACTTTTACTCGAGGTCAACCTCACCGCGCTCGGTCCGTGTGAATATTTTCCCCTGTGGGTTAACATTACTGAAAAATGATTTTGAAAGTTCTATTTGAGACTTCCGGAAGGCGCGGTGGCCATTAAACCTGCGATGGACTAGCATCCCATCCAGGGAGGAGTAGAAATAATCCTTGTCGCCTCATGCTACAGAAACCGGGATAAGCTCCGGCCTGATGGGCCTCCAGGTTCGTACCCAGGCGCCTCAAAGTCACGAGCGCAAAGAACTTGGGAACTTGTAAACGCAAAGGGCCATGGGAAGGCTCAAAGAAAAATTTGAGAGTTCGCTCTTCCCAAGATCTTTGCGCGCTTCAAACCTTTGCTCCAAAATATTACGGACGCGCCTGGGTACAAGGCAGACCTTTTTATTGGAAATGATGGCGCATGGAAAGCTCACGCGGCCAACATCCATCAAAATATTCCAGTGGATTTTTTTGGTACTGGTCCACGTATTCAGCGTCACACGTGACTCCCCACCTAAATTTTTCAAACC